>ML208261.1:195556-696230 GCA_004369065.1 Pluteus cervinus
CCCAACCTCCAGCTTCGCATCTGGTGTCCAGATGCTGTTGCACCCCAAGGCGTTTACCTTTTCGACTTTGTGGACATGGACGATAATTACATCATTACCCCTCCCGATGTCAAGATTTTCTTGATTGGGAATGGGATCAGCCCATCTGGCGAAGTCGTTTCTGTCGAGAGGGCCCTATTCCTATCCAGTCTGGACCCCAACAGCTCCTATACATCAAAAAACTTTGTACAGGTCGACCCATCTGACCCCAACTGGGAGACCTACATTGTCCAGCAGGGCAGTCTGCTTAGGGTTGAGCAAGAAGGCTATCCGGATTGTTGGGTTCAGATCCCCTGGCACAATAGGCATCCAGTTGCGCTGACCACTCGACAATACTAGGCATTGGGTGATCGTATCCACAGGGACATCAGAGGTTGGGGAATTCGTTATTTTAGCGTTACCTGCCATGGTTTATGTCCATGAAAGAGCAGCTTGATGAGATTATCGTAACACTACACATTCGAGTAATTATCCATCCATTGGCCTAGTTTAATGGAGGTTAACAATACGCGATAATCTCGAGTTGTGTAACCTCGGTTATATAGTCGTGATGTGGTTCAGCCTGCGACTCATTTACAGTCCAAAGCTGGCCGGAACTGACCGATGAGCGATGAAGTCATTAGAATGAATATCCCCATTGAGCAACCACATCGAAATTAGCATGGGTCGGAACTATGTAATCTAGTCAGGCATCTACAATCAGGTTTCTCAACCGAGGAAACAATTCCAATGCGTTTTTACAAAAGATCCCATCCAACTTTTCCTCCTCGCCAGCGGCATATTGGCGAAGCTGTTTCGTATACCAGTTTACCGTCTCTCGATTAACAGCTGCGAAAAGAAACGGATTCAAAACTCTCCCCATCTAACAGAAGACAGAATCACTGACCTGGAAAGTCGCTTCCAAACAAGACGCGATTCGGTTCGACGAAATTATTTATTGCAGTCAACGTCACCTCGTGGCTACTCAGAGCCGTGTCAAAGTAAAAGCTACGAAAATCGTCCAGGATTTCTTCAGGCGTTAATGGACACCCCATGTATGATGACAACGCTGCTATCCGGGGTGCAAGAGAAGGAAGTGTTCCTCCCATATGTGCCAGGATAACCTTCACATCTGGATATTTTCTTTTACGACCGGATACGACCAGATGTGCGGCTGCTTTGAACGTCTCATTTGGAACCTATTCAACAAGCTGGTAAGCTAGTTGCATATATGCCACGTTTGTTGGGGAAATGGAATACACCTCGGTTATAGGTACACCCAAGAAAGGGTGTGGTATTGGAGTTGAACATGGGGTTTGGGTGCCATGGAGAAATACGACAGCTTTTCGATGATGAAGTGCCGCCCATATTGGATCGAATCGCTCGTCGCCGATGTACACTGCAACGTCAGGTCGCTTTCATTGAACAACTTGAAGGAAATAGGTCATGCTTACCTGCTTCAGGACCTTCGCCATAAGATGAGGCTAGTGAGATTCCATCCGCGTTTAATTCGTCGAATGCATATGCAATTTCGGCTAACACTCCTTATAACGGTGTCATCCTGGTTAACAACTCACCCAGGCACACAGCTAGTCCAGGAGTTACCTTCAATATCGTGCAAGAAGGGGATACAAGCAAAAAATCCATATCTTCTTGGGTAGGTCTTGCAAACTTCGAACAGGTATAGGTTGCGCTCTCGAGCCAGCGATCGGTTTTCTTGACTGATCTCGCCTGAAGGGATGGCCGGTAAGGATAAGATCGCCATGTCAATCCCCAGATCGTCCATGGCTTTCACGCTGAGTTCTGGGGTCCAAGGTAAATTCTCAGCTGGAGTACGCCAGCCGAGATCTGCTTTGGGCTTGTCCTTCTGTAAGGATAGCGGGAAAAAGTGGTGGTGGACGTCGATGCAGACCATTTGGATGTTTGGAAAGGACGGCACCGGGTTGGAATGGAAAACGTTATGCAAAATTCTTCTGTCCATTTCTGGAAGTCGATTACTGAATCCGAGAAGAGTGGATGGATTCTTGGCCGTTACGTACTATACTGGCATTCCGCTTTCTAGTTTCACAACAGGGCTTTACATTGCTCGGAATCCCAAGTGATAAACTCGCCACTCAGACTCTTTGGGGCTTTTGTCGACAACGCCGCGATGGCACGACCAGAATCATTTGGGTTTACCAGCTTTCCATCGGAGTGGGTTGCCACAAATGACTTGTACACATCCTCGGCCATGTGCTCGGCACCTCGTTGACGAAGTTGGTTTTGCATCTAGGTGTGTGTTATTGGAGGCGATGATATGCTTCTTTCGTTAACGACCTACCTCTGTGTCGACCATTCCAGGACGCAGTGCAACAGAGATGATGTTTGGTTCCTCAGTCGCCAATGTCCTAGGGGGATTCAAATTCGCACCGCGCGAATGAATGCATACAACCAAGTAGCTCACCTCGCAAGACTATTCATAGCAGCTTTACTGGCGTTATACGGCCCCCATCCAGCCACACCTTTGACAGCTGCCCCTGAGCTCACGAAGACTACCTTCCCCCCAAATTCGCTCTTCCGGAGGTCTGGTAATGCAGCCTTAAGGGCTGTCACCAGAGAGAAGAAGTTGACGTCGAAATGATGCTTCCATTCGTCGACAGGCGTAGTATTTCCGATCGTACCTAACGGATCCAATGTGCCGGCGTTTAAGACCAATCCGTCAAGGTGATGAAACTTCTCAACGCCGAGAGAGATGGCCTTGGTGAGAGCGGCTGCATCTGTCCTGCAGATACTTCAGTCTCAAAGAAGTCAGGTCAAGTGGCGAACGAACACGTCGCAATCGATCGATAGAAGAGAGTCGGAGGATAGGGCCTGCAATTCGGGTGATCGAGTACGAGAAACGGTGACGACCTTGGCTTTGTATGCCTCGAGGAGATGCTTGGTGACGGCCAGCCCAATTCCCCTGAACAATGATGAGCATGCACCAGAGGTGTAATTTCAGACAAACCTGGAAGCACCAGTGACGACCACGACGGGGGTTCTGCTGGGGTGTGTCATGCTAAGAAACTTCAGCCGTTATCTTATCTCTCTCGAAATAACCGGTTGAATGCCGAGCGGAGATCCAAAAATTGGCCCCAAACATTTTGCACAAGTTGTGTGACCAAATTGAAAACAACCTGTGTACAGCGGGTGTGCGCATTTGAGGCTCGTTCTTTCTTCTAATTCTTCCACCTTTTTCCTCTTCCACCCAAAATCACCTCCATGGCCGCCCGTCAGGCATTTTCTCGTCTTGCTCCTGCTTTGGCCAATGCACGCAAGCCTACCGTAACAGCAGCTCGTCGTGCTCTGCCGGCTCTCCGCGGTTATGCAACGGAGAGTGAACATTCCGTATGTTTCCGGAACCCAATCTATCCAATATGTACGACATTAATATCGGTCTATCACGTAGATGACAGTGCGAGAGGCCCTCAATACTGCCATGGAGGAGGAAATGCTTCGCGATGAAAATGTCTTCATCCTCGGAGAGGAAGTCGCTCGCTACAATGGTGCCTATAAGGTAATGGAATACGCGTTTTTCTGGTTATTCAAGGTTATCAACTACGTTCCAGGTGACAAAGGGTCTTATGGACAAGTTCGGCGAAAAGCGGGTGGTTGATACACCTATCACTGAGATGGGTTTCGCTGGATTGGCTGTCGGTTCTGCATTGGCTGGGTTGCGACCTATGTGAGTCTCTGACATACTTATTCAATTAGTCATTGTTCTAAAGTACTGGCAAGATGTGAATTCATGACCTTCAACTTCGCTATGCAAGCTATCGACCAAATAGTGAACTCAGCCGGAAAAACTTATTACATGTCTGGCGGCAATGTTCCTTGTCCCGTTGTGTTCCGTGGACCCAACGGTGCCGCAGCTGGTGTTGGCGCACAACATTCACAAGACTACGCTGCGTGGTATGGTTCGATCCCTGGACTTAAAGTTGTGAGTCCATGGAGCGCAGAGGACTGCAAGGGTTTACTCAAGGTATGATCAGCCTAAAATTAGCACCCTGACCGCACCACTAATTCCACGTCCTTACAGTCCGCCATCCGAGACCCCAATCCCGTCGTCTTCCTGGAGAATGAGATGATGTATGGTGTATCATTCCCTATGTCATCAGAAGCCATGTCGGATAACTTCCTGCTTCCAATTGGAAAATGTAAAGTTGAAAGGGAGGGATCTGACGTCACCATTGTTGCCCACAGCAAGATGGTCACCCACAGTTTGGAAGCTGCTGATATTTTGGCCAAGGAGGGCATCAAAGCCGAGGTGGTTAACCTCCGCAGTATCCGACCACTCGACATCGACACGATCAAGAAATCGGTCAAGAAAACTAACCGGTAGGACTCCTGCCTTCTTATCACGACACGAACACTAACTTGTTCCAGCCTAATTATCGTTGAAGGAGGCTTCCCTGCATTTGGTGTCGGTAGTGAAATCTGTGCTCAGATCGTCGAGAGCGAGGCGTTTGACTACCTTGATGCCCCCGTCGAGCGAGTCACCGGAGCTGATGTTCCTACTCCTGTATGTGCTTCTCTGTGACCTGATGTCTTCTATTTTGACCTTGCGTTTTAGTATGCCACTAACCTTGAAGCTCTCGCTTTCCCCGATACTCCTCTCATAGTTAAGGTTGCTAAACGCGCCCTTTACCGCACCAACTAGTCGGCTATCTTTAAACTTTCAGGTCTGGGCTTGTGTTGGTATTCCGCTAGATTTTCTATATCCACCGTATACTCATTGACACCGAATAATAATTTCTATACCATGAACACTCCCTCGCGCTAACCACCTTTCCTCAAGCCTTCATCGACTGGATCTCACGGAGTCGAATACGAACGGCGTTGGCATGTGCATCGAGGCCTTCGCAGTCCGCCAGAGTTGCGACGATTGGTCCGAGTTCTTCTAAACCTGAGGGCGAGATGGCCTGACAGGTGATGTGCTTTTGGAAGGATTGGGTATTGACACCACTGAACTGGCGTGCGTACCCGTTGGTGGGCAATGTGTGGTTCGTTCCAGACGCATAATCACCACAGCTGCGGGACCAGAGTTCAGCAGGTGATATCACATATAACGCAGAGAACATTTCACCTTTCTGGAGTGTAGGACCCAACAAACACGCTCCCCGCATTTGTGACCAACTTAACCGTATCGGCCGCGTTTTCCAAGTGAAGAATTAGATGTTCAGGTGCGTAGTCGTTCGAGAAGGTGACAGCTTCCTCCACGGAGGTAGCTTTAACAATGATACTTTTAGCGATGGATTGACGAACGATATCGACGCGGGATAGGGCTCGGGCTTGCGTGTCTACCTCCCGTTCGATGTTGGCGATCTTCTCTGAAGAGAGACTGACACCGACAAGCACGACTTGGGAATCGACACCGTGTTCTGCTTGAGATAACAGATCCGCAGCCACGAAGGAAGGGTTTGCTGTGTGGTCTGCAATCACCTATGACCAGTTATAGCCCTTCACAAACTTACCCAGAGTGAAACAAAGCACGTACCAGCACCTCCGAAGGTCCTGCAGGCATATCAATGGATACAAGTGCGTCCGTATCGTTTTGTACGAGCATTTTCGCAGCAGTGACCCATTGGTTCCCAGGTCCGAAGATCTTATCAACTTTGGGAACGGATTCTGTGCCATACGCCATGGCTGCGACAGCCTGAGCACCACCCGCTTTCAAGATGGCAGAGGCGCCGACTAGGTGGGCAACATAGACCACCTCAGGTGAAACGCTCCCGTCTGCACGTGGGGGAGTGGCTACAACAACCTCCTTGCAGCCAGCGACCTGCGCCGGAATGCCCAACATGAGAGCAGTGGATGGTAGGACTGCTGTACCCCCAGGTACATAAAGCCCCACACGAGCGATAGGTCTAGCAAATCGCGAGCACACGACGCCTGGCATCGTCTCGACGACCAACGTCCCTCTATCCGCCTGTGCATCGTGGAACTTTAGTATGTTGGCATACGCCTTGTCAATCGCCTGGCGTATGGAATCATCCAGCTGCATCGTCTCTGGTGCAAAGGGAGGTAGGACAACCGGAGATGACAGCTTCGCTTTGTCGAATTTTGCTGTAAGTTCGAGGAGGGCGGCATCTCCCCGCTTTCGCACTTCGTCAACAATCGGCTTGACTTTTGAAATCATTTCATCTGATTTTAGGACAGGCCGTTTCAAGAGGTCCGAGCGTTCAACTAATGTCGCAGAGGCGAGATCTGTGGTTCGCATCTTGATAAGCGCATTGGCGTCGATTGCTGGCTGTGTAGAAACGGGTTTAGGCTGGGGCTGAGAGGTCCATTGTGGTTTTGCGATCCCTGGTCTGCGCGTCACCCTCTTGGCCTTTGCATCCAGAGATTGTTCTATCTCTGCAATCCCGACACCTGCAGATATGCACTTCACCAGCGCGAAATACAATAGATCGGCGGCTTCAAATGCTACATCTTCGGGTTTTTCGGCACTGCAAAGTTCGTCCGCCTCCTCCATAATCTTTGAACGAAGAAGCTCAGGATTTCTAAACAACTTCTGAGTATACGAACCCTCTGGCGCGTGTTTCAGCCGAGATTGTAGAGTGTTCTCCAAAGCGGGGATTCCGCCGAGTTCATGGAAACAGGACTGTTGATTGAGGTGGCAGAAGCCTGCTCCGTGCTGAACGACACGGAATTCCAAGGCGTCTGAATCGCAGTCGAGGTGAATGCTGATAATATCTTGGATTGCACCAGATGTTTCCCCTTTCCTCCAAAGCCCGTGCTTCCTAGATTGATAGACTCCTTTTCCGGTCAAGATACTCTCTCTCACGGATTCTGCAGAGGAATAAACGAGACCGAGGGAATGCCCTGTGTGGTTTGATACTACTGTGGGGAATAGGCCATCAGCACGATCAGAGACGACTCGAGCTAAGAATGCGTCCGCGATATTAATCTGGGATGTCGTTGTCGGGCCCAGAGTGAGAAACTTTGCAGGTAACACGGGCGTGGCTTGGATAGTCGAAAGTTCACGAAGGGTGCCAAGAGAAGGGCAGCTGTCGCCAGTCGCAAGGACGTGGATACCGGCACCAGTGAAGAATTTGGCGATGGAGGTTATGAGGTCCAGATCAATAGCTGGCGTCTTGAGCAACACGCCCGAAACCCCTGAGCGAACTTTATCAGACACAGTGCTCACGTTGGCTACGTCCAAGAGGAGGATAAGTCGCTCAGGCGGGATCGATCCGATAATTTCTTTGGCCCAAGCGAGGGGAACTATGACCTTCTCCACCCCGCCATCCAGCCAGCTAATTACGAGATCGAGGTTGCATTGTGTGCTATGGTCGACGAGAATGTACGATGCCCGACCTGAAAGGTCCTGAGACCTCTGTGCAGTGCATATCGCCGGGCCTATCCGTAGAAGGGCATCCAATAGCTCGGTATCAGAATCGACAAGAGGGAGGAAGCTCGACATCGTGGCTCCGGAGCCTGATCATTAGCTTACAGGTCAAGACGTAGACGCGTGGCAAATGGTCAATCCCTCGAAATATACAATGATCATCAGGCTAAGCGCGCCATCCAGGCGCCATAGTGTAGTGGTTATCACTCGAGATTCTGATGCTTGCGACATTTCTCGTAACCCCAGTTCGAACCTGGGTGGCGCCTTCTTTTTACTTGCAAATGGGATGGCTCCCTCAGTATACGTATTATTCCACAGGTTATTACACAAGTTTCGAATATTAGAATACAGTGAATACTCATACACAAACGTTATCTGTTACAGAATCACAGTACAAGGGCTACCGGCAAGTTCTCGGGGCGTGCAGCATCTGCCATACACGACAGAGCCCAAGGTGAGTTAAAAAACTCACTACAACACCATGGAAGATCAGCGCTTCACGACAATTGCAAGGCAAGCGAGAGACATACGGAAAAGTACATCAAGATGCGCTGGTTTTGGTGTAATTTGCGATATTCTCGTTTGTAGAGGTCAAGAGAGGTGGACCGCTCGCTCCCAAGGCGAGTTCCAGTTTCTGAAAGGACTACGGATCCCTCAGGACTATAGTGGTTTTTCGCTCGGGAACAGACAATATCTGCGTCTGTTGGCAATGAATGATTTTTTAAATGCTTCAATAGTGTTTAATCAACTGAACCTACAGTAGACGGGTGCTGGAATGGACACAGAGCGCGTCGAACGGGCATACACGTGGCACAGGTTGAAGGAAACTCTCTGTATAGCGTCTGATCTACACTCGAGTGCATTAGCGCATGCCGAGCAGCCCATCAGGAGACTCACGAGAAATTGTTCTCCTTGAAGAAGTGAGTCATGTTAGTTGTGTCTACCAGGTATTTCAAGGATCCTTACGTCGTGGAGAACCTTAGGGCAATTGAATTATATGCTCAGATATCCAAAAGAGGATCACAGACCGAATAGTGAGCAGGTTTGCTCGTGCCTAGTAGACCACCGTGGCTTTGTAGATAGAAGTCAAATTCTGTTGGGTGAGTGATCTCGCGGTCGATAACGGTTCCTGCAGGACAATTCCCGCTTCTATCCGCGTCCTTCGGGTTGACAGGGAAAAATCTAAGGCAGAGATTACGCAGGAGACAACCAGATCCACCGTTGAATGCATACCGGATATGATGTCGTTTTCCCACAACAACGAATGTAATTTTGGCGTCTATGTTTAATTCTCGACAAGCCTCTGTTGAAAGAGCACCGTTAATCGAGTCGCGACAGGTGTCTATTTCATACCCTTTAGCGACGCCAGCTCTGATTGAAACAAGTGGTATGAGGGTTAAAGTTAAACCCTGACGACGAAGGATCCCGAAGACTCACCTTTGTCGAGCACTTGTTGAAATTGACCCTCAGAAACACCGTCTACCGCATAGAATTAGTGGTGGAGCACGTCAGCACGCGCCACCGACCTCGGTAAAAGATAATTCGCTTTGGTTTCAAGTCATTCGGAGACCTTCGTTCAACGCGTTCGCGGTATCTTTGATATAGGACAAGGAGATCCTTTTGAAGGTTAGCCGTCAGCGAGTACAGCCTCATGAAAAGCTCGTACTTTGCTCATTTCCTTGAGATCTGCTATTATTTCTTGACGAGAACCCTGGACGGACGATGCTGGAGTAGCATATAAGTGCCACATGTCACATTCATTGTAAGATGACGCCCACCTGCAATATACTTAGCAGCCTCGTTGTCGACACTCGCGACCAACGCTGTGAAGGATGGAACCCCTTCCGATCCAGGGGCTGGGTGAATGACATCCGCACCTGATAAGGTGTATCAACGATCGAACGATGAAATACCAGATGACCAGTGCGTACCGAAGATGATGGTAGGATTGTCCACGTCCCCAAGAATTGGGAGTGGCGCTGTTCTTTCGGCATTGGGAACAACATTAATGCCACCAAGCTTCACGTTGATCCTGGTGGGCAATCAGAAACAAAACAAGACGAGAAGAGTCCACCCATACTTAAGGCTAACATTTGCAAAATATTGCGGCCCCGCAGCGACACACGCTTTGCTTTTCATGCACTGGGTAGGTATGCCGTGCTGCATAGAGGTCAATTTTCGCCAGGGCAGGATATCGGGCACAACGCACGGCGATGTCCCCAAAACTATCACTTTGGTCAAGGTACTGAATTGTGCCATGGGATCAAATGGGACTCACTGTTTCACCGCTGTATAGATATCGTCTCCACCCTCAGGTAGAATGATCACAATTAGCTGTGGTACTTTCTTGGTGACGTTGTAGCATTGTGATACCGAAGTATTTAGCTGTTGTGTGACCGCGCCTTGTGCATTCGCCCAACGAATGAACTTTGTCTCCTGCATTTTGATTCCTGTTTTGGCGAGTGAGTGGAAGTATTTACATGTCAAAATCTTCCCGTACCAACTTCACGGCAGTTTTGCACCAGGCCATCTATCGTGGCCTTGACCTGCTGAGCAGGGAAGCGCATTTCCGTCTCGAAGACGAGGATGCACCATTGGACAATCTCGGTTGCTTTGTAAAAGTGCTTGCCCGTCCTGTAGCGAGATATCAGCGTATTCGTAACAGCGTCTGAAGTGCTCACATGTTCCACTTTCCATCCGAGGGGGTCTAGTTGTTAAGGAGTAAGACAGAGGAATGCGCACATCCGCAGCTACGTACAATTGTTGTCGACTTGCTAGTTGGACCATAGCGCAGGACAGGCGGTCTCAAGACTCTTGCGTTAAACTTGAGAATGTTTTGGTCCACAGACATCCCAAAACCGCGAACGTATTCGGATTGGCCATATGCTAGGACCTTGATTGCCAAAATCATATACCGATCTTCTTAGAGCTGAGAGAGAGGACAAACCTGAAGACCTTGTTGGATACTCTTCAAACGATCACTGGGTCTCTGTGTTGCGAATTTCGTAATCTCTCTCGTCTTGTTGGCAGGTATCTGCTTGCGCATCATCTGTCCAGGCGGTACTTCGCAAAGTTCTAGGGGGATATATGCCCCATTCCCAACCTGCGATGTGCACGCGTTGAATCGATAATAAGTTTCATGACGATAAGAGAGTAGGACCGGCATACTTCGATGCATATGACGTTGGGATATCTCAATACGCGGTTTTGCTGCCTAAAGTACTGGGCGACTGTCATCTTCCCACCTTCTCGCATTTCAAAGTCCAGTTGGTTGGCCCCTTTGGAAGAAAGTTTCTTGAGTGTCCGGGCCTTTTCTCGAGCTTTGTCTTCGGGAGAAGTCCACACACGGATTCCAAGGAGGAACCGCTGCAGTCGAAGTCGTTCGCGGTCACTGAGTCCGTTGTTGGGCGATAGTGCAGCTGGGTCGCCTATGCCTAGGAACTCGCGACAGAGCTCTAGCAAGGGACCAGGTCGATACATGGTGGCCGTCGAAATGTCGATGTTGATCAACATCTTCCCAATCGAGGGACGAACAGATTGAAAGTATCCGCGCCAGAGTTCGAGACCGGTACCTCTAAGTCCAAGCGAGCCCGTAGGAGTGAAAAAGGAGCGGAGGTTACTCGGATAGCGCAGGTTAGGTTCCATCCGAACAACTACATTTAACACCTATATTCGTTTTGAGGGTTAGTGTTTCACTGTCAAAGACTTCGACTGACAGTGAGGGCAGTAGTCACAGCACTGTCGTGGGATTGATCCCCTGCAATGAATCGCCGAAGTATTCTGTAGGGAGTATCATTTATGGAGGTCAAAACCACGTTACAGAGGGCATACTCTGGGTTGATTTCCGCAACTTTATTAAGGCGGATCCTGATCATCTTGGGGGGTCTACCAGAAGCCGCATTAGGCGCTGGAACTTCAAACTGAATAAGGACGATCAGTGGGCGATGAATTGAGGTAGAGATTAAACAAGCCTCTTGACTGCCGTCTGGGAACGGCAACTCGCGCAGTGCGAAGAGATTTTTCCGTCCGTCGTATACCGCGCGTGGGGTGAACACTTGAGGCGCAACATCAGCCTGAAGTCGCTTTATGAGGTCCATGTTCACCCTCGCGGGTAAGACGGTTTCGACCGGATAGATAACTGAGGGATGTCAGGAAATAGTGCATATATGCGGCACCAACATACCAACTAAGGGGAGAAGCTCAGAATGAGTTCTAATAACGACAAGGGGAGAATATAGGCACCGTCGTAGTGATGTACAACATGTTGCGGGATGGTCGTGCTGAAGGCGTTCGCATATATTTCGATCGAAGCGCCATCGGTGCCAAAGTCTGGCCTCTTGACGCCCACAGTGGTGATATGTTCACTAATTGCTGGACGCGTCTGGACGCCTGAGCCTCGGCTGGCCCCGCGGCCAGGACTCCCACCCCTGGACGCGCCTTGACCGCGACGCGGAGCAACACCACGACCACGAGGAGGCATTGCTCAATGTGCAAAAGCTGGAAGCTGAAGGTTGGAGTCAAACACAGAGAGTATGGCCCTGTAAGCGTCGCTTTTTTGATGAGACGTGATAGTGTCGAGAAGGGAAGAAACGCTGACGCCGAGTCTGGCTCGGTTTTTGAACCCTCCTAGCGTGGGAATTTGGGCGAAGATCATTCCAAAATTCTTTTCGAGAACTCTGGAAGTTGCAGCAAGTTGCAGTTTGCTTGCATATAGCCTGATGCAACCTCCACCGAAGTAAGTCGACTTTGAATGTAGCTACCTTTTAAAATGTCAATGGACTTCACAGATATTCTTTCATGGACCCAACAGTGGCTGGCCGATGACTCCAGACAACGCAAGCCACTGTCCCGAGGGTCCCTCCGGAGACAAAGCAAGGGACATATAATAGGGATGGTCAAATAACGGACCCATTTGGTGTCTTTGATACACCAATACGTGTGTGTTTGGACCCGTTCTTTCATCACCGCCATGCCACTGCCATGCGGCAGCCGGGTTCATATAGCAGCCACTCCTCAGTCGCGTTGCTTCATGTGTGACACCTTCACACTACCCTCTGTGGTCCCACTTAACTTCAGCGGCTGATAGGCCTAAGTTCTCCCGGAATCACCTCCATTCCTGATACCACCCAGAGGCAAACTCGGTACCCCGAACTACGCTCGACCACAATGCAAAGGAAGCTGAGCTATCGCAAGCCCGTTCCTATATACATCCCATCCCCTCCAGCGTCTCCGCCATCTTCTCCAGCAACAACGCAACTCGTGGCTTCATTCTTGCCACCACATCTTCTCGGCCAAGCATCCCCAACAACTCTGGTGGAAGGAAGACAGCAACGAGCATCCGAAGAAAGTGTCCTCCCAGAATTACCCAGTAATTGGCGCGAAGTCATCACGAAAGCCCTTGAAACAGGAGCTCCCATTCAACTACAAAAACAGCTGCTATCTGAGCCACAAACTCCACAACCAGAATTGGAGGAAGCGATCTCCTACGAAAATGTAAGTTTTGCCACATTTATCTACCCGTCCCAGGCTTTTAATGCTATACCAGGCTGGGTGCGTCCCCTCGAGTGCCACCAGTTCAGAAGGGAAGCAGGAGGGTAGGATGCTGTCCAGGATCCCGTCTACCCTCTCCAAAAGTTCCGGCAGACGTGCACGATGGAAGGCACATCAGGTATGACCGCTCCTTCGTGTCAATTTTGCCAGTCTCTGATGTCTATGTAGTCTTATCGCCCTCCCACACCTCCCCTTCCCTCGTGTCGTGACTTGCCTGAACCGGACACACTCATACTTGATTCGTTTGGAATGCCAGAGGTCTGTGTATATTTTGATTAAGCCCGTTCTCTTCTTCTCATTTACATCGTTTGGCAGCCTCTTCAGGTAACTGATATAGTCATGCAGGAGCGATGCAAGCCGTCGAGCGTTCTTCCCTATGCTGCCCTCCAGTCTAACACGTCTTTTGGAACGGAAAGGACCATGACTTCCCTGACCACATCCATACCTTCAGCGACATGGTCTGGGACAGCGTCAAATTCCTCTGGTGGTTTGCACATGGACGGGGGCCTGATGCCCATATACCATGTTGCAGCTCCGGATAAGCGAGGGCGGAGGACGAGAAAACTGAAGAGAAGCCCAACGAAAACTGCAGTTGTGTCCCTATGGGACCGTGTTGGTACATGGGGGACGTCGGTAAAGTCGAAGTTGAAGAGGTTCCGTCGATTGGTAGTAGGATATTGAAGTCAATGTTCAGTCTGCATTCCCCCCGCCCGGTGCGGTTGTACCCATATGGTAATTATATCTTGTACAGCCTTCACGCCGATTTCTTGTAGTTTCTAAATACCCATTCCCTATTAGAGTTAACGTTGTGTAGCATTAGGCACGGATGTTGGAATTTCATTACGACACCAAACGGAATCAAACAGTATGATATCAACATCAAGTTCCAAACTGGTCGTTCTCATCTCCGATATCCCAAATGCGTCTTTGACGCAAGCACTTTGTGGCTACCACTATCCTCCTCAAAATTACGTGCGCCATCCAATACGCAGGCGTCCGAACGAGTTGATACCGACTTACTGGTACATCTGGCATGGCCAAGACTACCTCGGAAGCGACGTCGAAACCGAAGGATAAGAACGAAGCTAAACCCTTGGGCTTTCTGAAGCACTATTTCATACCTCATAGATCACACCATGGACAAGGTTACACTCAACACCCCCACAGTTTGGCGGAATTCCGAGAACGAGAAGGGAGGGACAACCGGAAACGCAAACTCCACGCACTATGGCAGAGCCTCCCTCCAGCCCCCAACAAGCATCTGGCTGCTCCAGATGCGAAACCCACTAGTTCGTTAACCCAAGAAACAGCGGAGTCTCTCCAAGCACGATATGATGACGAACTCGTTGGTCGTTGCGGTGGGCGCGATTCAGTTTCTCGCGGAATCCGGTGGAAGGAATTCAAGGAATATGCGGAAGCAAAGGAAACTGGTACGCAATGCGTAGCTTTGACACTGCCTATGGGACTCACCAATGAGTTCAGAATTGTGGACGATTTTTCATGATGAGCTGGACTTAGACGGCAACGGCCAATTAGATGCACTCGAGCTCGCACTCGCACTTGAAAAAGCTGGTGGGTTCAATTCACCTTGTTTCGAACGTATGAACTAACCTTCATGCTCTTAACAGGCATTTCACTTCCACCCACCACATTATCAGAATTTATGACAACGTTAACTTCATCACCACAATCGAGCACAGTTTCCTTTTCAGATTTCCGAGACTTTTTGTTGCTCCTTCCTCGGAAGGCTTCCCCGGCTGAAATATATCGATACTACGAAGTTCAGAGATTCTTAGGGGACGATGGGCATGGAGCGGCGCGGGTTACAATGGAAGGTCCGTTTTTCCAAACGCGTGTATGCGCGCATATTTTGAGATCCTTCCCCTTTGCCAGGCGACGTGAGTTTAAGTGCGGAAGACAAGCCGCCAGACGCAGTGTTAGCGATGGCAAAGCCCTCTTCCCATCCCTCTGCCCCGCCGCTACCCTATCACCACCAGGAGGAGGAGCTTGAGGGTGTTGACTTTATTGATGAAGAGGAGAGTGCCAAACACGCCGCCTTCAAATTCTTACTCGCGGGTGGTGTTGCTGGTGCTGGTGATTGCCTCCTTTGATTCTCTTTCATCTCATAGTTGACCCTCAACAGTCTCTAGAACTTTCACCGCACCTTTCGACAGAGTGAAGATCTTCCTCATGACTCGTCCCGGCGACCTGGTGGGTATTGCACCAGGTTCGACCGCCAGTGGTCCTCGCGTCCTCGTGAATGCAGTGTCGAGGATATACGCTGAAGGGAGTATACTTGGATTTTGGACTGGCAATGGCCTCTCCGTGGCAAAGATATTTCCTGAATCAGCCATAAAGTTCTTCGCATACGAATACTCCGTCAGTTGACCCTTTCACGTGGCAATGGGCATCTACTATATTGCCTTCTTCCCTCTGTACAGAAGCGGGCATTTGCCAAATATTGGGATGATGTTGAAGATCCGCGAGACATTAGTGGGGTCAGTCGTTTCATGTCCGGAGGAATTGGTGGTATAAGCAGCCAATTGAGTAGGTGTTCATGCAATCGACGATGAGCAAGAACTTACTGACACTCGTACATAGGCATATATCCCATCGAGACGTTGAAGGTATTTCAGCCGTTCTATCTTCGCCTTTTCACTGATTAAGAACCCTCGACGTATAATTTTTAGACTCAAATGATGAGCAGTACGGGCACTGCTAATCGGACGTTAGTCGCTGCGGTACGCCACGTTTGGGCACTTGGTGGCATCCGAGCATATTACCGGGGTTTAACAGTAAGTTTGATTCACCCTTTTTTGTGGAACTCTTTCTCATGCACGCATTCTTACCTACGAACGTAGATCGGACTCGTGGGGGTGTTTCCGTGGGTGTTTATCGATTTATCGAAGCTCTTTTGCTTATGCTCTTCGAACAGGTATTCGGCCATTGATATGAGTACATTCGAGGCTTTAAAGCTTACCTATCTTCGATCGACCGGGAAGGAAGAACCCGGTGTCCTAGCATTATTGGCGTTTGGAAGCATATCCGGAAGTGTCGGAGCCACAAGCGTATATCCTTTGAACTTGGTCAGGACCCGCCTACAAGCCTCCGGATCATCAGGGCATCCACAGCGATACACAGGTGTCTGGGATGTTACATTGAAGACGTGGGAGCGAGATGGGTGGCGAGGCTTTTATAGAGGGCTATTCCCTACTTTGGCGAAGGTCAGTTTTACTTGTTTCAGACAGTAAAAAGACGCTCATGATGCCATAGGTTGTTCCTTCGGTGTCAATATCATACGTGGTCTATGAATATAGTAAACGCAGGTATGTCGTCATAGCCCTGGATTGACATCTTTTGTGGCTGACGGATGTCCAGGCTTGGTGTTTAAACCTTACATCCTACATTATCTTCCTCTTAAGTCATTGTTAGAATCGTCATCTGCATGTATCTATTCACAACTATTGCTTTGCTATTTGCAAAATATCCCAAGTCATTGTTAAGAGTTGTTATTGATGTTGTATCTACAAACTAATACCAACGGAAAAAATGGAGAGGGGACAAAGATGCTATACAATTTCGTCACTGACGGTAATCACCATCTAGATGGGGTAAGTGTAAGTGTGTATGTGTGTAGGTAGCGCGCGCGGAATGTGGTCGTAAAAGAAGGGAGAAAAGTCAGATCATTAACTTCCGTGAGTTAAAGGAGCCAAACAAGGTGAGTGTGTCAAGGGATATTGGAAGGTCATCGAGCACTCCTGAGAAACCAAAGCAAAGTGTGTGGCAAATAGCAGGAAAATGATGTAAGGGAAAGAAAAAAAAACCGTGTGTTACGGCGAACCCATTAATGTTGAAGAAGATAAGCCAAATTGCCGGAAAGTCGTGAAGCAATCGTCATGATGTGAATAAATATTGCAGTGTAATTATCCAGTGGATGTATTAGGGAATCCTGTGGCTTTGAATTGTTCGATCTTGAGTCGATGTACCCGCCTATCAGGAGGAAAGGTCTTCCTGTGCACGTTTTTCCTGGATGAGTGTTTGAAGTTGCTCTTGAGTGGACATAGAAGATGCCGAGCGCCCCGAGAGGCGTAGCTTGGCACGCCAGTCCTGAACCCAAGATCCAGTAGCCTTTGTACCTGCAGCCGCAACGGAAGGCGATGATGATGTCGACTGCGAGATCAAGGACCGCAGTTTGTCACGAGCAAGTATGGGCGCAAGGGACAAAAAGGACAGGAACACCAATTTGAGTATGATTTCTGGTGATGTGAGAACCGACGATATAGTTTGGGGATTCGGTGATGGCGTAGCGGCTAGGGTTTGGAGAATATCGCCAATCTAAAAATAAGGAAGCATCAATAAACGCGGTAGGGGGAAATCGTGGGAAGTACAGACCTGACAAGTGACAGCGGTCCAAGGCAAAGACCCAATGAATGCGCCCAAAAAACAATCCCCGATCGCGACGCCGCAGACGCCGCATGCGACGTTGATCCCAGACCATGGTACAACACCAACCAGTCGCAGGATGGATAACCGCACCCATGGGGACGACTTGTTCGCTTTTTCGTTATTTCCCAGCTCGTCATCCCCCTCAATCGCGTGGCGCGTGACCTCCAACGCGCGAGGGAAGAATTGCGTGAGAAGAGGCGCCAGGGGCATGGAGAGCAATGTAGAACATAAGGAGCCAATTGTCGTTAATAACGTCAACAACACCGTTGCAAAGGCCGGGGAGAATAGAGCTCCTGCCAACACGTTCTAACACGCGGCGCGCATGAGACATCGATTATTTGCGAGGCGCGACGGGAGAATGGACTCACCCAAATAACACTTCCTGGTATTGACCACGCGTGCTTCCAAACAGCCGTGATGGACATCACCCCTACAACATGTGCCAGAGGGCCTATGCCGCTCTGAGCATAACCATGCAGCTCTCTGCCTAACTGGGCAACATCTGCCAATGTCCGCGGCCATGACATGGATATCGGTAGCGTAGAGAGAGAAAATAGCACAACAGCTGTTGATATTGGAAGTAACAACAAAACGATGAGAATCGGGGCGTGAATCTGGATCGACGAAAAAACGTGAGTAGGGCAAATCGAACGAACGGAACCGGTGCCTACCGATGGAGAATTCTGAGTGGTTGGTGGGGTGAGTGGAGTGTCAAACACTTCCTTGTAGGGTGGTGCTGACAGAGGGAGCACAGGCTCATCCATACTCGACCGGGGCGACGAGTACGGTGTGGACCAGGACCGGCTGTGTTTTGGATCGACGTGCAACCACTCCAGGAGACGGGAAATAAAGACGAGAGACATGGACGAAGACTGTGCGGGAGGCGGGGGAGGGAGTGGAGTGGACAACTGGGGATCGATCACCAATGGAGGAGGCTGGCTGGTTGGCTCGGTCGGGGTGTCGGGCGACTGGAGACAAGAGGTCGAGCGACGGCGGCCGAGGGTGTGGAGGGTGAATGCGCCTCTGAGATTTGAGGATTCTGCACGATGAACAGGACCGGGAGGGGACAGGGATTGGGAAGCATTCATCGGTGGTTTATGAGAAGTTGTGAAAAAGAACAGAGCCACTTCAACTCGTCAGCCTCTCCTCCTTCCGGCCTTTTGCCCCATTTGTTCGGCCTTTTTTTTCAAACACAAAATTCCCTTATCCGGCCCGCTTGTTTTCCCCCCGCTTATGCGATTTTGTATTGGTAAATCTCTCGAATATTCCCATTCTACCATTATATCGCCTCGCTGTGCAGTGGCCCCCACCCCCCCTCGATCTTTCATACAAACACACTCTCCATCTCCTATATATCTTCTGTGATTTTTGTATCGTACGACCTTGATGGCGTGATGACAATTTCTGATGACCACATAAGAACACGCGTTTTGCCCCTTTGCGCAGCTCCGTGCCGTCTAGCTCCGTTCATGACGCGGCATGTGGCCACAAACGCGCACACAACGGACTGATTTCCAGGTCTGTTGGTCAGCCTCAATTTCTAAGCCTCAACCAAAGTGTCCCGACATCGCCAAGTACCTGATTCCAGGAACAATTCCAATTTGCTTATGGTATTGCGATCTGTACGGGCTGGCATGGATAATACAATGCATACGCATATTGGAGTCGTAGGATAACATATGGCCGAGTCACCACTCTTTTCCACTTTTCCACTAATGCGCCCTTCTGCTCTCCTGGATAATGCTCGATAGCTCTTCCAGCTTGCGTTTTGAACGGAGTAATGTGCCGAGCTATTCATAAAATCATAAGTTCTCCATAGTTCATCCTTCATGCAAGCATAGAAACACACCCTCTTCTTCGTCAGCTTTCGTGCTTTCTTATCCTACAGCCAAGTTTAGCCAAAAAACTTTACGGGTTGAGCGTGACGTACTTTCGAGTTCCTCAGCAATTCCATCACTCGTCGTTCATACGGGGAGAACCCTACAACCTCCCGGACCACAGAGCGAACAAACTTGTTCTTTGTAGACAATGCACCCTTGCGGTGGCTAGGACGGGCGACTTTGGGGATGGCGGTAGTTGGGTGGCCATGGTTAGGGCCGATACGGACGTCTGAGAGTCAATTCACCACGGGAAAGGAGGATCATTCACATCAGCAATTGTCCTCGACGACGACGAGGCTTCTAACTCACTTGTTCGTGCCATTTTCTTGAAGTCTTGACGATATCGTTTGGTACGCCCAGGACCGTGTTACTCTTTCTGTCACGCAATTTGTGGCTGAATACTGTATATCAGCACTTCGGCAATCTCCGAACAGATCTGGACCCCGAGTTCAGACTTTGGGATGCGCAGGAAATGATGAATAGACCAGTACTGTAGTAGAACAAAATGAAAGTTAAGAAAAGAGTAAATTACACCTGTGCTGCGCCAGCCCAAACGTCTGTTCTAGGAGTCCATTGCCTCACTGCCCTAATTTTACCCCCTGCAATTGACTGTGGTGACGGTGAATTCGTGTACAGTGCTGGAGTGGTCTGGTCCACCTCTCGCGGTGTCCGCGGTGCAACGCTCGAGGTGGGCGATGTCCTTGCAGAAGTAGGCTGCAATGGTAGTGTGGCGTCAGGAACCTTCCGCTGATTGTGTAGCGGTGCTGATGGTCCAGGAGCATGGTCAACTTCATCCTCCTCTTCCTCTTCTTCATCATCGTCATCATCATCTGCTGCATCCTGAACAATGTGATTAATAAAACAGCATATGGAATAAGTCCAAGACATACCGGATCGAAGTCTTCCATCTTTCTATCGCCGTCATCATCGTCTTCATCATCGTCATCATAACCATCATCTTCGTCTATCCATCTACCTCGCCAATCTACTTGATCCAATTGGCTTGGGCTCTCCGGCCGAAGTCGTAGCCATTGCATTCGTGGTCCATTCTTAGCCCTTTCGCTAACCTTGAACCCATAGATTCTTGGCACATAAACATACCCCGCCGCACGCTTTTGACCACCATGAGGATTTGGATTTACAAATGGTGAAGCGCGGGGATTGTTATTCGAACCAGACGCACTACGCGAGAGCGCATTGCTACCAGGAGAAGGAGCCTTCCAAAACGGCGCAGGTGCCAATTCTCGGTAAGTTTGGAAAAATAGGTGAGGGAACGTTGTCCCGAAGAATGCACCTTCATAAGTTACAAGAATGAGTTTGGGTCATTCCTGCTTGTTTCAAAGGGATGATGAAATACGTACCGTCTACCCCTTGAAACCTACTACTCGGTGGGACGTAGATGTCATTACAGTTCGGACAGAATAGCTTCACAGTGTCAAGTCCTGGCATATCCGACCTGCCACAAGGAACCACATTGCACCCTAAGCAGTACACACGAGGGCAGGAGCCGAAAACCCCATTTTCGTATTTCTCAACCTGTGTTTTGATTTTATATTCAGTATGCAGAATAAATCGAAGGGAGGTGGCCGCACCATAGCTTGTAAACCAGCTCGGGTAAGTATATATCGTTGATGAACGAGTCCGTACAGCATCTCCGCAGAAGATTCAATAATCGATACATCCGGTACTCGTGCACTGTCGTCGTCTAAACCAGGGTAACGTTAGGAGACCAACCCTTTACAGCTTTTGAGCAAAAAATCCACACCTGGTTCAACATCCAGTACCATTTCCATCGCCTCCTTCCAAAAGGGTACCATCGTATTCAATCCAGTTAGATTGAAATCATCCTCAATGAAATCCTCCGTAACCTCGCAAAAGTATTCGTGTCCAGGTAGGGAGCAGAACCAACTGATCCATGTAAGGCTGGAAGTCGTGGAAGAAGCTGAAGCAACAAGTCAGTTATATATTCATTACCGAAAGATGAGAAGAGATGAATGCATGTCTTCTAACTTTCCTACGGAGATAGATACTCACAATATCCTTCTTCTTGCTCCTCGGGTTCTTCCATGAATTCGTCGCCTTCGACATTCGGGCTTACGGCGTCATCGTCCTCGAGTTCTGCCTGAGATGAGTCGGGAACAACAGGTTGCCTTGAGGACATAGTGTACCAAACGCAACGCTAAGAACGAGTGGAGCGATGTCGATGAGATTGTGTTGCAGCCAGTCGATTTGAGACTCCGATAATGCGTGAAATAAGCGATCAAACAAAGTGCGGGTCGGACAAAAATGTTTGCGCGTCTATCGATGGTATACAATATTACTATTAAATATAATAAATCTACAACGAATTATCCTGTACTGAAATGACATGTCTGCTGCTTGTTCGCATGTCCACTCCAGATCGCAGGCCCAAGTACCACAAGCAGCAGTATCTGTCCCACACACCAGCTAAGAATCGCATAAAATGCACCTCTACCCTTTTTCAAAGTATATATTTCCAAAACGAATGTGCTGACTGTGGAGAGACATCCACAATAGCCGTCAGAAAGCCCTTGAAGGAGGTTGCATGCGTTGTCGGAGACGACGTGGGGTGTGTCGCTCTTCAAGACGAAGATGATTCCAACAAGGGCTGTCGCGAATGAATTGGCGGCGAGAGTACCTAATGGTACTGACCGAGATATCGGATTGAGGTTGATTGATAGGAGGTAGCGAGTGAGAGCCCCAGGGAACGCGAAGAGAAGAGCAGCGGTGGCTTCATGGCGAAACCGTGGTGATAGTAAAAAATACGTGGGCAACGTCGCCGCATACGTCAATATCGATAATGCGGTTATTCCAATGACGACAATACGACTTGGGGGAGGTGGGACGATGATCTTCTTGGCGAGGTATTGTGATAGGTGCATTCCGAACACTAATGAACCCAAGGAAAGCGATAGGGTGTATACGGTCACCCCAAGACCGTCGATAAACTGAGAATTTAATAACATCTCCAACGAGATCACACTCGACTCACATTGTCAAACCTACTTCGATTCGCCCCGGGAATATTCAGCCAAGCAGAGAAGACTTCGAATTGCCATCCAGAAAAGGTGGTCAGAGAGCCGCAAAATCCTGAAACACTGGTCGAACATATCCAGCTCAACTAGTCAACAACGACGAACCAGTTGCAATCCCAATATACAGGGGTTCATGGCTGTTCATCTGCATGAGCGAGGTGCACCACAAGACGTTGACAGACGCACAAACGACCGATCATCTCTCGCTGGCTAATTGCAACACCGATTATGAACGAACCAAGGGCTTGTGCGTATGCCAGCGAAAATATCGAGTTCCCATCGTACGTAGCCAGCGCCGAAAGACCCAAACGTGCAAGAGTACCCAATATGGATGAGGGTATGAGGATGGCCAAGACGTGAATGGATAGATTATGGTAGACAGGTGGCACGGGACGTGCCCGCTCTGAGGGTGGTCTGGCTGCACTTTCGGCCGAGATGACCCTCTCGACATCCAAGTTTTGTTCGACATCGACGAAGGAGGCCGAGTCGAGAGGTTCTACGGTCGGCGTGGTAGAGCTGGTCATGGAGGCGGGAAGAGACGGCTTGAACTCGGGTTGTTCGCTGGACTCTTCTGAGATTTTAGAAGACAAGTGACGACCAATCTACCGATCAACCTCACAAGCCTAACAAGATTTGAAAATGGCCGGTTTCCGAGTCCCCCAATAAATCCCGCACTCCTTTGCTAAGTCCATCAAGGGTTCTTGGGCTTGACGGACCGCCGGGAGATGCAGGGACTCTTTCAAATTTCCCTTTCCGTCATGCAGCTCACCTCCACCACTCTTCTCGCCCTTGCCATCCCACCCATCTTCTTAGCTGCCATGCCATTTTTTGGTAAATCCAAATTGAATCCAAAAGGCAAAGTGAGTCTGCATGAAATATTACAGTCAAAAATACAACCCACGAGGCGCCAGCTGACCTGCGCTTTTAGCACTGTTATGTTACAGGTGGTTCAACCGGACTTGGGTTATATTTAGCCATCCTCCTCGTCAAGAAAGGAGCCCATGTTTCTATCGTAGCGCGGAACGAAGAGCGCCTCCAAAAAGCACTCGAAGAACTCGAGGTACGCATCCACTTGACTGGACTAGGAATTGATCTCTCACCAACGCAACAGAAAGCACGTCAAACGCCCGATCAAGTCTTGAGGACTTATTCTTATGACCTATTTGACCCCGCCGCTTCTGCTGCTGCTTTCGATGCTGCCTGCAAAGAACATGACGGAAAGACACCGTATGCCGTCTTCTTATGCGCAGGTGCAGCCCGGCCAGGTTTCTTCATCGAACAAGACGCGGCGTCCCTCCAGAAAGGAATGGATAATGGCTATTGGGTGCAGGCATACTCGGCTTTGGTATGTTCCTTGCTCTCGCGAAAACTCAGGAGTGCTCACACTCCGACAGCACGCGACAAAGAAGATGGTTCAGCAGCGGTCTCCAGGGAAAATCGTCTTCGTCTCCTCTCTTGTGGGTTATATGTCAATAATAGGCTATTCATCCTACACACCGGCCAAACACGCTCTCCGAGGTATTCAATCTCGTCTCTGACACGGTGATTTCTGGCACTTAACCGAGCACCCTAGGCCTCGCAGAGACCCTTCGTTCAGAACTGAGTCTATATGACATTTCCGTACACATATTCTTCCCCGGAACAATTTACAGCCCAGGTCTCGAAGAAGAGAACAAGACAAAACCTAAAATTACGCTAAAAATAGAGGAAGATGATGGTGGTGCCAAACCAGAGCAGGTTGCTGCTGCGCTCTATAACGGTACGTCTCGGCAGCGAAGAGAGCAGGGAAGATACATCCTAATTCTGCTTCTTTTCTTCACAGGTGTGGAAAAAGGACACTTCCATATAACAGTTGACTTGATTGGGGAGCTATTCCGGTCCAGCACGCGCGGTTCGACGCCTCACAACAACGTCTTCTTGGACATATTCTACGGTTTGATTGGTTGGGTAAGTGAAATCCAGTACGTGACTTGTTTCCTTCTTCTCAAGGTTGACTTCAGATTGCTCTCGCGATTTGGCGACGTGGAGTGGATGGGATGGTGGCTAAACACCGCAAAGAGCATGAAGCATACTTGGTTGAGAGAAATATTCGACCCGAGTCGACATGACCGTGATTGTGATGATACCACAGTACATATGCTTGTATACATAATATATGTCAGAGAGAAGCGAAGCTCGACTACGGTTGTAGTGAATGAAGTTGAGCATTATAATCCTCCAGATCCTTCTTGGTCCCCGCCATTAGGCCATGACAAAGTAGAGAAGTCATGCAGCCAGCCTTGGTTTACGATGGACCATGGTATGTAAGATGAGAAGAAACCAAGGAGGCGTGTGCAAAAAAAAAGTTATGGGAAATGTTTAGGGCCGGGCCGGACTGGGGACAAGGCTGGTTTGACAGGATTATCAATTGGCAAGCTGAGAGCCTCTGAGATGTTCATGTCATTTCTGCAATCACATCCAACCAATTTCTTTTTCGCTCTCCATTGACTGGGACACCCCATCGCCATCGTTCCTTGCCTCGGTGCACCATTATTACTTTCTCTCCAGACCCCAAATAATACCGTAAATGTCCCAATCAACACCCGCGACAACGTCTTCCCTTTCTGCAATCCCAAATTTCTACTACTTTTGCTTCGCTGCATATGAACCATTCTTAACAACTATCGGTTTTCTCGGAGCTTTAGCGTATGTATCCAACTACCTCAGTTCAGTACAGACTAACCATTCCTTCATACTTTACAGTGACCCGAAGGCCGTAAGTCCATTCTCATCTCACAACTCTCGCGGAAGCGACGAGCAGTAACTCACCTATCCTTCACAGGCTCATGATGCACAGGCTCCTTGGCCTGTCGACAACCCCCCACCAACAATATTTCCCCTCGCCACCCACGTAACCATCCTCCAACTTGCCCACGTTTGCGCCCTTCTTGGAATAGTCAACCTTTTCGTGTTGACGGCGGCCCGACAACACCTCGGCTCCCACCCAGCTTTACAAGAGAAAATCGTTTTCTCCCTCCTCACACCACTACTCGTCGGCGACTTTGCTCACCTGTATGTTACATTATGGGCGCTGGGTGACCAAAAGTGGGATTTTGCAAATTGGAGTCCTATGCTTTGGACAACAGTGATACTGGGGTTCTCGCTTATGATTCCTCGGATGGCTTGGCATCTTGGAATTGGGCGTTACGTGGATAGACGCGATGGAAACTTCAGAAAGGCACCTCTAGCTAGTGAGAAGTAATAGTATCTATGGCAGCTGCTGTATGTTATATCCTTAAAGTCATTGTTCGTACAATTGAATACTAGTGACAAACTACTGAAATATACAACTATAAACGAGTCATGAGAAGCAAGAAGGTGAAGCCGCGGGAATACAAGGGAAATGGGATACAGAGACTAATGAACAGTTTCAATACGGGGCGTTGACAATACTCGATCGACTTGGCCCGGGTCCAGCACCGCCAAGCGAGTGGCGAGTGGGCTTCTTGAGGTTTTTCTTGTTGATCGCCAGAACGTTGTTCTGCAAGGCGACAATCTGTGAAGAAAAACGAGACATCGTGAGATTCGTAAATGTCCAACAGATGTATCACTTACAATTTCTTTATCATCACCGAACTTGAAGTTATCTTGTACGACATAATCTTCATACTTCTTGATTTCGTAAACGTCAAGGCGACCTTTCTTGACTTTGGCAAAGTCCCAAGCGACAACGAACTGTCCGGTCGAGGTAATAATCGCGTTCTCCTCCTGATCTTTACCTTGGTTGAATCTAGCACAACATTATCATAAGACTCAAACCCTGATCGAATAAGGAGATACAGAATACTCACCGAGCAGGGGTAAACGAAACATTATGACCCATATACGCAACATGTTCACTGCGTAACTGCAATCGACGCGGAATCGGTTTAGCGTTTGCGGGGAAGCTGCGATCAAAGCCTAAGCTTCCAGCATATCGACCATCGCCAATCTTCGTGTCAATTAAGAGTAGATACGTCTTGGTTGTCGCCACAACCCATCGTCCATCTGCTGTGACATCGATACCGATGATAGGATCTCCGAGTGGCGGAAGCGCAGTTTTCGCATTCTTTCCGATGGAGTCGAATAATCGAATATCACCCTTCTCACTAGCAACGGCGAGTTTCCCTTGAGCGGTTGTGGTGACGCCAGAGAATTTGTTCTTGCTGATGTATTGCTTGAATTGACTTTCGACGAGCTTGGTTCCAGAGACACGAGGATCGATGCGGAAGAGGGAATTGTGGGATATGCCGACTAAAGTTTGCTCCCGTGTGGTCGGAGCGAATTTGTTTTCCGGGGTTATATGATCGACGGTAATGTCGTCATGAACCTTCCATTCCTCAACGATCTTGCCCCGTTCAATGTCCATGCTGAACAAGGAATTTGGATCCGTTGGGTTCATGATGATCATCTTGGTGTCTTGATCATGCAGCATAACCTGAGAAAGGTATTAGATACAACGAGCACGATGGTCGTAACTCCCACCTGTTTGGGCTTGAACTCCTTGCCCTTCGGTGTTGCGAGCTTGCTGATAGTAGCATGGTATTTGACCCCATTATCGACAGTGTGGCTGAATACTCCTATGTTGCTGCCGCGAACAACATACGACCTATCACCCTTGTATCCAACGGTAAGTTGCGAGTTACGTTCTCCCGTTGGCAAGCCTTCGGGTACATCTCCGTCTTCTTCTTCTTCCTCCTCATCATCACTAGCTTCTATAGAGGCGTCAGAATGGTTTACGGCAGACGAAGGTCTTGGCTATACCTGCATCGGGGTCGAGCTCTGATAAGACCTCGTCCTCGTCGTCATCTTCGTTTTCTACATCCAGCATTTCTACATCCTCATTCGCGCTGATAGCGTAATTTTGCTCGTCCGCCTTGAGAAGATGGTGTTAGGGTATAAGGTACGCGTAGCGACAACTGACCTTGGCTTTCCCCCACGGTGACTGGTGTAATGACTCCCACAAACACTGGGTGAACATTTGAAGGAATGCACCAAACGTATCTTCTTCCAAAAAGCGGAACAACCAACTCTGACCTGATCCATCTGCTTGTATGTAATTCCACGTAAGAGAAAGCATCTTGTGCGACCACCGCTGGTTCATTTCCGAGGAGATTCGGTGTGCCAGGAGGTCTCCTTGCTCGTTCGAAGAAAGCATCCAGTATTCAAAGCCATTACCAGGCCGCTGGACGATCCTTGCGATAACATTACCTTGAGGGATGAAATCCTCGTTGGGGCCATCCCAAAGGTAGAGTTCGGCTGGCTGCTCGACAATGGCTGGGTATGAAGATTGAAAAAGCACGGTACGAGGGGCAGCAGGTTTCTTTGGCGTGACTTGCTTCGAAGCTGATGCTTCTGACCGTGGAGGTGAACGCGCAGGGGTAGCTTCGGACTTTCCGGAGACCTTTCGACGCGGAGTAGATTTGGCTTTTTGAGTGGGTGGCCTGCAAAGGTTAGAGGTACAGCCCCTTGGATAGAAGGATCGTAGAAGCTTACTTGTAAAAGAATTCCTCGAAATCCGAATCCTGAGTATGATCGGCGCTCTGCCTGTACTTTCGCTCGTACATTGCACGATACATACACGTCTCAAAAAAGGCGCGCGTCGGCTCGTTGGTACCGGTGGCAACGTATTCGTAGAATTCGTCGACATCCCCGTCCAGATCTCGCCAAACGAAATGGGGTTCACCATCAGTTTTGCCTGTTCGGAATTCAAGCTCTTCACTAATCAGACAGACTCTTTCTTCGTCGGCTTAGAGCAAGTTAGTATATGCCAAGGACGAGTCAATAGAGGGTCTCACTTTCTTCCTCATCCTCTAGTAATTCCTGATCACCCTCCTCGTAGACTCTCGTAATGACGAGCTGGAAGTTGTGGTCCACGCCTGGAACGCGTCGGATAGTGGCCATCGCGTCATTATAGCTATAAAGTATAAATTTTTCTGAATACCCCGGCAAGATCTCTAACTTACATGCATTCACGAGATGACCGAATATTTCCAGGTCTAACAAGGTATAACTGGCCTATTTTAGCATTAGTCTAGCCCCATAGCAGGCCCTTAGCGTCTAGAAGACTTACCAGTCGATATTTTGACCACCTCAGTAGCATTAGGGTCCTCTGCACGGAACTGTCGGTATTGAACTGATGATAGTAGGTATCGATCACTTACGCCATACCCTTCCGATCACTGGGGCGAATTAGATGAGCCACACGAAGAATCGAACAGTCGGGTTACTCACAACTTCGAAAGATGTTCATGTCGGACTGTCAGATGGTAGAGCTCGACAGAGGAATGGAGGGGCGAGTAGGATGGAAAATGGAGCTGAACGTAGCCAAGGATTGCCGGCTCATCCCCTTTCTATACTCGTGACTGGTCACGGCGCCACCACATCTAAGCGCGTTGTGACACCATCACGGACGCGTTTGAACTTTGAACTCGGATCCTTTTGCGCACTGGACCTCGAAAGACGCTATGTCCTCCACATCCACATCAAGAGCTGGTAAGTGCGATCTGACTCATTCCTGACTCGGATTGTAACGCGTTTTTTGACTAGATGAATCAATCTTTCATACGCCACGATCCACTCTTCGTCAAAGGAACTCTGAATTTAGTCCAGCTATGGCCGGCGGGGTGCGTTCGTCTCATCTTCAAGGAGTGTTTCCTGACAATTATACGCGCAGTATGCATCAGCCGAACCCATGTCTCCTGCAACAACTTATTCCGAGTCATCGCCACTGACTGGGCTTCGCTTTGGTGATAGTACTCGTTCGAGCCTGCAAAACATAGTTTCGGTGGCTACTGCTACACCGGCGCGACGGCGACAAGTCCGTTCGGATCCTGCTTTGCTCACCTGCTTTGATCCTGCAGACCAGGAACTGTATGCTTTGTGGGCACCGAAACGATAACTTTCGGTCTCATCGCTTTCAATAGAGTTCTGGTTCCGCGGCGTCATTAATTATGAAAGTGAAAGGCCCAAGTTCGTTTGATGTGGAAATTGGTCCTGCAAGTGATGTTGCATGGACCACCCCGTCGGTTCTGCTGCTCCTTATGGCTTTCTTTGGAACTCATGCTGGACATAATCTCGTAGTACTAGTCGAGATTTGGACCTCGAGAGATACATCCCCCCTCTCACGTTGAATGTTGTCAAGGACACCCGTTGACAACAGCCATCCTATTTCGAGGCGATTTCGACATCTTTGTATTTTATCGACATGACAGTGCATGACATGAAGAAACTGTCATATATTCTACAACGCATTAAGGAAAGCGGCGAGACCGTTGCCCTCGTCCTTTGTCCCGGACGGCCTTGTGTTGTCCTTCTGACGGTTCTTGGCCAAAAGATCCTGAAGTGCGGACTTTTTCTTTGAGCGTCCCTTTACACCTGTGGGCAGTGTGTGTGGTACGAGAGGAAGACCCGGGGATTGTGTGGGAATGGGAGAAGAGGTTGATGTTGTGAAAGAAGATTCCCGGGGAACCTTGCGCTTTAGTATTTCCTTTTTCGACGAAGGATAGGTTTCATGTTTCAATGAAGTGTTGTTGGAGGCACCACAAGCATGGCATAGTCTGAGGAAGACCCTGCTGGGTGTGTGGGGATGTTGGTGTTTCGATCGAGATAAGCGGAGGCGTGCGTTGCTGCTTAGGAGATAAGAGCCACATTTTGAGCAGAGATCGGCGGACGGAGCAGCGCACGAGGCCGTCCTGCTTGCATGCAGCGCGGCGAGAGGTTGTGAGACGGGCAGCAGTGCAAAGGGAAGCGCCTGCTGAAACTTGGCCGTCGTCGCGTCCATCCCGTGTTACGTGTTTGTTTGTGCGGTGTTTGTGCGCGAACAAATAAGCGTTATTCCCAAAAAGGCAAGGAGTAATTGTGCAGATTTTATTGTTCAGTTTTGGCGGCGACGGACAAAGGGCGGACAGCTCCATTGTCGACCGGACAGCAAAAGAGCCAAAGGCCACGGCTTCCCTCTTTCACTTCTCCCCCAACTCGCACCCAACCATGCTACCAACCACAAAGCCTCGTTCGTCAACACCACGCGCCACCCACACCCCCTCTGCCTCTTTATCCTTTGCGCAACCCTCTTCCTCTTCCCATCTCCCATCTTCCTCTACTCATTCCCTCAAACCATCTAGAAGTAGGGGCTCCTCTTTATCTTCAACGATGCACTGGCTGTCTCGCTCTTCAACCCAGAACTCTTCAAACTCCACTCCGTATGCTCCTTCCAAGCCCACAAAGATATCTGAGCCCAAGGTTGTTCGTCAAATCGAACTCCTTTCCCAACGCAGTGGCGTACTAGGCGCTGGCGCTACAGTAGTACGAACTCCAGACGAGGCCCTTCGCGAAACAGGCGTACGCCTCACCTATGATGGCTCCACAAAGCCTCTTGCTAGGGTGGATTCTAAACGCTCCAGGTCCGTAGAGAACATCCTCGAGGAGACTGTCGAACAGGTTCGCGCACCATATTCAAGAGACGATTATTTGTCGCCTCCCAACAGTCCTCCTCTACCGCCTCTTCCGCCACCACAAGAGGACGAAGAACAGGAATTGGATGCTGAATCCATTAAGCGTCCCCCGAGGCCTACCCGCGCCCCTCCCACACCTCCTCCTATGGCCTCAGCACCATCATTACGCCCATCTCTCAAGCCAAGATCTCAACGGAGTACTGAAGATTTCCCCACCGTTCCCGGCATTCCAACCTACGTCTCGGTGGTTCCTTCCCCACCTCCTTTCAAACCTATTCTTATCTCCACCCTTCCCTCTGGCGAGAACGTTGATCCTTCAAAGGTTATCGTAACTGTTGAGACTTGCACGTCAAGTTTCAAGACCACCCTCGAAACCATTCAATCTCGCCCTTCACACCTTTCTTCTTACATTTCATCTCTTCTTCCTCGGGTCCGCACCGAATCCATTGCTTCTTCATCTTCGGTTTACTCAACCGCAAGTGCACAAGCCGATATGTCTGCATACCGTCGTCACCTGGCTTCGCAAGGTCTTCTCAGTTCTGCGTCATACTCGATCCATATTTTCCTCGATCGACCGAGTGCGCCGTATGTGTTCCACGTTTATTCTCTCTTGGCACTTGCTCATTAATTACTTGCACAGTTATGCGCATATACTTCACTATCTAAGGTCCCCCCTGGGTACTCCTGACTCCCCAGAACTTCTCCCCCGTTCAATCCAACTCCAATCCTCATCTCACGCTCGCCTCGAGATGTTACTCGAACTCCGCGACGAAGCCTCCTTCCTCGGCCTTCAAGATCTTTACAAACTCTGCGTTGATCAGATTCGTTTACGCAGTGCTCCCTGCGCGCACACACGAAACCCGAGTGCCAACCCTCCCGAATCTGTGCATAGTTTGCACGGTTCGATACATAGTCTTCACGCGTTGTTAGAACGTGTTGAGAGCGATATCAGGTCTCAACGCGACTCACACGACGGCAAACGTAGGAGTGAGGATTCACATGAGGCCATCCCTGCTCGTTCACCCCCTACTCCGCAATCTTGGAACGGTCGTTCTCGAAGTAGAAGCACCTCGAGGCCACCTCCACCAGCCAAACCTGCTCCAGCAGGCTGGATATAGATATAACCTATCACGTTCTTTTCATTCTTTTTGCCTGCCTTTTCTTCTAACGTATTCACAGTATGTAACCAGCAGCATTTGTACATCACCCCCTGCATGTTTTTATTATCTCTCGTCACTTATTCTCTACCTTAATAAGTAGTACAGCATCCGCTCCTTTGTCGATTTTTCTGTTCAATCTGTCCAATGAGAAACCCAGTTTTACACCCTAGCTCGTGGAATAGTAATGACATGATGAATTGCATCGACCTTTTTTCGTCCAAACACACATGATACAAACTACAAACAATGTACATATGGAGGGATGTACAGAACACCAAGGACCAAGACGATGGAAAAGACTGCGTTTAAGCATTGTGAAGTGCGAACTTAGTCGTATAAAAGTACACGTTGAAAGAAAAACGAAAACGAAATGAAGAACCCCCTACTTCTGTTCGGCATATGGGTTGACACTGAAGACTTTAATGACGGGAGGACTCTTGGTGAGGTCAGCCGTGATGATAACCTAGCAGAGAAAGCAAATCAGACATGAGGGTCGATGATCAGGATCAGGTCACTCACAGGAACGGTCATCAACTCCCTGATGTCTTGGATCTTATGCCCAGAAGGTGTCTCTCGCAATCCCTCAAACTCGGGTGGAACTTTAGCCGCGGACAGCAAGCGTTGCTTCGAAGTTTCCTTTTCTTGGGGCTTGTCGTCGCTGCGCCCAAGAACAATTTCATCTTCGTCAGCATCGTCTTCATCGAAGAGGGCCTTCTCGTCGTGAACAGAACGAGAAGCAACTTCCATCTTCAAGGCATGTTGTTCCGCATTCTGCTTGACCTTCTTCAAGTGCTCGTCATCGCTGATCTCGGACAACCAACTGATAACGTCACGGTTGGACCAATAAATCTGAAGGGTGTGTGTGTGCTCATCATAAACATGATTCTAAAACAAAGTCAGCCCTGGACAGTCGCGTGCAGTGCGAATTATTCACCTCAATGGGCATTTGGTCCACATGCACACGTTTTTCGATTCCAAACTCGGGCACAAGCACATCAAAAGCAGCGTCTAAAACACCAATCACCTTGGCTTGGCGAATGACGGGACCATAGCGCTGGGTGAGATCGGAGATGAAAAGACAGAGGAACAGATGAGCGGATTGCTCTTGTGCAAGGCGGGCAGAGTCCCGTTTACTACAAACTAACATGAGGAACTTGTATAGAAGGAGCATATAGACACTTACATGTTGCATTGTTGGGCAACCTTGGCAACAGCTTCGCGATCCATCGTGAATTTAGTTTCCGCTACGAAGAATATGAGATAAAACAAACGCGTGCCAAAAGGAACAAGAACATACCACCACCTTGCAAGATCGCTTCTAGCTGGCGATGAACAAGAACATCGGCGTAACGTCTAATGGGCGACGTGAAGTGACTGTACAGTGGAGAATTGAGCGCATAGTGGCTGTATTTCGCGATGTCCAACATTCCAGCACAGAAGTAACGAGCACGTTGTGTCGCCTTGAAGGAGAGAAGCTCGAGAAGCCTGCGAGCAGTTGGATCGCGGACGGCCTCAAGAGATTTCATGACAGCAGCGGCCGAGGATGTATCCATCTTGTAACCCAGTCTCTCCGCACGGTCTTTGAAGATGTTCTGTAAAAGAAGGTCAGCCGACACCTACTACCAGTGCATAGTACATACCATCCTTCGCTCCAGAGGAGTGTCGTGACGGCGGAGTAAAGCCTGTTCGGGTAAATGAACAGCAATCTGTTGTGCAACAGTGATGTTACAGAGCAACATGAACTACAAGGTAGAGGGTGAATTTTTTTGAAGGAAAAGGTGGTATGGCAACAAACCTCTTCAATGAGGAACGTAGCGTCGTTGGTAGTGACGGGTCCGCAGTCTGAAGGCAGACCACTTTCATCCAGCTGGAAGCTCAGGCGTAATGAGTCAAGTTTAAGAGCACCATTCTCCACGCGACGAGCCCGTAATTTCTTTGCGACGCTTTCCAAAGCTCTGACATCGCGTTCGATATCACCTAAAGTGTGCTCTGGCAAGATTTTGACGGTGCTGCCAGGAGCTTTCCCTTCAATGATAGCCTGGGCATCCGCGTAGGAAAGTTTGGCTGCAGATCTAAACAAATCGTTGTTAGATGGTCACAATGCGCTACTGGTAGAAAAACCAACCTGAGGACCGTTTTGCCGAACCACTTGTTCACAATTTTCGCGTTCTTATCCACAGTGAATAGAATGGAAAATGCCAAACGGTCTTCTCCAGGAAGAAGACTGCACAACTGCTCGCTCAACGTCGGTGGTAGCATCGGCACAGAACGTTGCACGAGGTAAACGCTGGTCGCCCGCTTGCGCGCATCTCTGTCCAATGCAGTGTTGGGCTTCACAAAATAGGAAACGTCTGCGATGTGGACACCAACTTCAAAAGTTCCGTCATCATTAACTTTGAAAGAAAGAGCGTCATCCAAGTCCTTTGCATCAGGAGGGTCAATAGTGAAGATACGTTCGCCTCGAAGATCCTTGCGAATTTCGAGTTCTCGTTCAGGGACGCTACATGGTGTTCAGCATAGAGAAGACACGAAGAGGGAAGAAAACTCACGTCCATGGGACAGGGGGCAAGCACTTGAGGACATTGTCGGTGAACTCCTCGGTTGGGAAGTTACAATCTTTGAGCAAAGCACTTGTCTCGACCTCGACATCGCCGATAGGACCTAGCTCTTCGACCAAAGTTCCGAAAGGGTGGAGAGAGCTGATGGGCTATATAGGGAATGAATAATCTGCAGTTTATACTGTAACATGAAAACCCACATGACGCTTGATACAGGCGACGAACAGCTTGTTAGCATAGGCTTCCGAGTTTTGGACGAAATCAGGAGGCGCTTGTTCGGTTGGGATAGCGATGAGTGGGACACGTTTGTCGGTGGGCTTAAACCAGACAATCTTGGGGCGCTCAATGGTCGCAGTGCGACGTGGTTCGTCTCCTCGGTCTCCTTCGCGTTCTCGACGTTCAGCTTCTTGTTTCTCCTTCGTTGCAGCAGAAGAAGGTCGCAAGAGTCCTAGTGTCCCAGAGAAGAGTTGTCCAGGCATACGTTCAACAACTGCGACGACGTGCCCAGCAAACTGTGGCTTCACTTCGTCGGTCACCCTAAGGGGAAATTGGTTTAAACTACAAAACGACAACGAGGAGGCTTACTCTTCATCTTCGAAAAGCATCAATCCTTGACCTTCGACCTCGACATCGTCTTTCTTCTTGTCGTCCTTACGCCCACCTTTCAAGTCGTATGCAGCGTTTTCTTCCTTCTTTCGCTTCTTCTCCTCCTTTTCTTTCTTCGTTCCCCAAACTTCGTCGACGTCGAGCAGTTCGACGGCAACGATATCACCTTCAAGAGCACGATTACGATCTTTCGACCCGCAGATGTAGATGTCGGCATCTAGGACTTCCGTGGAGACATATGCATCCGATCTGTTGCGCTTATTGACGCGTAAGATCCCAACGACAAGTTTACCTGCAGCAAGCAAAGGAGGCAAAGAAACTTGAGGAAGGTAGGGTGCAAACAATGACTTCCGCTGGGGTTGATTCGATTGCTGTTGGAGTTGAGACTGGAACTGTTGCTGCTGCTGTTGAAGTAGGCCAACCGCAGGAAGCCCCATACCCATCATGTTCGCGGCCATCATGTTAGGAAGCATGTTGGGGAAGCTGAACGAAGCCATCTTCTGATGATGCCCGCCAGAGGCGGCACGGAATTGTTGCAAACTACGGAGCTGAGACTGTGCTTGTGCTAGCTCCGATGCGAATGCGTTGGAGTTCTGAACCCCTCCAACACCACCATCTAACCGCCATTAGTGACATTGCTAAAGACGCCCTGGGTCACTCACTTATGCGCCAGGTCGAATCAGCCCTGGAAGCTTGACGGGCATGGCCGTTGAAGTTGGGTGGTACAAAACCATCATCAAAGCCCTCCTGAGGGAGGAACGATCCACCAAGACTAATGGATCCCATACCGGGCTGACCGCCAGTTTTATTGACAACGTTAACGCTATGCCTCCTGCCGTGGCCACGGGGGACACCGCCCGGTGCTTGACTCTCAAGACCAGGGTGAAACGTCGGGAAGGGCATAGCAGCTTGTGGCCCGGCAGGGCTCATAGGGACGGTGCTTTGGACACGTCTATGGCCCGTTCTGGGGGGTACCAGTCCAGGCGTTTGGAATGACAAAACTTGGTTGGAAGCAAGCTGTTGCTGATAAAGGGCCTGCTGTTGTTGTTGAAGAAGCTCGATCTGATTTTGCAAGGCGATCTACAATAACGGTGAGGCGCCGTACCGAAGACAGGACGAGAAACGGACCTGCTCAGCCATAATACCCGTAATTTCACCACTCTCACCACGGCGGTGAGCAGAGGCATCAGGCATGGCACGCTCTTGTGGGAAGTTCTGTTGCTGGGGGAATTGGAAGTTGACATCTTCCTCGTTAAGGGGGCCCATTGGAGACTGGCGCCTTCGGGCACCAAACATGAAACCTGGAGCAAGTTGAGGTCGGCCGGTGGGGCCAACTTCCTGCTCTTGCTGAGCTGCGAGGGCGGCGAAACGTGGTGCTACGAAACTTTGAGACTGAGAACGAGGCTGATGCCCGGATTGCGCATAGAAGGTCTCTTGGATTTCCCCGTCTTCGTAAGGGTTGGTCGCATCCTCCGCATCTTCCATCATAGACCCGAGGTGAGGAGAGAACGAATTATAGTTGCTCGTTAGCGTAGGGGCACCAAGAGAGACTGCTTTTCGGTGTTTAGGGTCCACGAGGTTGGAACCCGGGTAAGCCCCAGCCCCAGGCTGAAAAACTGGCGCATTGACGGGCAAAGTGGAATTGACGGGCATGGTATACTGGTTGCTCGTAGCACCAGGACCCGGGGACGTCGACTTTAAATCAGCAATAACTTTCTGTAGAGATGACAGGGCATCGCTGCCGTCCTTCGTCTGAGCTTGAGCGGCAGGCGCGGGAGACGGAGATGGCTTAGATGCAGCTTGATCTCTATTGTTGTTATTACGTCCTCCTTGGGAAGCCGATGCCTGACCCTTGCGGTGGCTTTGATTGCGCCCGCCATTGCCTGGGTTTTTATTGCGCTGCTCAGGTTTCTTTCCGTTCTCGTTACCCTTCTTTGCAGCGGATTCTGGCCCAGAATCCGTCGCGACCGAGCCGGAGGGTTGCTTTCTGTTGTTACTGGATCTAGAAGAAGGACGCGCACTTGCTGTACCACTACCCGCCGGTTTGGGGTTTGAAGTGGACGGATTGCGCTTGGATGTGCGGTTGTTGTTGGCGGACGAAGCAGGCTTCTTCTCTTCCTTCTTGGAAGAAGGTTGAGCTTGTGGCGTAATTTCATCGGTCATGGCGTTCGTAAGATAGTTTGAAACGAGAAAAGGATTTGAATTTTTTGTGCTCTTTTTGTGTTTTTATATTTCTCAGTTGGTCGTCGTTGTCTGAGATGGTTGAGCGACCGCCCGACACGAATAAAGAGCAAACGTACATTGGCAATTTGGAGACTGGTTGGATTGGATGGCTTTGCCCTGTAGGGCGAGTGAGAAGAAGGAATGCTGGTGAAAGTGGGGGTTGTGGGTTGGAAATGGTAAACTACAAGACTCCTGATGGTCGCAATATTGGTGTTTTTGAAAACCTTCCCACGGATCCCCAGTTGCCAGATTCGATTTAGCGCGATATCTTAGCGCGCTTACCCTGCTGTACGCGTGTTGCTTCAAGCCTTGATGCCAAGGCAGAATTGTCAATGGTATAAAGTAGTCTACCGATAGAGTCCTCTAATATTACGAGATGAAGATATCTATAGTTCTCTAAGGTCTACTGAAGCTTTGCGACTATAGCAGCGGTATATTCCTTCGTCGAGGCTTTACCACCCAGATCTCCCGTGATCGTCTTGCCTTCAGCAATTGTCTAAAATGCAGTTTAATTAAACGAAGGGTAGGGTAATAATAAACTAGGTTACGTACCGTCAATGCGGCCTTCTCAATGCGGCTCGCATAATCCTGGAGATTCATGTGCCTAGTAGTCACTAAATTCAGAACAACATCCGCGGGAGAAAACAAAAACAGACCTCAACATCATCAACGATGAGAGTAGCAAGGCGGTTGGGTTTGCAAGTCCTTTTCCTGCGGAGTGCGTGAGCTCCTGTACGTCATGCATGTACGTGAACAGGTCATACCTTCAATATCTGGAGCGGAGCCATGGACAGCCTCGAAAATAGATGCGTCCTTGTCAGCGTCAGTGTGATATCTCAGCGTGCTTCCAATGAGGACTTTACCCTTCCGATGTTCCCCGAGGGTGTAAGCCCAAGTCCCCCGATAAGGCCTGCGCACATATCGGAGAGGATATCACCATATAAGTTTGGCATGACCATGACACGGTCACTATATGGTCTGGGGTTGGTTACAATCTGGAGGGTCTCAATAACTGTTTAGCGAAGACGCAAGAGACTGACATTCAAGCAAACCCGGTCCAACAAATCTTCGTCGTACGCGACGTCTGGGAAGTCCTTTGAAACTTCACGGCATGCTGAGAGGAACATGCCGTCAGACATTTTCCTGAGCTCCATTAATATTCTACTATCGCATCGTTGAACCGTGGGCTCACATGATGTTGGCCTTGTGAACTGCTGTGACGCGCTTTCTTCCGCTCGACTGCGCATAGTGGAAAGCATAGCGAGCGACTCGTTCGGAGGCCTCCCACGTAATCAACTTGATGGACTGAACAACACCATCAACGATCTGTGAGGTGGCATTAGAAGCGAGGTCATGGATCAAAACTGCAAATAGTCAAACCTCATGTTCAATTCCGGAATACTCCCCTTCAGTATTCTCCCGAATCAAAACAGTATTAACGTCATCGTAAGGAGTTTTGAATCCTTTGATGGAAGCGCACGGCCGGACATTGGCAAAGAGGTTGAATGTCCGGCGGAGAGTGAGATTCAACGAAACATGTCCCTTTCCGACTGTTGTGCCACGTTGAGTGCAACATAGAAGCAGAGAGACCTGTACTCACTGGGCGTCGCCAAAGGACCTAGGAGATGTGAGAAGGGACCTTTTGAAACAGCTTGGATTCTCACCTTTCAATGCCACAGTGTTCTTCTTGACGGACTGGATCGCAGCATCTGGGATCACAGTTTTCCCTCCCTTCAACACGGGTGTGACGCTAACTTCTTCCCATTCAATGGGGACCTTCCCAGGCTTCAGCGAAGAGTGAAGCATATAGATTAGGAACATACCCCAGCGGCAGTATAAATATCTTTGATTGACTGGCTGATTTCTGGCCCAATGCCTGTTTGATACGTGAAGTGAGCAAGGAAGGAGGAACGGTCCTCGGAAGTTCTCCTCACCATCTCCCGGAATGAGTGTTACAGTGTACTTTCCCTATCAGGTGTCAACACACAACTCGCAGAACCGTCAAAATGTTCCACGTACGTTGCTACCCTTCTGTCCGGCAAACCCAGCGGTCGGGGCGGCGGAAGCAAAACAACGGAGAGCCTAGGCACGGTCAGTGAGCTCCAGAGACAAGGAAAGCGCATACGGCATACTGATGGTGAATGTTTAAATGCGCCCTGCGCGAAACCGATTGCAGACCGAGTGCTGAACATGGTGGTGAAGGATTGTGCTGGCTTTAACCGCCTGATTGTCAAAAAACTTTTCCCGTGGCATTGCGGTGCATCACGTGTCGACAAAGATAAGATAAGATTAAGGCTACGAGCGCTTATACAAGGTGATAGACTTAGGTGCTCAACAACCCGTTCAATTGCTGACGATACCGTTCCATCGTTCTTTCTGTCTCTTCTTCCTGCAGTTTGTCCTCCAAGGACTGTAATATCAATCAGTTTTTCGGTCTTTACGCGCTCAAGCAGATGTGAAGCAAGACGTACCGGAAGCTCTGTCCCAACACTGCTCAACTCGCCCAATTTACCATCTGTAATCTCGTAGAGAACCTTATCAACCTCAGCATCAGCTTCTTCCTCAAGCTCCTCGTCAGCGTCCATCTCGAGGGTGTCCGAAAGCATTTCCTCCATTATCCCAGCCTGGATGTCTTCTTGGTCTACTGTTGAATAAGATAACGGTATGATTCGCACCTTGACCATCTCCATGCTCATCTCTCGCATGCTCTGACTGATTTGAGGTAGCTTGATGAGCGAGTTTGAGAGTTTCATGATTTCTGTGGATTTCTGGAGTGAACCAGTTACTTTGATGAGAGCTTCGCATCTTTTGAGTAAACCAGCCAAGAAATATGTAGAACTGCAAGCACACACCTAGTTGCTGGGTAAGTTGCGTTCCAATCGACCCTAATCTCGCCTTGCTGACCGACAGTCGATCTTTCTGCTTCTTGCTCCTCACTATCTCAACGGCCAAGATTCGAGCAGACTTGGTATCCCCTTTCGTGGCGAGTTGCTTAACTGACTGTCGTGCTTTATTCGTCGCAAGATCAAGCTGCAGTGTCGTGGTCAGACCATTAATGGTATCGGCGAGAGCTGTCATCGGACCTGCCTCATCTCGCGTTCGAGCAATCGAGATTCTGATCGTAATTTTGTTTGCCATGCCCTCACCTTTTCTTCAGGAGTTGGGCCATATAAGAACCGGTTTATAGACTGCATGGTCTAAGCGGGAGGAAGGCAAGAGAAAGACGCAGTTTGTGTTGTCTGCTTCTCGGCCGGTGTGGTGCGGAGTCAACTCCCTTATTTGGTTGTGCGTCCGAGGCCAAGTGTCGCGCAATAGAATCCACAAAGCAAAAAGCAGAATGGAAGAAAATGAGCTGAACAAAATACAAGGTAATACAACATGGCTAGGGTCCTCGCTGTATCTGATTAACCAAAGCTTCCCAATAATTCCAATCAGAACCCTCCAATCCCCCCAGGAGTCGTGGATCGGTACCTGGTAGCATCGGAATGGTGCCTACCCATCCAGACAAGTCACCACCACCAGGACCTCCCCAGGACATAGCGCCAGTTGCTAGGTCTATTGGTGCATTACTGACAGCATTACACCAGTGGTCGAGCAAGGTTTGCGCAGCACTTTCGTCACCCGTGTCAGGACTTCCAGAAGCGGTTGGCGAGTGGATATGGTCCACCGGGTGCTGCAGTCTTTGGAATGTGGGTGAATGTTGCATTTGTATTGAGTTGGAAAGGGCCTGAGACGGGGATCGTGGTTCCAGGCTGGCAAGAGATGTGAGGGTAGGGAACGTCCTCGACGGTTTTGTCGTTGACTTTTGAAGATCCAACAAGAGTTGCGCTTGCTGCTCTGAGCCTGTAACTGAGAGCGCCGCCTTTTCTTTCTCTTTCTCGGCCTGTTCGACCAACGATGCTTTGTGCTTGAGGAATTCAATCGTCTTGAGCTCTCTTCTGGTCGTCTCGTCCAACTCCCGCATACCTTCGTGTTCCTTCACGAACCCGTCAAGGATAGCATGCATTGCTGCTGCATACCGCCCTCTGGGCTCGAATACGAAATATACACCGCTGATCATGGCAGTTTGGAAGTCTCGATAGGCGTTGCTGAGCGAATCTCTTGTCTCTTTTGGGACCGACTCCCTGAACGCCTTTCGTACTTCGAAATCTGTAATCGCAGACTCGAAGCAGGCAATCCGAGACCGGGAGTACCGATCAGAATTTGGTCGGCGCAACAGATATGGTCTGTGGAGGCTGATCCTGACGAATAGGATCTCCGTGATTAAGAGAAAACGGTGGACGGGAATATACTTCGCAGTGTCGTCCAGAGACTTATCCGGGTCCAAGGAAAAGTGAGGTGGAAGGGTGTTGATGAGTTTGAGAAGTTCCTCATCGAGAGCAATCACTTCGGAATAGTGAATTCGGTCCTGAACCTTTTGGAAATGGTGAACAATGCGGCCAATGATAGCTCCAAGTTGGTGTCGCAGAATAACAAATGTCATGGGTGTGGGTGTTGAGAGTGGCTGAGGGTCGTGAGTGTAGGCAGTAGGCAGGTCGTCATCGATATTCGATGGAGGTTTTGTCGACGTATAATCGTCTTGTATGGAATTTGGGCGGCCCAGAACCAGGGCATATGAACGGTCAGCGTGGTATAGATACGACCTTGGAAGAATTTAGAAGAACGAATAATCGGCGAAAAATGAGGGCACACCATACACGCCGACGATACTCGATTTGAGGTCGATCCATGCCCTGTGACAGTCTCGAGGGCTTGATTGAAACGTTCAGTAAGATCACTTACCATCGTTGCGCCATCCCGGTGTAGACCCAACGCCTGAGCTGTTCTGACAGCTGCTCCAAGTTGGCTCCAACATTCAGTTATACGTCGGTCAAATGTCAAGAAGCGAGCACTCTGTGTCTTCGTGAGAGGAGGATCTGAGACTCTGCAAGACACGAACCAAGAGGCGAGTAAGAACAATATCGAGTGAATCCGGCTGAATGGCTGCCGCAATCAAAAGAGAACGACGTGCTGCGATGCAATAAGTAGACGGAGCGCGGGAGGGTCAGCTAGACTCACAGGACCAGTAGTATCGCGTCGAAGTAATTCTTCTGTTTCGGGCATCTCCTGCTATGTGCTCTGGTGCCAGTCTGACGGCGATAGCAAGGACAACGAATAGCAGCGGTAGGAAACGGACGTCAGTCGGGTTTGCTGCCCCGACTCCATCTCGGTTGTGAGCACAAATCGATCCATATGCAAGTCTGAAGTCCTTTTCGGAAACAGGATAGCGGGTCCAGTTTCTACGCATTGAATGTGAGACAGGATTCAGTGCTAGAAGGGGAGGCGTACACAGAACTGAAGTAATAGTCGATAAGTATATCGGAATTGCGTTGGGAAGGCAATTCCTGAAGGAGCTCTGTGATCCCTAGAGGCGATACACCACACTCCTGCATGAGGAACTTGAGATTATCTGCTGCGGAAGGTTCAGCATCGTCCCCCACTGTGTCCAGGAGCGCTTTAGATGGCGTGCTCGTTTGTACACCAGACCTATCGGTCTTCCTGAGATCTGGGTGTATATGTTGAAATCGATCTCGTTCTGGTGAGTTTGATGAGGGGATTCCTAGATGTTGTAGCTAGAGCAAGTGGTAAGAAAGAAGTGGGTCGGTTTGGAAGAGACATACCTGCTCCAGCACTGACGACGGCGCTATGCTCCCTGACGCACCCCGTCCAAACCATTTCCCGCTGTGAAAAGTACCCCCGCTCGGGTCCTGGTCTTCGGGTTGGGAAGGATTGTCGTCTTCGAGTATTGACGGAGACCGTTTAATTTCGTAGGAGGGTTGCAGCCTCTCGACTGAAGCAGCGGGCGACATTGAGGCGTATTGGGGAAGCGCCATCTCGACGATCTGCTCCAGTCGAGTAAGTCGAGCATTAACATCTTGGTCCGCTTTTCCAGGAGTGTATGGCTGACATAGCTCTGGTACTTTTCGGGCTACACACTGCGGTACTGAGAGGGGCCGAATGAGAGAGGGGAGGAAAACTTACATGAGAGCATGGTGTTTGTCGGTCACACTGGATTAATACGTTGAGAAATGGTCGCTGTATTGGATATGAAGCGATACCTTTTGCTTCCTACGATGGCATTCTCCACAAGAAAAGCTGAGAGGCGTATGATGAGTTGTCGGCCGACTGAAATGGCACCTGCACATGCCTGACTCGTGTTCGTGGCTTCTTCGAGGCGACACCGCTCACGTCGTCGTCCTCGGCCTTTCTTCTCTTTGACAGAACAGCGGGAGTCGTACTCGGCGAGAGTAAGTTGTTCGATTTAACCATCGATGAAGAGGTCGTGAAAATACGAGCAGATCGCAATTGACAGCGGTGGAAGTTATCTCTGTGTTTAGCCGGCAAACTCTTCGGTCAATCAAACGGAAGGGGCCCCAGCCAATGGGGGTTCACGCTTTCCACCACCCCCTTGTCTTGTCTGCTCACCACCATGACCGATGCATCCTGGAACTCTGTCAAATTTTCTTTGGAGAGACCTTATAAGGATGACAACGGAGACCGTATTCCCATATTATACGATATAACATCCGAAGGGCAACTTGTTCACGAACCGTATGTTCTCCGTGGCGTTAATAGCCGGTCTAAATATTCATTGCAGTTAATTCGTAGCAAGGAAGATCCAACACAGACCTTAGCAGAAAAATTGCGACGTATATTCGTGGAACGAGGAGTCGATTTCTTTGACCAAAACCCTGGCGAGATTTCTCGCACCACTACATTCGTCTCGGGCACGGTTCCAGCAGACCAAGCCGATGAGGGCACTCTTGACAGTTCTCCCGAATCAGACTCCGAGGATTCGGAAAAGAACAGATATATGACGCCTGAGGAGCTCCACCAAATGAGAGCGGAGATCCTGCCCCAATTATTGTAAGTCGCGTCAGTTACGAGGAAATATATACTTCATGTCCATAGCATTGCGTTGGGAGAAATGTCGCATGCAAGAGACCTATTATCGATGATACTGTCATCTCAACTAGGACAGCAACAGTCTTCTAATTCTCTCCTGCCTTCTCAGCTCATACCCGCTTTGGCTTCCTCGCAACCGACAACAAGTGTGCCATTGCTCTCCGCGACGATGATCGCTAAGCCCCCAGAAATTACGTCTGTTCGCGCATTCAACGCCCAACTCTCGGTAGGTGGGAAGGATGAAGCTCTGCGAAAAGCTGCCAGTGTATTCAAACAAGCGGCAGAGAGGATGGAGCGCGGTCGTCTCCGAAGTGAACAATACTGGGTGGATGGTTTGAAAATACGGCGAGAAAATTGGGGCCTCATTCCTGCACCCTTGCCCTACGGTTCTGCAACCGGAAAAGGCGCAGATAAAACATCGAAGGATTTCCTTGTTTCGTTCGGCCTTGAAGAATGTTGGTCTCTTTTTCTCCAGCAAGTTCAGCACTGACAACCACGTCCAGCTTCACCTGCATTCCGACGACTGGCCGTTGGACACATGTCCACGAACGAGGCCAGCGATTCTACGCTTACCTTTCCAAACCAACGATCAACCGTCTTGCGTGTTTCTCTTGTTTCCACAGATTCCAATGGTCAGAAAACGCGTAAATTCAACACGCCGTCCGTATTCGAAGAGGACACACTCGATGGGAGGCTACGGGGCGCGCAGCGAGAAATGATAGAATATGAGGTGTTCTCTCTCTTAGTACAAGAGGCGGGAAAATTACCCTCTGCTTCAGCACGAGTCTCGGAAAGACTCATCATAATCGACGCTGCCGACAACACCGAGCTAGTATTCGAGCTCGTATGTAATGTCTGTCAACATACTGAACCGACGCTCAAAAGAATCTAGGTTGAAAAAGATATCATGGCCGCAGAATCCCCTGACGAACTCTATGACCACAACTGCGACCTCATCTACTATTGTCTGGAGGTTCTTCTGCTACGTCGGCACGAGTACCTCAAGACAAAACGACTAGGGGCCTCTGGTGTACAACGCCTTCCCGGCTCTCAAGGTGTATCGACCCCACCACCTATACTACACCCAATCATTGATATCATCCAATATCAAGTCTTTTGCTCCAAAGTCCGCACGGAATTAGAGGGAATGACAGGAGCACTACAAGCTTTCAAAGTCCCAACAACCCTCAGGTTTGATGCTGTTGCAGAGACCGCGACTGAGCTTGTGCATATGTTGAGCGATGGAGAGCGCACCCTGATTGGTGGAGAAGCTAATTTGAGAATTAATAACAGGTGAGAGGCTCATTCATGTCTGTATCTTACTGGCACCAACTCGGTTTTAGATATACTATCCGTTTTTCGTTTCTCTCACCGTCTACTTTGACTGTTCATCTCTCACAAGCGACGCTCCTCATATCTTCAATCCCCCAACTCTCGCAACTCCTGGCAGACGAAGTCGAGAGATGTCTATTGCATAGAATCCGTGATATAGGGACCAGAATAAGCGAACCCATCGGGGGGACCTGGTTTGTTGACCTCAATCGTTGCATTGGTAGATGGGACGGTGGCGTCTTGTGAGTGCTTCACACCTTCTCCTTACATTTAGGTGACACAACATCAAGGAATTTTCAGATCGTGCATGGTCCAAACTACAGCCTAGATTGCTCCGCGTTTCAACTCGACAGAACTACGGCTAAGCAAGGCGACACTCAGCATTTTTCAAAGAGGGCACACCCCACCCTAACCCTCTTGACATGGGCGGAACACATCATACATGCCACTCTTTTGAGGGCGGATAGTTGAAAAATGGCGAGAGGTTTGCATGGCATGGGTTTATAATGTGGGCCAACATATATATTGCGGTATGGATAATGAGAGGCAAGACATGCTGGAACACAATGAAAACAGTTTCACTCCTCGTCGTCTTCGTCTTCTGCTTCTGCAGCGCCACCCCCTGATTTGAACTTTTCGATCTTCACTGCGATATTGGCCTGGCGCTGGGCGTGGGTGAGTTTGCGTAGCTTGAACTTGAGACCTTCCGCCTTCCAGTCTTTTGTTTTTTCCGTGGGCTTGAAGGTAGGATTCTCTCGAATGGCAGTATGTGCATTGGCGTACACCTCCTGGAGGTCTTCTGAACCAACACCATCAGCGAGATATGTCGAAAACTGCTTCTTGAACCTAGGACAGATCAGGATCCAGTGAAAGCAGAAATTAGCTTTTCGAACCTTTCGTCATCCTCTTCTTCCAGGCTCTCCATATACTCTGCTACGTGACCACCAAAGATATACTTTTTCAATACCTCAGCGTCGAGTTTCTTGTTTTCTGAGTCGTACCCTGGGAAGCGTTTTTCGGAATGAGGGATGAACAATCCACCGTCACTGGCCCCTTTCATGGCACCAAACACACGCGATCCTGTGGAGGTTCGCTTGAGGCCAACGTCAAGATAACATTTAAACGGTCGCGGAGCGTCTTCGTCTTCCAGGGATTCCGTGAGTTTGAGCGTGCCGTCGGGTTCAGTCACGCCCTCGTATTTATCGGCAAGACCGAGTTTTGTAAGGGCTCGACGAGCAGCCAACAAGCCGGTTGCGTATGCTAAACCGATGATCAGGTTCACGGTCCATGAAATAGTCTGACCCTTACCAGCCGCCCAGTTGGTCAGCCCGTGGTTGATCCCATACTGGGGAAGTTCTCTTGAATTCGCAGCTATCAACACAAAGTCTCCTTGTAATCGAGCATAGATGATCTGAACAACGATATTGCGATTTGTGAAACGGACAACAAGGCGATATTTGGGCGCATTGCTAGTCGTTAATTCGTTAGCCAGGTTCAGCGACTACTCGCTCGTTGTCTGACTTACTACTTGTTCTTTGCTTGGGTTGTGAGACGTTTCCGGGCATAATCTGCGCTATAAAGTTAGCAGGCGAGGACGTAGTGATGCATCGCGCATACAATCGGTTCTTCCTTCTCTACGGCGACGGTATTTGACTTGGAATCGGGAGAAGTATGCGTCTGACTTGATTTTTTTGACGAAGGGCATCTACGTGCGCGTCAGAAATGTTGCGACATCCACTCCCCCGGTCTGCATCCACCCAAAGTTCTTGTGCTTTCGATTAAACTTCTCGACAAAGAGACGGAGTCCGACCATAGGGAGTCAAATTGTGCACTTAACCGGATACGCACCTTGCTATGAGGTCGAAACTTGCCTAGAGGACGGTGAGGGTATTGTCGTACACAGATCCTCTCAATCTGGCAAACTAGATTACCTAATCAGGTCCTGTCTCCTGCGATGCGTGATGTCACGGTAACTTGCCTTCTCACTGCCACCACCAGGTCACCAACCTTGCGTCTCGTTCCAATGGACCCATATTCTGGTCAAGGCCACCAGCCCAATGGGCAGGGTTACGACGTCAACCCATACTATAAACCATATCAAGGTCCTTCATTCCCTGTCGCTTCCTCATCCCACAGCGCCCCTGTTCCTGCCAATGCATATGAATATGATGTAGGCATTCTCGCTCAACAAAGCGTTTATGTACCTGGAGCTATGATTGACAAACGTGGAGGTGCTGGTGGTAAACTAGCAAAAGGTGGCAAACGGGTCACCGTTCTGCGCAAAGGTGGTGGAAAGGTCTGGGAAGACCAAACTCTTTTGGAGTGGAATCCCTGTAAGTCTTCTAACCCTCTTGAAGTTTTCCCGACTAAAATCCCACATAGCCTGGTTCCGCCTCTTCGTAGGCGATCTAAGCAACGACGTCTCCGATGATGTATTAGCAAATGCATTCAATAAGTACACTTCGTTCCAGAAGGCCCGTGTTATCCGAGATCGGCTCAGCCAAAAGGTATGTTCCTTCAAAGGTGTATCGGCCATCCTAAAATCATTTAAGGCCAAATACGGTTTTGTCGCCTTCTCTGACCCAGAAGATTTCCTCAAGGCATGGAAAGAGATGGATGGTTCGTGCCGTGCCCCTCTTTTCCTCATGGTCTGATGTCCTGTGCTTTAGGCAAATATGTTGGTAATCGTCCCGTGAAACTCAAGAAGGCCGATGATGTAGCCATCCGTCCCGTTGAAATAGGTCACCGGAAGGCGAAGAAACTGGAGCAGGACCGCAAGAAGAATAAGCACCGCCCGGGCCCGTATTAGGTTGATGTCCCAAGGAAACTCCAATTACATCCTCAGTGCATGATCCCTCATAATTGTAGACTCGCCTAACGTAAGATACTCGAATACAATACAATATCGATATTATAAGCAATCTGTGCCATGTTCCTTTGAATTGAGCTGTTGCACAACTTGTGTTGGGTTGCTCAGGGTAATCCAGTTCTCACGATTTTGGGTTGGACACTTCGTGCTGGGCAGTATCTAGCTTCAACCACGTCGATATTACTCGTCATGGACATCGACAAACTCTTCAAGGTGTGTTCCACCTTCATCAATAGCACTAATACAAGTCACAAATGCCGTTTTAGGTCCCGAAGCTTCCTGCAGGCCACAAGCGGAAGCTCCCCGACAACCCCACTCCTGATATGCTGAAGAAAATGAGGTTTGACGCGGAGGTAAAGACCGAACGGAGTGACGAAGCTCAGAGTAAAAGGAAGTCCCGCGCCGTTACGGTGGAAGAAGTCGCTGACGAGGATGCGATGGGCCAGGGCTTTGCGCCAGGTGGGGACGCGGACTACTTTGCCGAAGAGGACGACGAGGGTCGTTTCTTTGGTGGAGGTCTAACGACGGAGCAGAAGGAAATCCTAAATATATTTGACAAATCGGGTGGTGAGGGTGCTGTCCTTGATGTACGTCCAATTTCATTGCACATCTGCGAGGCCGTGACATTGGTTTGACCTAGTCAGACGATCTTTCGAGCACGAGTGTGCGGCGAATATTATTGCGCTTTGAAAGAGCAGTCAACAAGAATCAGGATCAGCGGTCAAAATATCCAGATGACCCTACAAAGTGAGCTCTCTATTGCTATGTCGGAGCGTGTTCGATAACACCTTGCGATGCAGATTCATAGACTCTGAAGCGGATTTAGACAGCGCTATCAAGGCATTGTTACCTCTCGCACAAGCGCCTGTCGTCTCATATCCCGATCTTGTTCGCTCCAATACCGTGAACATGCTCGTTGGGTTACTGAGTCATGAAAATCCCGATATCGTGATTGACGTTGTTGAGGTAATCCACGAACTTACTGACGAAGATGTGGGCAACGGAGATGAAAGCGAAGACCAAGAGGACGCCGAAGAGGCGTTGAAGTCTCTTATTGCGAGTTTCGTGAGTTCCGTTCCTATCACACTGAGTGTCATGTCGTGACCGAGTCTTTAGGTAGGGTTGTCCTTACTGGAATTGCTCGTAGATAATCTTTCTCGTCTGAGTGAGGATGAAGAATCTGACCGGCAAGGAGTGTTCCATGTCCTTGGTATGCTTCCTGCACATCACAACCACTGCTGCTGATGACCTTTCTTCAGGCATATTCGAAAATGTTCTCGGCTTTGATCCTTCTCTTTCGACCGACCTCGTAAAGAAAACCAAAATCCTTCCATGGCTACTGGGACGAATACAGAGCAAGGCCCACAACGAAAATCGAGGTTACGCAGCAGAACTCTTGTCAATCTTGTTGCAGGATAATAAATCCAACCGGATCGCCTTGGGAGAACACGATGGTGTTGAAGCAATTCTCAAGGTTTTATCTGTAAGTCCGAAAGTGCCTGTCAGCGTGTTCGCTCTCATTCCTCTCAAGCAATTCCGGAAAAGAGACCCAGTAGACGCGGATGAAACAGAGTTTATGGAGAATACATTCGACACTCTGTGCTCAGCCCTGAACGAAGATTCAATAAAGGAACTTTTCTTAAAGGCGGAGGGTCCCGACCTTATGGTATTAATGATGAAGTATGCCGAACAGACCTCCACTTTTTAGCGCTCGCTGACTGCGAGTAGGGAAAAGTCAGAAGCTCGATCTCGCTCCGTCAAGACTCTCGATTATGCTATGTCGGGTCCGTCCAGCTTCGAAATCTGTAATGCGTTTATCGAAGCTCTTGGCCTCAAGACCTTGTTTTCCGTATTTATGGGGAAAGTGGGTACTACTGTAGAAGCATTCACCATGTTGGCCATGGAACTTACTCTCTCCAGGGTTCAAAAAAGAGTAAAACCGCCCCGACTGCAACGGAGGATACGAACCATATCTTGGGGATGATTTCTTCCTTGTTCTCAAGACTGGGGCCAGATTCCCCCGGAAGAGTCCGGTTATTGGCAAAATTCGTCGAGAACGACTATGAGAAAGTCGATAAACTCTTGGAAATACGAGACAACGCTGGATCACTCTTGAAAAAGGCGGACAAGGAGATCGCGGAGGAGCGAAAGGTCGGTTGGCTGGTCATGCTCGGCATCCAACTTACAAACATCTCTCCTTTAGCAAGCAGAGCACTCTGGTGAAGGGATCTCTTCTGAAGATGTATTGTACCTACGTCGCTTAGACAGTGGTTTGTTCACACTGCAGGTTGTGGACTATATTCTTGCTTGGATCATACTAGAAGATGACGGTGTATGTTGCCCCTCTGCATCTGGACTAGTTTTATTCATGCTATTGACAGATACGCTCGCATGCACTCCAGCTGATGTCGCGAAGGAGTCACACTACGAAGGACATCGTCGAGACTTTGCAAGTCTATCACGACAACATGGATGATGCAGAGTCCATGCCCATGGAAGAGGATGATAGGGCACCAACGCAAAAGGAAATACTCCACAGCCTCATCACTACGTTAAAAGGCGAAGGTCAAGCATGATATACTCTTCCTTTACCAGTTGGTACGACTTCCCTCCGCGTAATACGAACCTGATTTTAGCTTTGCACCCGATATGTGCTGCCAATGGACGAGCTTGGATTTAACTCGGACTGGGTGCTGTGCCAGTAAAGATCATGTTCAATGCGCCCCTTGTCCTTAGCAGGTCCCGCTGAAAGCGTATTTCAGCGGTGACCTTTTTGCTTAAACGTAGGAAAAGTGAATCGACGACAGGGGACTGCCCCACAACCGGGGTGTACATCTCTACACGGGTGTTGGCCAGATAGATTTGAAGTAAACAGGATGGCGCACCAATCATAACGCTGGTTACATCACAAACTAGTTCTCCGAATCGTGGATCATTGACATGCTTGATGAGCAAGCGCAGGACTGGTTCAAGTAACACGTCGTCCCGACCCGCGAGGGCAGTGCGTAACCCGTCTCGATGTATTAACTCCTGAATTAACGCGAAAGCAGTTGTAGGTGGCACTTGCTATGGTGTGGGCGTCAATACTGGTACAGTCCGACCTAGAATGCACCAACCTTTTTGAGAACCGAATCGAGGGCGGCCGAGTACTTGAACGATTTAAGGAGTTTGTCATGCTGCTTCAACCGTTTCGTCCTTTGGGATTCGACATTTATCTCGTTAGGATCAGGTATCGCCCTGTCTTTCTTCGCCTTTGCCTTCGTAAGTCCATCCCCAACCTTGAGCAATCCAAAACCCAAAGATGCATCGTGAGATTGGGTAATTGAGGTATCTTCGCGCGCCTTTGGTTGACGACGTCGTACCGATAATGTCCCATCTGACATACCGGCGGCTATGTGTGTTTCATCGGGCTGCGCTGAAGTTAGTAAACATGGGTTTAAGCTGGTGACCGACTCACGCTAAGTGCCAAACAGAGTATGGGAGCTGGGTAGCGCATGGTGTGTATGACCTTGTACGAGCTCACATCATAAACTTTGACCATATGATCAAGGCCACCAGTTAAGAGGCGACTGGCATTCACGTTGAATGCCAGCGATGTCATCGTTTTTTGATGGTTGGAAAGTGCGCGTACGCAACGTCCTCCAGCAACGATATCCCATATGCGTAGAATCGGTCCAGCAGACGAGACAACGGCAGTACCGGATGGGAACATTAGTACTTGTTCTACGGGGACGACTTCTCCGTGATTGTGTGTTTCCATTACCATTTCGCATTGTCCAGAGCGGAGGTCGGATAATCGAACCGTGCCATCGTAAGAACCCGTCAGGACCAGCTGCGGGTTTAACTGAGAGACTTGACCAGAACGAACATAGTCCGTATGGGAAGAGAATGTTGTGACAACAGACTGCGATGGGACATCCCAGATTTTGTAAGTCGTATCGTCGGAACAGGACAGAATTTGTGTCGGATTAAGAGTCGAAAATTTTGTGACGTGGACAGGCTGTTTATGCTCGTCAAGTGTGCGGAGAATAGCACGGGAGTTGATGTCAAAAACCTAACCACTGATCAATCAAAGCCGACCAACATAAAAACTCCTGAGTACCTGGACGAGCCCACTGTCATCTCCAGCCACAACTAATTTTCCGTCTGCACGTATATTCCCACTTCTTGCAACATCCTTAAATCTCGAGAGTGTCTTTGTTACTTTTTGCGTTCGGGGTGCATATATCTGCACCCGTGTTGCAGCTGTCACTGCATAACGATGGGGACGTGCGAGGGTGAAATGGATGGAGGTTATGGGAGCATACTCCTTGACGAAGACAGGGTACTTGAACTGCCGCCAGTACCTGGACTCTGGGCTGTGTCTTGTTGACGGACGCGGATACGCCTGGACGACGACGGGTTGGTAGTCCATTCAAAATTTGACCGCCAAAATGACCCGATACCCGAACGGATTTGGCGATGACGCAGGATCAGCACCACGTGACCGATAAACGTGATCGATAAACGATAAGATAATCGATACTCGTTAAAAAGCCGAGACGCGCACCTGTTCCTTCAACCAGCATCTCCCTGAACCCCATTACTCTCCGTCTACAAAATGCTTCTTTACAGTGACATTATAAGCGATGACGAGATGTTCTCGGATGCCTTCCCCATGTACGTTTCAGCAAGCCTTGCACTGGTGCCGAATTAAGAGACTCTTCACAGGAAGACCATCGACGACATTGTCTTCGAGGTAGACTGCCAGTTAATCACAATCAAAGCTGGCGCAAATGTGGATATTGGTTGAACGCCTTGTTTCTCTCTTTATCGAGTGCTGACGAGAGCACGTACAGGTGCAAACCCCTCCGCTGAAGAACAGGAGGAGGCTCTTGAAGAGGGTGCTGTGCAAGTCAATAACGTTGTTCATTCTTTCCGGCTGCAGTCGACTTCCTTCGACAAAACATCTTATTTCACCTATCTCAAGGTACGTCGTCGTTCATTCTTGTGTGTCACATGGTCCCAGCGTCCATAGGCGTACATGAAAGCAGTGAAGGCAAGGCTACCAGAATCTCGAGTGCAAGCCTTCGAAAAGGGGGCCGCAGTATATGCCAAAAAGATCATCGCCAACTTCAAGGACTTTGAATTCGTAGGAGGAATCTCTATATGTTCTGACGTGTGCCAACGACGCATCTAGTATACCGGAGAAGGCATGAACCCAGACGGCATGGTTGCTCTACTTAATTATAGGGTATGTTGGACTTCATGCGTGTCTGCTACTCAGTTGACTGACTCTGATTTCAGGAGGATGGTATCACCCGTAAGTCTACCCCCGTCTTCGATGGGTGCAAAAATTCTGACCATCCTTTAGCATACTTTACGTTCTGGAAGGATGGGCTCAAGGAAACTAAGCTATGAACGAGGCAAGCGAGTGATGTGGAATTGGTAGACGTTGCCGTGGACTTTGTATACATCTCATATTCTGAATTCATACCATCGACAACAAGTGAAGCTAGCAAAGGATGATAGCCACGTATTAACGAACCCCTGAGCGTGAACCACCAAAGTGCGAATGCGTGATTTTCGGATGACTTGGGCCACACTCCGACTCGCGACAACTACCAACTCCTGATCAGCATGTCCACCCATTCAGCGCATCTCGAGGACCTGATCACCTCTCTTGTACCCGAAAGTCGCCGCGATGCTGCATTGAAACAGGAACTACTAGCACATTGCCAGGAAATATTAAGCAGGCAAGTTTTCTGCCAGATTCTGCCGCTAGATATTTCAATGGAATAGTCACATCGGCCATGCTCAGTATAATGATTCAAGCCTATCACTGGTCTCTGACGCCATCAAGCGGCAATGTAAGCATCGTGTTCTACTGGTCTTATAGCTAAGTGCACATCACACAGTGTTGCAATTATCACCCAATGGTACTGCTGCTTTAGAGTTTACAAATCTACTATCACGTCTAGTCGAAGAGGTTTGCGCTCGTTCGTACTCCTGGTATTATTGTCTGGTTTAACAACCGATTGCGTAGCCTGTATTGACGCGTAAAAATGCCGCTATACTCTTTCTACAGGCATTATCATCCTCAGCTCCTCAGGCATCGAATTCAGCAGGCATCATTCCGGCCATCCTCCCTCCACCACCGCCCATAAGACGAGTTTCCAACTTGGCCAAATCACCCACCCCAATCAATAACTCCGTACCAACAGGAAAGTCGAAAGCGGCACTTTTGCGAGACTATCGCGCGCGACTTGGTGCGTAGTTGTTTGGACGTCACCACAGGCGTAGTAAGCTTTGTATAGGTCGACCTCATCTCCCCGAATTATTATTGCTGCGGGATACGCTATATCTCTTGCAAGGAATATCTGGAAAGTATGTCCAACTTTCTGTTGAGAAAGAAGTTAGTGGAGTTGGGAGACTTGCATACGTCGAGGACTCTGTAAGTTTTCTCTGTTCTATTCATCTAATCATAGCTAACCTCGCAGAAGAATTATACGGTTCCTACACCAACCAAGGCTCTACTCCATAAATTAGCGGAGGTTGGCTACCTATATGCGCGGGTCGAAGCATATGTACGCGAACGGGAAAGTGCTAAAGGTGTTGGGATGATCGAGCAGAGCTTATGCCACCACTTACAATCCCAATTAACGGAGTACTACCGCCTGATAGCGGTTTTGGAATCGCAAATGTCTTCGGACAGCACAAGAGTTCCGCTCCACGGTCGAGATAGCGAAGAAGGTCCTCAGGGGCAAAGTGAAGGGGAAACTGGTCTCACCTTGAGACGGTTGGATGTGTGGGTAAATGAATGGAGGTTGAGATTGAGAATGATGAGTGTTTGTGTGGAAGGCGCTCGAGGTGAGCCATTCGATACGTGGTTGACAGTGACTGAGGCTACTCAAAGAGACACATGGCGGAGCCCTCGTGAATCTTATACATGGGTATACCGATAACGGTGACCCATTTGTGAGGAGGTTCACTGACCAACTACTCGAAGAGGTAAGTTTTCCCCCGACCCACCGATGTCCTGCTCATCCAGGGCAGGTATCAAAGCCATTTTTCGCTACTCTACACAAGTGGCTATTTTCCGGAGAATTATACGATCCATTCTTGGAGTTTTTCGTTGCTGTCGACGTGTCCATGGCACATCTACACTATGTACATCCTTCGGCCTTGTCTGGGGGTATTTTCTCCCCCCCCAGTGACGGCGCCTTTGCTGGATTAGGTGGAGACGTGGACGATATATCTGGCATACGAGAAAGCGGCCTGAGATTGTGGGAGAACAAATACCGCTTCCAGAAAGAGATGCTACCTATGTTTGTAGGGGAGGCTTTTGGGCGCAAGGTAGGGACCTTTCTCAAGCGGGTGGAAAGGGTTCTTAACCTGCGTCAGATTTTCTCTACCGGGAAAAGTTTGAACTTTATCCGGTATAGCTGCCATGATAGTGATTGGGTGGCCACCCGGGAAAAAATGAGCAATACTGGTGGAGGTAATGTGCCCCTTCATCTATTATCAACATGCTTCACTCACAAAAATTCATAAGCTCTGAAATATAGTGATATACATGGACTTGAAAGGTCAATTGACGCCGCGTACCAGATTGCAAGTCAACGGCTTTTCGAGATTTTTATTGACAAGTTTAAACTCCTGGACCACCTCCATGCGTTGAAGAATTACTTGATGCTGGGCCATGGGGATTTTGCGGAACAACTAATGGAGGCTCTAAGGTATGTACAATTTCGCCACTGTTTTCCACGGTCGTGATCCTTGGTAGTCCGAGTTTATCAAAACCCGCCAACGCGCTCTATCGACACAATCTCACCGCAACGCTGGAAACGGCGATTCGCACTTCCAATGCTCAAAATGATCCTGCAGACGTTCTTCGTCGGTTAGATGCGAGGATGCTTGAATACTCACACGGGGAAATTGGTTGGGACGTATTCACGTTAGAGTACAAGCTCGATGCGCCTATTGATACGGTCCTGGATCCGGATTCGATCCAGAAATATCTCAAAGTATTTCGACACCTCTGGAATATGAAGCGCATAGAAGTCGCTTTGAATCAAGGCTGGATGAAACTCGCTGGTGGCGCGCGGACTTTGAGAGTACCAGGTGTGTCAAATGACCACTTCTCGTGCTCCCATCTAATGTCTAGTATTTTGAACAGACCTCGAGTATTCGTGGCACAAACTACGACTGACAATGTCCGAGATGATCCACTTTATGCGGCAATTGCAAGCATATTGCCACCTGGAAGTTATTGAATGCTCATGGAAGATTTTCATGGAATTTCTCAACAAGAAAGAAGGCGACCTGGACGCCATGATCGGTGCACACAAGTCCTATCTTGACCGAATAGTCAAAAAGATTCTCTTGATCAGTTCCAAGTCAAGAAAAGAGGTGCGTCATCTTTCCATTCTCCGTTCCCCGTGGGGTTTTTGATAGGCTCTGAATTCCATCCAACAAATAGGAAGTTGCCCTGAACGAAGTCCGGGAGCTGTTCTCTGTCATCCTTAATTTTACGGCGACAGCAGTGAGTGTATTTATATCATGGCCACCTTATTTTGAACTTGGATGTTTTTTCCTTGCCAGGATGATTTCTTTGGGTACTGCTTGGCCGAATCTGCGCGACGTGACCAAGAAAGAGATGTAGACAGGGTGAGTTGGCAGTCCTATTTGTGGTGGGCTCCACTCACATCTGCCAGGGCGTGTATACGGGAGAAGTAGGCCACGTCCCTCAGCTGCAGAAGCAAACAAACCTGCTAGACCGCCTCGATGCACATCGGCAGCAGTTTGCAGAAAAGGTTCAGCAGCTGGTTTCACATCTGCAGAGCCACGACGACCTTGATTGTCGGTTTCTTGCCATCCGTCTCTCATTTTCAGAATTTTACAAGTCTAGGAAAGATCATTCGTCCAAGAATACGTGATACTAATCAACATTTTATCCCATGTAATGATGTATACTAAGATATGAGATGCTGAAGCGTGATCGCTGAATAAAGATATACAAGGTAGTTATATCTACAACTCGTCGTGTTCTGTCTCCTCGTGATGCTCATCATGATGAGCCTCTGCTTTTGGTGTCTCGGCAGCAAGAGGTGTCTGAGCGGCCTCTTCTTGAACAGGAACAGCAGCAGGGGGCTCGAGCGAGTTCTTAGCATGTTCCTGGACAAAGGCGATCAGACTCTCCAAGGAGCGGTCACCTTCGTAATCAATGAAGTCACGGCTGCCGGCTGCCTTGAACTTCAAAGTAGGGAAACCAGAGACGCGGAAAGGAACTGAGGCCGGAAGGTCGTTCTCGGTGGCTTCCATCTTGGCACTGGACAGGAAATGAGCGAAAAATGGACGGGAAGTGAATCAAGAGACGTACATTGTAACACGGTCCTTGACAGGAGCAAAGTGATCACCAACACTGTCCCAGATAGGCTTGAGGCGCTTGCAGTGACCGCACCTATCCCCAGAAGTCAAGTCGTGAAATTGAGCAGATGAACTGAGATACTTACCATGTAGCATAGAACTCAACGAAGACATCCTTGGAGTCATCGAAAACAACTTCGTCAAATTGCTTGCCAACGAGGGTGAAGACGCTCTCGTCTTGGGATTCAGGGATGGGGGCACTCTTGAGGGAAGGTTCGAGCTTGCCAGCGATGAATTCTTCAACCCATTCTGAAGCAGCCTCGGTAGTGACTTCTTTGTTCTCATCGAAGGGGTATTTAAGTTGCTGCTTCAAGTCTTGAATGACGAAGGATGGCCAGTTGGTTTGTTGAAGGTTAAGAGCACGGGCATGGTCGCCAAACCGAACAGCATCAATCCAAACGAAGTTGACCTTGGACTTGTATTTCTTGGCAACGGTTCTGACGGCGTCAATTTGTGCCTCACGGCCCTCGACAGTGGGGTCGACGAAGAGATAGGCAAGGGGTTTTTCACTGTTGGAATAGACGGCATAGTTTTCGCCACTGACTTCGTCAATGATAGGGACGGCGAGATCCTGAACCCAGCCTTCGAGCTCCTTAACGGTAAGCGAAGAAGCGGGCAATGGGTACTCAGTGCGAGGTTCATCATATGAACGGTAGACGACGATGGCAGGAGGTGTCACACCAGCCGCGGCAATAGCGTCTTTATCAGTGGTAAGACCGAAGAGGTAATCATCGCGGTGCTTATCAGCGGTTGCGCTGAATTCGGGGGCGGGCTCCTCAGTTGACGACGCGAGGTAAGCGACGACAACGAGCTTATCGGCCTTTTGGAATTCGTCGTGGTTTGCTGCGGTGACTTCAGAAACAGCCGGGAGCGATTGTCTGAGGAAAAGTTAGAATTTTTCATATAGGTAGAGGTTGAGACGAACTTGACCATATAACTGACAATACCGTCTGCCTGTCGTGGACCTGTGTAATCGGTCGCAGAGCCATTTTTGTAGATCTTGAGGGTGCTGCCAAGTGTGTATGAGCGCGTTGACAAAAAAAAAACGAAGGTATGATAGACGTACGGGTAGCCTTGGACACCGTTAGCCTGGCAGAAGTCTGCCTCTTCGACACAGTCGACTTTGGCGAGTTTGATTCCTTTCTCCTTGAGAGAAGTCGCAGCCTCTTCGTAAGCAGGGGCGAGAGCCTTGCAGTGACCACACCTAGGACGGAAAGTGTTAATACGGAGTAATGGGGTAGTACGGGGTTCTGAAGTACCATGGGGCGAAGAATTCGACGAGGATTAACGATTCGGGGTTCACGACCTCCTCGAAGCTGGCGGTTGTCAAGCTAATAACATCCGAGTCCGCTGCGAGGACATGCGAGATGTAAGCCAGCAGGGAGACCTGCGCTGCAAGGGAGGAGAAGCGCATTGGGGAGGTGAGGTGAGGGGAGTGAGTTGGCACTTGGAATGGCGAACGCGCTTCGCTTATAAGTCGCGAATGCACTGACGTGTCACCTTGGAAGAGTTGCCACATGTGACTGGTGATGACCTTCCGTCACCAGTTACCCTGCACATCAAACTGAAGACCGGGTTAATTGCTAAGCATTCAAATCGTCTACGCTTGTCCACTAAATCCTATTATAAATCTCCTGATATACCAGCCAGATATGCCCTCTTTACAAGCTGTCCAAGTCAAAGTCGCTCCCCCGAGTTCGACCGCTATCGTAGACTCTTGCTTGTGGCTGAAATTCTCGCGGTGGAGGGAAATCCGACACGGGGAATGTATGTGCCCCTGAAGTAGGAGGTGGAGAGGGAACTAGAATCACATATCATGAGTCGTCAGTTGTCAAAAATGTCATATAGTACGTACTCTTTCTACGTGGCGGTGGAGGACGTGTGGAGGACCCGTTTGTTGTCGGTGCAGCGGGAACCCTTCGAGGAGGAGCTTCAACTGGGCTCGAGACCGTCCTCATGCGTGGCGGTGCAGGTGGGGCAGCCAAGCTGTTCCGCAGGGCCGACACTGCGGAAGAGGGTTCCGCTTCAGCTTCGATCTCCGAGAGCACTCTTGGACGGGCTGGAGGGGGAGGAGGACCTGAGCCGGCAGGAGGTCTACGAGCCGGTGGTGGTGGTACTGCTCGGGCCGGCGAAGACGCCGGAGAAGGTCCCGTACTCGAAGGACGTGGTGGCGGGGGTGGAGGTGCGCGACCAGGGATTGCTGGTGCAGCCCTACTCGGAGAAGATTGAACTGAATTCCTGGGTGGCGGAGGAACAGCTCGAGTGACCACCGCTGAAGCAGGCCGAGGAGGTGAGATACTACGTCCTGGGACTGGAGGTGATGGTCGCGCTGGAGGGCTAGTGCTGCGCACTGGTGGCGGGACTCTTCTTGGAGGTAGAGGTGCGCTGTTTGTTGCAGCAACAGGAGGTGGTGGCACAATTCGACTGGGTAGACTCGGTGCCGGTCGAGCTGGTGGTGCGACCGGGGCTGGTGAAGGCGCTTTGGGAGGTGGAATTGCCCGTGCGGGAGGCGGAGGAGCAGCTGGGGCTGCAGGCTCGCGTTTCGGTATGACTGGAGGTTTTCCGAAGGTCGGTGGTTTCGCTGGGAGAATAGTAAGAATATGAGACTAGGGATGTCCCAGTACGAGACATGGTGTAATTACCTTGCGTCTGAGCAGCTGGCCTCAATTTCGGCATACCACCCGCAAATAATCCACCAAGTTGAGGGGGACCGCCTGCTGCAATGGTGCTACCTGCAGAAGAGACAGAGGGCGAGGCAGCCGACGTGATTCGAGGACCTTTACCAGCGTCAATAGCTGGGCCACTGCGATCATTGGTTTCTGATTTCTTAAGCCTCTTGCCTGCTTGGATTTGCTTCAAGAGTTCACTGGATGCCATAGTCGTTGGAGGTTTAGATGGGGGACTGCGCTAAAAGCACAACCCCAGTTACGAAAGGGGTATATCACCTTATGTAACACAGCCACCGTGCCATTATGGCTCTGAGTTATCTCGGCGTGGAGTACAAAAGTACAAAAATAATTTGGCATAACTAGGCAAGACCAGACCACGATACCAATTCATCAAGTCATGAAGTAGAATTGAATAAAGGTAAAAATCAGTCAAGATCCTCCTTGGGACATGGTGGGCAGAGGCCGCGGTCCTCGGGGTGCTCCGACTACCACACTTTGGCGAGGTAGAGGGGGGGAAAGAGGGAAAGGAGGGAAATTCTGCAAATGTCCTCTCAAAACTGTTGATAAGGACGACATCGATGAGCGTCGGCTTGATTGCGTCCGGGTGATAGCATTGGGAGGGAAATCTTCGTTGAATGTTGGCCAACGTGAGAGCCTCAAGCTGTTGGAAGGGGACGTCACGGTCTCTGTGTTCGGTGTGGTGTAGGATATTGTCTGCCAGGACACCGGCCTGGTCGACGGGGCGGAGAAGCGGAGGCGTACCGGATCTGGGGGTCGGATGGTGTCTTGGCCAAAGAGAGCGGAAAGGGGGGGAGTTACGAGCGCTGCTTCCAATTTTTGCGGCGAATCTGGTCCAAAGTTGGTGTTGACAACTATCCGTGGCCGAGACGGTAATCCTGGGGGACGGGTTATGGGTTTGGGGGTTGTACCGTCTCTTGGCAATACGACCAGACCAGGTCCTGCTGTTCCAGTCCCCTCTGGTACTGCGGAAGGAGCGGCTTGGGGGAGGCCTCGAATTGGAGATAAGAGGAGTCCATGTGCTTGCTGTGGACGTTTCCTACGTTGAGCCATTTGGACGATGGCACGTTGAGCGCTTTGGATCGAGTCAGTGTCAAGACTCCGACTACTTCGAGCGGTGTGAATACGAAGTTGTTCTGTCCAGTCGCCCTGTCCAACCCTCTGGTTGTTTGAAGACTTGGCAGAGAATGGGTGTGCATTAATATTCCCCACAGGTATAGACGCTGATGAGCGAACAGATCTTCTGGTGGTAGTGGGTGATAATACAAGCGACCTCGCCCCACCCGGAGTGGCGCTCCCTGCCCTCGATGGACTGGCGATGGACTGTGGTATGGAGTCAATGAGGATTTCCAACGGGTCGGTGTGTCGGTGATTAAAAGCGACTATAGAGGGATGAGATGGCTTTGATAATCCGGGAGCAGATAGCGCACCTAAGACGAGTATAGCACCAATACTGAACGGAATGATGTCACCTAACAGGTTATATGGCATAGCCAAAGGTGTTATAGAAAGTAATTCGAGGAGTAACAGAGAGAGTGCCTTCCAAATTCTGAGGTCGTTGAACGCCTGCAACCGGTGTCGCATATTGAGAAATTCAGGAGCGAATAAGGAGAACAATCGTCCAACGACATAGAGCTCAAGTACTAGATAAAGTAACAGAGAGGCGAGTGATGTGGAAAGGACGCTGGATGCAACACGGATGAGGAGAAGTATCAGAGAAGAGGAAGGTACCCAACTGTTTTCGTTCGCAGACCGCCATCCCAGTGATTGACAGAGACCTGAATTGAGTTGAATGTGTTACAGCAGAAACAACGACGGAAACGTCAATGATACCTCAAGGAGCCAGTGGCAATCGCATTGTTGACAAAAAGGAAGACTGGTGATGTTGGTAGGGACAACACAAGAAGGTGAAGGTCACGCACCAACTCCGATTATCATCCATAGCAGAAATGCAACCGACTCCCATTTCCCAATGCCGAGATATCTCAACTCGATAAAGAGTATCACGAGTCCGATCAAACGAGCGGTCTGCGCAGCCATTCCACCCCATGCGACAACGAAAGCTGACGAACCAGATGAGAAACTTATAACGATCAGGAATGAAGTTGCCTACCGCAACCCGCTGCCCCGCCAGGGTGGAAGGTGAGCAAAGAGGCGAAACGTGCAATACTAGCAAAAATAAAGCATAATGAGAGGGTGAAGACGAGAGTTAAGTTCTCGCTTCGGGCTAGCTGCCGTGTGCTGGTTGAGTCCAAGGAAGGTCCCTTCTCCGAGAGACCATCTTCAGCATGACTCTGTCGGGTTGATCGCCTGATACGACCACCACAACGCCACAGGACTCCGTGAAGCCACAGGGACGAATACTTTGCAGCAACGATGAAGACTGCCCCCAGAAAGAAACTCGCGATCGGACGACTGGATTGGATCAATCAAGTAGATGATTCGAAGACTTCGCGGAACACGTACGAGTTGGTAATGAACCTCAAAGTTATAGGATCTAAGCTGCCTGAGGACACTTGTGTCATGCCCGCAGATTTGGCACGCCCAGGCGCCCAAAACAACAAAGGTACGAAGTCTTCCGCAATATCTTGTCTGAGGAAGAAGGTTGCTTAGCACGCAGTTCACCAGGAACGAGCTGAAAGAGTGAAGCCAGCTTCGATGGAGGTGTGAAAAAAGGTGACGCCCGGCGTCAGGGAGAACGAAGAAAGAACGGATGAAGAAAGGTCTCCGGCAGTGGGGGAATGTCTCCAGAAGAAGGAGATGACGCCCTTTTGCGGGCTAACTTCGAGGCAACGCAACACCGTAACCATTCGGTCTCAACTTGGCACTTTGATGCCCACCTCCCAGCGCACACTTCCGGTTTTCCGTGGCTCGTATCTAGCTATCCCTGTTGACTAATGGAGCACTGCTTCCAGTGATAAATCATCACTTCCTGCCAGATCAGCATCCCAACCGCATCATGTCGAGATGCATCGTGTTAGAAAAGTGCGCATGGCCCGGATGGAGACCTTGCGCTTCAGAATCACTCCAGTAGTTGACACAAGTTGCAAGCATCTCATCATCGAAGCGGCTTAGTAAGCATCCCTATCGGGATGATTTGCTTTTCGTGGGAAAATGGTGACGAACGTAACATCACGTGAGATGGTGACCTTCGGGGTCAAACGAGGTCACAACTTTAAGGTCTTGTTCCCCAACCCGCGGGGACAGCCATGGCCACCGATCTGCTAACGCACTTTGCGACCCCCAATGACTTGGAAATACGTGCGGCCAGGATTGCAGATCCTAGTATAGGTATGTCTCTCCCTAAGCCCGGTGTTCTGCTCATCATGTCGCTCAGATTTGCGCACCAAACATGCCGTCGCCTCAGAAATCAGGGAAATGCTCGAAACCGTTCGCGACACGGAGTCTGTGCGTGCCTTGCCGTATTTAGTCTCCCCGATACTCGAGCTCCTCCGCGCTGGTGAACCAACCATGATAAAGGACGCGCCCGAGTTTCAATTCCGGCGGGTTCTGTTGGACATATTGAACCGCCTTCCTGTGAACGACCATCTCCGTCCTCAAGTCGCCAACATATTCAAGTGCATGCTCCACGTTCTTAAGACAGACAATGATGAAGACGGGGTCCTTGCCTGTAAAGCAATGGTTGACGTTGCTCGCGGCTATCGCTCCATACCCGACGAAGTCATCAGCGACTTTCTCGCTGTCATGCTGGAATCTTTCGCAAACATGCAAGATCTCGTTTTTCAGACACTCTCTGAGGACTCGCCTCTGCTGGATCCCGCGCTTGCTTATCCTGCCATGCGCAGTGCCAAGGTCCTCGGAGAAATGAGCATGGTCATGGTCATGATGGCACAAGTTCATCGCCCGGTAATAACTTCGACAATACAAATGACTATCCCTCCTGCATTTGATCTGCTTGCACTTGAGTCGCCTGCGCAACGCAACGCTCGGACCAATTATGAAGCTATGGGGGGAGTATGGGCTGGCATGGCACCAACCATTAAGAATGCAACTGCGTACAGCGACTTCGCTCATGCACAGATTAAAGTATGTCGTTTTAACCGTATCTATACGTTAGTCAAGTTAATTCAATATCTGCGTTCAGATGTTGTCGTATCTCGCCTACATTATGCGGTATTCTGGCGACCAGGACGAGACATACGGTGAAACGCTGATACTACGAGCTCTGCGTCTTCTCCAAGATTGTCCCGCGAGCGGCATAGCTCTCCGCAAAGTCCGTGCATATGTCATCTCGCCATTGAGGGACCGTATTAACACTGTTCTCAGGAACTTATGGTGGTCTTCCGTCATCTAATGGGGACGAATCACCGGAAGGCACTGTTTAACCACCTTGACAAGCTCTTTGACGAGAATGTTCTTCTGGGGACCGGCATTGGTACAAAGGAAATGCTTCGGTTTGTGATCATATTCCACGTAAACCAAGCTTCTGACTAGCACCTGTAGACCGGCCGTCTACACTGCAGTTGCTGATTTAGTTCACCATATAAGGAACGACCTGAGCCCAGCACAATTAACACGGGTCATGCACGTCTATTCCCGCCTCATGCACACTCCCTCGCTAGGGAACAATCTACATACAATGTTTGCCAAAGTGATGTTGGGTCTCATTGATACTATCCTAGCAAAAGATACCCCACAGGGTGCTGCTAGGTCGCTGAATTTTATGCTTGAAAGCTGTATCGAGCGTCTCGAAGCCATTTGCGCTGTTCATGACGAAGTCATTTCTCATGCAGAACTAGCAAAGGGCGATGGGGCACCTGACGCTACCTTTATTGAGAAGTCTAGGCCGCTTGCGGGTGCAACTTATGGTACTGAGAAGGCGGAAGATGTCATCCATGGTGAGTGTAGCATTTTCTATGGTTAGCGCAATTGGTGATCATTGGCGTAGAGTCGCGCATCATCTTTAGGACGCTGTTACACGGCTTTCGTGTGTGTATGGCAGCCTTGAAAAAGTGTGATGGTCCTACTCCAGACGGAACCCTCATGTTCCGCCTGTTCGAGGGGTGCATTCGTTGCATGTCTCTATTAGATCCAGACCCTCGTTCAAGCGAGCAAAGCGACGCGATCGATTGGTTTGGACACGCGATCATGGAAATGAACCTGCACGTATTCCAGGAGGTCTGGACACACAAATTTGCCTTCTTCTTTGAACATGCAACAAAGCGGGTTCCATTGCTGAACGTCTGCCAGTTCCTCTTTACTCGCGAATCCACGTCACCCACCCTTCTTGGGATAACACTGCGATTCCTCGTTGATCGCCTCCCAATGCTCGGCGAACTTGACGACCTATCCGCCATTGCTACCATCCGATTATTCAAGATGGCATTTGGCGCAGTGGGCACCCATCCAGCGGTCAACGAGCCAATTTTAGCGACTCACCTGGCAAAGTTATTGATGGATTGCTTTCCACTTGCCGCAAAAGCGACACGTCCCATGCATTATTTCCATCTACTTCGGGCTCTCTTCCGTGCTATTGGGGGAGGAGGAGGGCGCTTCGAATTGTTATACAAAGAAGTCCTTCCTCTTCTGCCTGACATGCTGGAGAGCCTAAATCGCCAACTATTGGCTTCGGACGGCCCAACAAGGGATATGATCGTTGAGCTTTGTTTGACGGTTCCCCTCCGATTAACCCATCTGCTTCCTCACCTCAGCTACCTTATGCAACCCCTCGCTTTGGCCTTGAAGGGTAATCCAGAACTCGTATCTCAAGGTCTTCGAACTCTGGAGCTTTGCATCGACAATCTCACCCCAGATTTCCTGGATCCCACTCTTAGCACCGTCCTAAGAGAACTGATGGAGGCCTTGCACAACTTACTGAAACCGATACCGGCGAATCACCATCACGCACATACAACTATTCGAATTCTTGGAAAGCTTGGGGGTCGCAATCGTCGACTATTGGCCAAGGAACCCGCACTTAGTTACCACCACTATTCCGAGAGCGCAAAGATGTCAATCTCATTTGGCGGAAGTGTACAGAGGATGGCCCTCGCTTCTCTGTCTGATTTCTCTGCGAAGTCGATTTTCAAGTTGTCTGGTTCAGACAGGATCCATGCATATAACTATATGGAAAATTGTATCTGTGTCATCTTGCACGAGGTTGGTCATTTCGTCTTAGCATTCCAGTTTGAACTAAACTGCTGTAGGAAGGATTAAAGGGTGCCAATATGGAGGAGACGTTTGTCAAAACACTCGAAGGAGTTTTTGATGCCTTCCTCCTCTCGGAAACCCACGTTCAGGCTGAAGGTTTCATTCGCAAACTTTCACATACGGTATTCGACGCAGAAATTCGCCGAGCGCAAATGAGAGAAGCTGGTGTGCGACCGGCTCCAGGTACTCTGGTATCATGTTACCTTGATGCGGTACCTCACGCCCTTGCTCGCGAGCTTCCCGAGCACGCCAAAAAGTCGCAAGAACTGATCATGGCTATCGTACAAGACCTTGTTGGGTTGACGAGCCAGCCCAATACCAGCCCGCAGGACGTTCTCCCCATTCTCCACCAGTTTGCCAGCCGTTTCACTGCACTATGCCTGGACGATTCTTGGGTTCGAAAGAGCGCAGGTTGTAGTGCTATCAAACTTATGATGAGTACTCCAGATCTGGGACCGCGATGGGTCACTGAACGAGAGGGCGACCTCATTCGAACACTTCTGCACATCCTCAAAGATCTACCCCACGACCTTCCTCGAGATGTCGACGATGTCATCGAAGTTCTCATCAATGTCCTTCGAATCAGCAATACGGGAAGCGACTTCCAGTCTGATAGCCCCACTTCCCGCAATAAGCTTGTATATCTTGTGGGCATGTTCTTCCCCGAATTACAAAGTTCCAACTCGGTTGCTCGAAAAGCGGCGCAGATGTGCATCACTACCTTGGTCGATTTGAGTGGCAAATCGGCCGTGGAATTGTTGCTTCCTCATCGCGACCGCATGCTCGTTGGTATATATACCAAACCTCTTCGAGCACTTCCATTTCCGAAACAAATTGGGATGATAGAGGCCATTCGCTACTGCATTAGCTTGGAACCTCCTCTGGTCGAGTTCAACGAAGAACTCTTACGACTTCTCACTGAAACACTAGGATTAGCGGACGCTGACGATGCTGCTCTGCTTGGTCGGGGAAGCCTGCGACAAGCCAGCCTTGAAGTCACAAGACTTCGGATGGCATGCATCAAGTTGTTGACCGCGTCCATGCCGCTGACAGGCTTTTTCGTGCGCCAACCCCAAATTCGCCAGCGGTAAGACCTTTTGCACTATTCTTCGCCACTCCCCACTGATATACTTGCTTAGTGTAACAGGGTTGTATTTCAAGTCTCTGTATTCGCCATCTGCAGAGGTGAAAGATGTCGCGCATGATGGTCTTCGAATGGTTCTTACGCATCAAAGCAAGCTACCTAAAGACCTTTTGCAAACCGGTCTTCGTCCCATCCTCATGAATCTTGCAGATCCCAAGAGACTCTCCGTACCTGGACTGGAAGGCCTCGCCCGGTTGTTGGAACTCTTGACTAACTACTTTAAAGTTGAAATCGGTCATAAATTACTTGATCACTTCCGAATTGTGGCCGACGCGCAAGTTTTGCAAGGTGCGGCACGTATGGCCTTGGACGACAATGAGGCGATTACAAAGCTCGTAAGGCTGGCCAACATATTCCACCTTTTACCGGCAGCTGCAAACATCTTCTTGGAAAATTTTGTCAATGCTGTGGTCCAGACTGAGGCGCAGATGCATTTTTCAACGCAAAGCCCGTTCTCCGAACCGTTAGCAAAGTATCTGGACCGTTTTCCAACGGATGGCGTTAATTTTTTCCTTACGCACTTCCAATTTCCTCGGCATCTACGAACTCTCCGCAGCATTATCCAGGCAAAGCTCGCCCCGAACCTTCATCGGGAACTCGCGTCGAGGACCGCTTATATTGTTGATTGTCTGAAATCCGATCAACCTGTTGTCCTTCCTGCCCTCCAAATCCTAGAGGATTTAGCAGAGCTTACGCCAAATTGGTTCGCAGAAAATGCATTTGCCATCGATGCCATCGTTAACCTCTGGCAATTGGAATTTCCTTCCCATGACCCAGAAATTACGATATCGCCGGAAGCTATCCAACGCCACACCCTCATGTTGTCCATTTTCATGAAAGCCTTAAACGATTCTCCTCGCATTGACCTCCTTTTTGAGGTCATCTCGTTTTATTCGAGGAACTTGAGCATGGATACCATCCGCATGACTCAATTTTTGTACAAGCATGTTGCACTCCGCCCCGACATCATCTTCCGACGCAACGTCCTTATGCGGTTTTTGACTTGGTTCGATAACCCCTCTGTTTCGTGGAGTGACAAAACCTATTTCATCCGGTACATCGTCACGCCTACCCTCCTCGTTCAAGCAGCACCCACACAACCGAAGGAACAGTTACTTGACTCCGATTTCATCGCGTGTCTACACCGGTTGGTCTGGCATCCCATTGTGGAAACAGAGGGATTCTCAGATACAGACGACATGTTCAAAATCGAGATTCTCCATTTGACTACTGTTCTGGTCCAGCACTACTCCGAACTCCTCGACGAGCCCAAGAAGGATATAATTCGGTGCGCGTGGCATTATGTCACCATTGGCGAAGATGTTCTCGTGAAACAAACGGCATACCTACTCGCCGCTCGATTTTCCGCCACGGTCGACTCTCCCGGCAAATTCGTCATGCGAGCCTGGACGGGTTTGTTGCGCTCTCCCCACTCAGAAGGTCGCCCGTCCATTCGTCAAGAGGCATTGGCGACATTGGCGCCTGCACTCCTAAGACCTGAATTTGCGGAATCTGGGCCGCTTCCATGGGCTAAAAGCACGCGAAAGCTGCTCGTGGAAGAGGGTCTCGCTCAGATCATTACTATCTATCAGGTCATCACCAAACAAAGTCAACTGTTTTTCTCGGTTCGCCCGCTCTTCGTTCCCCACATTGCAATAACTCTGAGTAAACTGGGAATGTCACCAACCTCTACGCCAGAAACGCGCAGCCTTTCCCTTGACTTATTGCAAGTGATCTATGAATGGGAATCCCAGGCTAATCAGCTCGCCCAAGCGAAAGAGTCCGTTTGGCTTACTCCTCTTGTCTTCCGAGAAAGCATGGTTAGTTACCTTGTCCGGCTTGCGACGATTCCACAAGAACCAAGTCCGCGGAACACATTGGGTCCTCGGGCCCTCACCCTCCTGCAGCAAATGATCAGCCCTACGGGTTGGACCGACGTTACAGTTGGTTTACGATTTTTTTCACGCGCCCTCGAACAGGTGAGAGGTTTGTCTCTTCGTATACTCGTATACCCTAACTCAACTTTCTGCAGGGTGACTTGACCGCTGAGCCGGGACTATCACAAGCCCTCACGTCGGCCAAAGTTCTTCAGGTGGTCGCCGCACAAAAACCAGATGCGTGGTACACTGCTAATGCCACCGTTCTCCAAAGCTTAATCCGAAAAGGAATGACTTCAGACGATCATAATTTGCAGGATGCTCTTCACCCTATATGCGACAAGCTCGTGCAATTGTACCCCTTACCAAAGGAGGATGAAGAGCCATCCAGCGAGCTGTCCGAATTCCACACTTTCATATACTCTGCTATCAATGACGGACTCCGCGAGTCAACCCTCCATCGTGGCATTATGCTGATGCTCCAGTCTGTTGTTCAAGTAACTCCAGAACGTATCGAAGCTTTCGCACAATCACTATCGAAGCTTTCAAATAAGCTGATGAAGGAACACATCACTGCAGGGCCTACTCCTCCCGCAAATTTCGACACCACGGTTCAGATAATCTTAATGTTGCTCAAGATTTGTCAAACAGCCGTGGCCTTCCTGGGTGAACAACGTCGCTGGCTTTTCACCATGCTTGTGCACCTTGCAGAAAAATCAAAAAGTCCTGCCGTGTGTCGCTACATACTCGAACTTGCGCGAACTTGGGCTATGGGCAAACAGGACCCATATCCTACTATGAAGGAGAAGGCCACGTTACTCCAGAAGATGGTCGCTTTAGAGACTCGTGGTGATGTCATTTTCCAAAGCTATCTGGAGCTCATCTACGACATCTACACAGAGCCGGCCCTTAGACGGAGTGATCTGACAAACAGGCTGGAGCAACCATTCCTCATTGGCTGTCGATCGAAGGACCCAGTCCTCCGGGAAAAGTTCATGGACTTGCTCGACGTGAGCGTGCCGAGGTCGTTGCTGAACCGCATGACCTATATATTTGGTGTACAAAGTTGGGAGGCCCTGTCGGACTGCAACTGGATTTGCATTGCCCTGCATCTTCTGCTTGGTGCCGCCGATACAGACATCCCTACTGCGCATGAGCGTCGATTCGTTCCGCCGGGCCCTCTACGTCTCCTCAGCCGCCCCAGGACTCAGACGACGTTAAAACCCGTACAACGGTTGTTGCCACTGGACCCGACTGTCGCACACGACGTCTGGATCAGCGTCTTTCCGGCTGCTTGGGCATGTCTTTCCAGGAGGGAACAGGCCGATATCACACACCACATGATCAACCTCTTGAGCAAGGACTATCACACGAAGCAAGCCCAGTTACGCCCTAATATTATCCAAACTCTTCTCGAGGGCATCCAGGCCTGTTCTCCCCCGATGACACTGCCCCCTCATTTGGTCAAGTACTTGGCCAAAACCTTTGCAGCTTGGCATGTCGGCCTCGAGATCCTAGGTCCCTCGCTGGAGTACGTGAAGGATGATGAGCCGACAGTTCGTGATTATGTCTATGACTCGATGGCCGACATCTATGCGGAACTTGCTGAGGATGACCTATTCTATGGACTCTGGCGACGCCGAGCTCTCCACCCTGAAACCAACATCGCGCTGGCCTATGAACAAAATGGTATGTGGGAACAAGCCTCGATTGCCTATGAAACCGCGCAAAGCAAAGCTCGGGCAGGAACCATCTCCTTTGTCGAAGCAGAATACTGTTTGTGGGAAGACCACTGGATCTTGTCTGCAGAGAAACTGCAACAGTGGGATGTCTTATATGAACTAGCAAGTAACGAAGGGAATCACGAACTTATGCTTGAGAGCGCTTGGAGAATAAAAGAATGGGCCGACAACAAAGAGAGCCTCGAAGAAGAAATCAACCAACTCCCCGAATTTGCTACACCGCGACGAAGGGTTTTCGAAGCATTTATCGCCTTACTCAAGAACCCTGGCGCGCTCGACAAAAACGTCGAGTTCACTCGCTTCCTCGAAGATGCAATGCAACTTTCCCTTCGAAAGTGGGTTGGACTACCCCCGCAGCTGTCTGCTGCCCACATCCCCCTGTTGCAACATTTCCAGCAGTTCGTCGAGCTGCAGGAAGCCGTTCAAATATTCGGCTCACTCTCCCAAACAAACGCTCAAAACTTGGAGAAGAAGTCTTCTGAACTCAAAATGGTCCTTCAAGCGTGGCGCGAGCGTCTTCCCAATCTTCAGGACGACATCAGTATCTGGAGCGATTTGGTTGCTTGGCGCCAGAATGTTTTCCATTCAATTAATAACGCCTACATCCCTTTGATCGGAGGCAATCAATCGAGCAATACCCCCACAAGTACCAACACTTATGGTTATCGGGGCTACCACGAAACGGCTTGGATTATCAACAGGTTCGCTCATGTTGCAAGAAAGCATGACCTTCTCGATGTTTGTTTCACCTCATTGACGAAGATATACACCCTCCCAAATATCGAGATTTCCGAGGCTTTCCTGAAATTGCGAGAGCAAGCCCGTTGTCATTACCAAAAACCGAACGACCTCCAAGCAGGCCTCGAGGTGATCAACAACACGAACCTTATGTTCTTCTCCGGCTCGCAAAAAGCAGAATTCTACACATTGAAAGGGATGTTCCATGCGCGATTCTGCCGCAATGAAGAAGCCAACTTGGCATTCGGACAAGCAGTGCAACTCGACATGAATCAAGCGAAAGCCTGGGCAGAATGGGGGCGATATAACGACCGCATGTTCAAAGAGAACCCGACGGATCTGTCCCACGCAGCTAACGCTGTTAGCTGCTATCTGCAAGCTGCAGGTCAATACAAGAGTGCGAAGAGTCGGCCTTTACTTGCTCGTGTACTCTGGCTTTTGTCCGTGGATGATAACGCCTTGGCGATCTCAAAAGCCTTTGACACTTACAAAGGCGATGCAGCATTTTGGTATTGGCTATCATTCATCCCTCAGCTTTGTTCATCACTGTCTCAGCGAGAATCAAGGCAAGCTCGCTATGTCCTCCTCAATCTATGTCGTCATTACCCACAGGTGAGTCGATCTCTTTGAGCCTATACTAGACTTTGTTGACGCTATGTAGGCCGTCTTCTACCAGTTGCGTACTACGCGGGAGGATCTGCAATTCGTAAAAAAGGCAACAGCTATGCGCACGGCTGCCAACATGGCTCAGGCTGATCCTGCTCGGCAAGCCCAGTCAAACGAAGCACCAAAGGAAGGGATGACCTCTCCAAGTCAACAAACAGAAGGTCAACCAGGCCAGGGCGAAAGACCGGTACCAGCAGCTGCACCTCCTCCGATTTCGCAACCTATACCTGATGCATCTTTGCTGTTTCCCCGTCAGGCTTGGGATATGATTGACGATATCCTACAAAACCTCAAATCCGCCTTCCCGTTGCTCATCCTCAGCCTTGAAACGATGGTGGACCAAATTCAAACGAAGTTCAAGCTGTCACCCGAAGAAGAGGTCTATCGAACAATGGTCCTCCTACTGCAAGACGCTGTTCAGGTATGTCTCAACCTACTACTTCCACAACACGGTAGACTCACATCCGGAAGGGCTATGTCGTGCGCATGAACAGCCCTGATGACGACGGGCTTCTCACTGCACATACCGTGCAATCAGTGCAGCGCATGAGCCAGAGTATCCCACCCCCGATCAAGGTAAGGTCATCACTACCAGCATCACCGATTGACCCTACCCCCCGCCGTAGAAAGAATACGAGGACGACTTCATCAACAGCAAATTGACACACTACGAATACATTCAGCGGTTACAATCGTGGCGCGACAAATACGAAGCCTTACTAGATTCACGACCACGATGCCAGCCATTGTCGCTGTTGAGTAATTACTTGACTGAATTCCAATACAGCAAGGTCGATGAGATCGAAGTTCCCGGGCAATATACCGAGGTTTGCCGTTATTCTATGCCTATGGCTTGTTCACTCACTCTTATTTTAGGACAAAGACAGCAATCAAAATTTTGTCCGCATACAAAAGTTCGCCCCGAAATTCGAACACTGCCGGTCGAATGGCAACTGCTGGAAGCGTATCGTCCTTCACGGAAATGACAACTCCAAAACCTCTTTCGTAGTTCAACTCCCCTGTCACCGTCATCACCGTCGAGAAGATCGCGTTATGCAAGTCTTACGAACTTTCAACCTGTAAGCACGGCATTGCCCCTACTTCAACTAATCTTCTCATTACATCTCAGGGCACTGAACAAGAAGAAAGAGTCTCGTAAACGCAATCTTGGCTTCCATCTGCCGGTGGCTGTATCGTGTAGTCCTAATGTTCGGTTGTTCCAGACAGACTCGTCGTACATCGCCTTCAGCGACATATATGACCAATTCTGCGACGAGAACAAGATCTCAAAAGAGGATCCTACCCTCTTCGCAGGTGAAAAAGTTAAAAAAGTCTTGAGGGACTTCCGACAAACGGCGCCGCCGGGGAGACAGGTAAGAGAAAATCGTGCTCAGCAGCCCTTGCTCACAACTCAACACCAGCAGTTGGCGAAAGCGGAGTACTTCTCACTAAAGAAGGATATATACGATGAAATCTCTCTCAAGATGATCCCTGACAATATACTGAGTCGAGTGCGTGTTTTATATGTCTATATGTGATTGCCTGACACCCCATATTAGTTTATGTCTCGAACAATGAAAACCCCGAGCGAGTTATGGAGGATGCGGAAGCAATTTGCTCTACAAATTGCTTCGTCTAGTTTCATGTCTTATCTCTTCGGTCTTTCAAGTCGCATTCCTGCTCGCTTCCTCCTATCTCGGTCCACAGGCCTTCTCGCACTCATAGAGCTTCTCCCCAGTACGAGCATGGAGTTCCCGGTTGAACAGCACTAATCAGTCCTCCAGGCACTGCTACTCATATACCGGTTTTCGCAACCAACGACCTAGTTCCATTTAGGTTGACAGCGAACATGCAGAACTTCCTGGGCCCTATTGCTACTGAGGGAATCGTAACGTCTGGCATCTTTGCTCTCGGGCGGGGCCTCACGGAGCCGGAGGTAATTCACCTTAATTCTCTGAAGTTTCCATCTTCTTATACAGTCACAATAGTATGAATTGGAGCAGCAATTGTGCCTTTTCACCCGGGACGAGGTTGGGATATGGTGGTCAATGCGCGGGAAGACTTACGTCGTCGATCTCAAATTCCGCCAAAGTATAGCGACGAACCTCGACGTTCTCGTCAAGAGAGCCGAGTCCATGGCATGCAAAGTTGAACGGGAACAGGTAAGAAGACGAGCATCATCAGTAGTCACACTCTCACTGTAAGTGTTACAGGCTTTACAAAATTCTGGCACTCCGCCTCAAGCTCCTGTGGTCCAGACAGTCACCAACCTCATTTCTTCTGCCACGAACCCGTTACAGATCGCAAAGATGGGAGAGCTTTACCATCCATGGTTCTAGGTCTTTCTTGTATCCCACTAGTCGCCTTCTTGTACAGTCTGTTCAGATAGAAAATTGTACTATAGCGACCTTATTATTACTAAACTCGGTGGGCCCCACGTACTAGACCTTCTGTTTGCCTGAAGGATTTGATGTAATCTTCACTTTCTAACATCATCTAAACAGGAAAATCAGCAATCACACAGGAGACCAATGCAACAACCCACATCCTCGGCCATGACATACACATCAGACCCGGGTCGATTATACATCATAGCGTTTGCAAACATCAAAAATATATCCCGTTGATATTCAAGGGAATTTGCAATGACGCCGTCCTTAACTTTCACTTTGATTGTTTTTAGGTCCATGGGTCGCTTGACAATTTCGTGATAGTCCGGCGCTTCCGAATTTCTGATGGGGTTGTGGAAAATATTTCCGTTGCGGTGTTGCGAGATTTGGGAGTGTAACATTCCTATAACATTTTGGAATCGTTTCAAGGCGACTTGCTCCTCAGTCCGGTCTCGCTTGCGCGGCCGGGGAACACTGGTACTTGGGCCTGTAGGAGATGAGAAAAGGTGGGATGACAACGGAAGGTAACAACGAACCAGCTTCTTCTTCATCAACTGGTTCAGATTCATCACGGGCACGTTTCTTGTCGCGTGGAGAATCAGTGTTTTCGACTTTCCGTTTACCTGATTGGGGAGAAAGTCAGATTTTTGTTATGCAGGTCACACAAACCTACCATCACGTCTGCGTGTCGAGACAGCTATGGCCTCGAGCGCGGGAGCAGGAGATGGAATTTGGTCTTCTTCCTCTACCTTGGGTGAGATAGCAATTACATCTACTTCAGGCGATGGTTCAGCAAGTGACGTTTCCGTATTCGCCCGACTCTCTTTCGCCTTTCTCCCCCTGCCTCGAATCCTCCCTGGGGGCGCGGAAGGAGTGATGGAAGGACGGTGCCGAGTAGCTCCTGTAAGTATTGCTTTAATAGAGTGCGTTAGCAGGCAGAGACAAGCTTACGGCGGGTTTGTTGCAAGGGTTCCTCCTCGGACGTGATATCGTCTTCATTCCCTACATCGGCAGAACCATCTTCTTTTGGTGCTTCCACGGAGTCTGATGCTGCTGGCACCGGAGATGCCGATGTTGGAGGTGGCAATGTCGATAGTGTTGATGGGGGTGGTGATGATGCTGCTGGGTGGGAATGACCTTGGAGCTCTTGCTGGACTCGTTCAATGGATGCATCACGAGTTGTCTCGCCTTCAACCTCCATTTCTGAAGATGCAGGCTCTGGTACTAGCTCGGCTTCCTCCTGAGATGGCTGGGCTGGTGGTGTTGCATGTAGCTGTAGCTCGTTTTCGCCGGTACCCGCCTGGGGCGAGCTGGTTTCAACATCGACGGGGGAAGTGGGTGCTGTTGCCCCTTCTGGTTCAGTCGAAGGACGATCGGATGGTGCAGCTTCTTCTTCTTCTTCCTCTTGCTCCTGTGGCTCATCAGTCGGCATTTCCATCTCGACTTCCTCCTCGTCAATATCCATGGGCGATACTGCCTCAGGGCGTGTTGATGGCGTAGTTGGCTCTTCGGGCATGGGTTCGATGGGCTCAGGGATCCTTGGTTCATCCGCTACTTTTCCTTCAAAAGATAAGCTTGAAGACGGATGGTCATCTTCAACGGAGCCTGGCTCAACCTCGTTCTACAAACATAAATAAAGGAGTGAAAAATAAGAAGAAAAGGCCGCACGGGTGACAGAGACGGTGGTGAGCCTGTATCTGTAACACCACTTAGATCAGAACCATCAAAAACCTCCGCTGTAGAGGGTATTTCCAACTGCGATGAACGGATGTTAGTCGGAATGTGGCAATGCTTGGTAGCCCCACATACTTTGTCCGGTGTCTCCTCCAGGTCAGTTTCCTCGTCCATGTCGTCACTTTCGTCTTTTTCTTCGTCGTCCTTTTGTCTCATTTCTATTACTGTTTCCACACCTACAGGTTCTCCTGGAGAAGCAACGTTTTCAATTACAACGACCGGTGACGTTTCAGGTGGCCGTTCTGGGTCCTGATCCGACTCAACCTGCTCCATGGCCTCAGGGACTTCAGAAACCGAGGCCGGGGGGACATCGGTGACCACAGGTTGAACTTGTATTTTTTCGTCCCAAAGACCTTGCCGGATTTCCTGGATTTCCGCGGCGATTGTTCTGCAATTGATCAGTCAAACGCGTTGTGCTATGTCAAGGCAGGCCTGACGTACTTGAAGTTCGACTCTTCAGTCGCGATTAGCTGCCTTAGCTCTTCCACACGGGCTTGATAGTGTCTCTGAGCAAGTTTCAAATTTAGAGGGGCTGCAAAGAGCTTAGAATAGGACTTTCAATGCATATATTATGCACACCATGGATAGCATCATTTGCTTCAGTGCTTTGGAAAGAGTTAGATGGGCACTGAATAAAACGACCGTGTCGCATACCAGTCAAGATTTGCCTGTTTCATTAAGTAAACATACATAGCATGACATGACTGGAAACACAGTGGAATGAAGGCTGAGCAACACGTAAATTTTGATGAAGAGATAGGCTGACTTGGGGCGTGAAGAATGACTTCTGTCTGGAGAGTAAAGGGTGCTTGCAAAGAACCTTGGAGACTGCTGGCCAGTCATCAGCACCAAGCTCCCATACGGCCTGTGCGAGTAGCAAGGATTCTAAGGGCGTCAACGGAGGGGGATCATTGAGGACGTCCTCTATCTGAACGGGCGATTTTGGTTGGGATTTCGGCGACTTGGTCGTGTTCATGCCACTTGACCCGTTTAGTGTGAGTCACTGCGTGACAGCCCAGAGTCGCACCAGCCATGGTCAGATCGGCTCCAGCCCGGCCGGTCCCGGAGGCTCGGAGGCTGTACCTTTATTTGTGTCACATTTGCCCCAACCGTTCGTTACGCCCCTTCCTCTTTCTCAACCTCGAACCATGAAGCTTTCTACTGTCGCTCCCTTGCTCCTTGGCCTCGCCGCCTCCGCAGCTCGCATTCACAAGCTCAAGCTGCAGAAGATTCCTGCTGCTGCCTTCAATCCGGAGCTTGAAGGTGCCTACCTTGCTGAGAAATATGGCGTCGCTGGTCAAGCTCCGCTCATGGGAGCGGGCGGCGTTGGTCGTCGTGTTTCCCGGCCTACTCACCAAGACGGTGAACCGCTGTTTTGGACTCAAGACGGTGTTCAAGGAGGCAGACATGGTGTTCCCCTCAGCAGTGCGCATATATTCTTTACCCTATTCCGCAGTCACTAAGCGTAACACCTATAGACTTCATGAATGCGCAATACTTCACAGAAATCACCCTTGGCAACCCTCCTCAAACAGTACGTGAAAGTGTCTCTCGTTTGCTCAATTTTAACATCTTCCATAGTTCAAGGTCATTTTGGACACTGGGTACGTACTATTTGACGCCTCTTCCAAACCCCGGACTTACGCGGCATGTAGTTCGAGCAATCTCTGGGTCCCAAGTAGCAAATGCACATCCATTGCTTGCTTCCTCCACACCAAATATGAGTCGGGACAGTCTTCCACCTACAAGGCCAACGGCACAGAGTTCTCCATTCAATACGGATCCGGTTCCATGGAAGGCTTCGTATCGAACGACGTGTTGACCATTGGTGATTTGACCATCCCCAACCAGGACTTCGCTGAAGCTACCAAGGAACCTGGTCTTGCATTCGCCTTTGGCAAGTAAGTAATGTCCCGAACGACTTTTTTCGCGCTTTTAAAACTGCTTTAGGTTCGACGGTATCTTGGGACTTGCATATGACACTATCTCTGTGAATCATATCGTTCCGCCCGTCTACAACATGATCGCCCAGGGTTTGATCGACGAACCCGTCTTCTCGTTCCGTATTGGCTCGTCTGAAAGTGACGGTGGCGAGGCCGTTTTCGGTGGTATCGATTCTAGTGCGCACAGGGGTTCAATCGAGTATGTCCCTGTCCGTCGCAAGGCCTACTGGGAAGTCGAACTCAAGAAAGTCGCGTTCGGCAATGACGTTCTCGAGCTGGAGAACACTGGTGCTGCCATCGACACAGGTCCGTTGACATCTTTTTTTCTGTCTCCGCCGTGACTCATGCTCCACTAGGTACATCCTTGATTGCCGTCCCCACCGATGTTGCGGAAATGCTTAACGCCCAAATCGGTGCAAAGAAATCTTGGAACGGCCAATATACGGTTGATTGTGCCAAAGTCCCTAGCCTACCTGAACTCTCGTTCTACTTTGGTGACAACGTGTACCCGCTCCAAGGTTCTGATTATATCCTTGAGGTTCAAGGAACCTGTATCTCTGCCTTCACTGGTATGGACATCAACCTGCCAGGTGGTTCCCTCTGGATTATTGGTATGTCAATTGTCATGCCATGCTGTGAATCTATACTCACTCTCTCCAGGGGACGTCTTCTTGCGCAAGTATTTCACAGTTTACGATCTCGGCAAACATGCGGTTGGTTTCGCACCTTCGGCCTAAGAGACATCCCTTCGACCGTAGTACACAGTCTGGTATTATCATGCACCTTCGTCTTGTTCTTTCATTGTTATTATTGTAGTTATACATCATTGAATATGCCTTGCGATCGGTTGGAGTCGAGAATGAAATCACCTGGCGCAACTTGCCACTTAAATGTTCCACATCTTTACCACGTTCTCTGCATCAGTGTTCCTCTCTTTCCATGAGCGTGCACCCGCAACTTATCCGTCGATTCCCTTTCAACCGTCACGACAAGCCACCGCGCCTCGCCCGTTCGGAGAAATACCGAAAACGGAATCTTTCATGGGCCATTGGTGGGCGTCAATTAGATCGAGTGAATGTTCTCGGGAATGATATCAGCTACGGTCATACAGGGTAAGCTCGCGAGAGTTTAAGGGTGTGTAGGTCTCAAACACAGCCTATTCTAGCTGTGTGAACGCGTTGAGCTGGGCGCGCGATGGTGAACTCCTGCTGAGCGGAGGTGACGACCAAACAGTGCGGATCTGGCGCATGGACCCCTCCGAACCGCACGAATACCCTTTCGTGTGTCGTTCGATTATTCGCACAGGACACCGAGCAAACATCTTCAATGCTCATATGCTACCTTATTCTTCTCGAATGTAAGCCGGTTTGCCTCTCCCCAGTGTCTTACCTGACGTCTCTGCGCATCTGTTCTGACACCCCAGAGCCACAGTTGCAGGGGATCAAGAAGTCCGTATATTTGATATCGGAGAATCTCAACTGGGTAGCCAGGACGGTCGGGAGACATGGATACGACCAGAGGCAGGTGGAACTCGTGTTTTGCGCTGTCATCACGATCGTGTGAAGAGGATCACGCTGGAGGACAGCCCAGACGTTTTTCTTACGGTCGGTGAGGTGAGTTGTGCATCTACATCTATGCGTCTATGGAATGGCTTGAATAACATCACAGTAGGATGGCTCCGTTCGGCAGCACGACTTACGAACGTCGCATGATTGTCGTCGTGAGCAGTGTCCTACCCCACTGGTAAAAGTGAACCACGAGTTGTCAACACTCGCCCTCTCCCCGTTGACACCATATCACTTTGTTGTCGCGGGGGAATCGCCATATGTGTGTCGTCCAGGTTTCGATACAATCACTTGGGTTTATAGTTCATATTTTGCAGGGGCTTCTGTTTGATCGCAGGCAAACAGGCCGCTACCTGAAAGAAGAGTGGGGGATGGTTCCTGCTCCAGGAGAAGATGACTTGACGACCTGCGTCCGCCGCTTTGGTCTAACATCGATGCGAAACAGGCAATCTGGTCCGCTTCGTGGACATATCACTGGTGCTCGCATGTCTGCTGAAAATGGGCACGAGGTTTGTCACAGGACGGTCCAGATGTTCAGAAGTTGACGTATTTTTCCTTCAGGTGTTGCTGTGTATGTGACAACTAAATGCACGCATCCTATTCCTAACGATTCGCGCAGCATACAGCTCCGATGGTATTTACCTATTTTCTACTCAAGATGACGTCGGGGACAACACAAAATTTGCCACTTCGGTGCTAGCTCCCAATGCCAAACGTCTGAAAGTCGACAATATTGACATGGTCGCAGATATCGACGACCAACAGTCAGAAAGCAGTCGTGTGGACGAAGAAGCAGAAGACATCTTGCTGGAAACCGACCTTTTTCAGCTTGAGGAGCCTGATGAAGCCGAGGAAGAGGAAGAAGAAGACGAACTCGACCAGTATTCTACGGTCGATGAGGATGATCGATTCATCAATGTATCTATCGTCCTTCCGCGAAGACAATACAAGGGTGCCCGGAACGTGGAAACAGTGAAAGACGGTGAGTTAAAATTTCAAGGTCTGTATTACCTGTTATCCTCATCGAGATGCAGTGAACTTCCTCGGACCCCATGATGAGTTCGTTACATCTGGTTCAGATGACGGTAACTTCTTCATCTGGGACAAGGCCACAGGAGCATTGGAAGGAATCTACGAAGGGGATGGTAGTGTGGTGAATGTTATCGAAGGGCACCCCCACCTCCCGCTGATTGCCGTGAGTGGTATTGATAAGACGGTAAAGGTATGTAAACCCTTGTCTTCTTCCAAGCTGCGTATGAACATATCCTCTATTCCCTAGCTGTTTGCACCAACTTATGGACCGAGTTGTTACTCTCGCACCGGCAATGCAGAGAGGATCATAGAGGTCAATTCGAGGAGAACGAGAAATGGCATGCATAGGCATCACCTTATTGCACTCCTAGCTCAAGCACGGCAGCTAATGGGGGGCGAAAATACAGATTCGCCCGAATGTACACATCAATGAAACTGTATCGTTAGAGGGTACCCTGCTTTTGAAAAGGCTTCCCATGTAGTTTTATCGTGTATATGTGTAGTCGAACCATTTACTATCGAACCTATGTTATGTATTATATTTCCACCCGATTTGGTTGACTGTGGTCTCGTTGGTACTTTTTTTCACCAACTCTCCACCACAAACAACATTCAGCCATAAGCCTGCGCTGAGTTGGAGACAAAAGCTCCATTGTTGGAATGCTTGGAGACACAGGCTTGGGCATTCCTGGATTCGGGATGATCTGAGAGGAGAAAGTGATCTGCTTGTGGACACAAGTTAGGACCAAACGCCCACCGCCAGCTTGCTCACCCGCATCACACCACACGTCCGGCCTGCCTGAACACGGATTTTCGTCGCTGGCTCCCACATTCCCATTATCAAGGTATTAGGACCCAGCATCTACTGACTCTTCTGAATGCCTGTGCCGTTATGTAAGTTTGTGCCCGCTACCCCTTCGCCTGCATTTTGACTCTGCTAACGCCGTTACCTGCCATTCTGCCTTGCTCTTGCCTCGCATTCAAAAGTGCCTCAGTTACAATAAAAGTATTGCCTTTGTATGTTCAGGCGCTTCTGGTCTTCAACGGTGTCCTAACTTCCTTCTAGGGTGAACCCTTGCAGTTTTCGTCCATAATCAAACACGACCACGCAGCCATTGAACCCGAACTTCAACCAAGACCTGTCACCTTTATCACCACTCATGCGATCACACAACAAGAACCAGAACAATAGACGACAAAGAGGCAACAAAGTTCGCGACGATGACCGCTATATAGACCCACGACAAGACGAAGGGCGTACGGACATATACTCAAGACCTCACCAAGGTTCAGAGGACTATAGACTTGCTTCGACCTCGAGCAGAGGCTCATTTGGTATGGAACGTGATGCATCTTCTTCTCATAGCCAGCGCGAGGTGGATGCGTGGCGTCGACCAGACCCGTCATACGATAGTTATAACAGTTATGATGGTCACCGAGTGGGGAGAGATGACTATGATGTGGGCACTCGCGATGACGATCCATGGTACCCTCGAGAGGGCCTCATGCACGATGACTGGTCTCGTCACTATGACCAGGGGTACAATACACCCTCCTATGCAGAGTCTGCCTGGGCTCCCACTGCGAACCCGTACGGGGCGAGGGATGCATCTCACGATCCTTGGGCTGTTGAGGAAGAGAACAGACAGCGGTTTGGGGAAGACAGACGACACAATGCAAACCATGACGAACGACGCACTGACCAGGATGGGCAAGGTTGGCGTCGGGACAACCGGCGGGAGAAAGCGCCAGTACGCTTTCAGAGCGATTCGGGGTGGGACACCCGACGACGGACCAAGGCTTGGGACACCCAGCCTCACCAAGAGCCTCCACTCGATGAAGGTCTGCCGCCGCCGCCGCCCCTCGAGGATCGGTCGTGGGAGCCTGGTCCATCGTGGAAGGCGTCAAACCAGACTGAATTGCCAGGACAAGCATCAGTGCAGGGGCAAGGGCAAGGACGACGCAATTCCAAGAACCAACGGAACCAAGGCGGGAATAAGAACAAGAATTCCAGGAAAACACAAAATAGTAATAGGCAAAAGCGGGATTGGCGGCAGGACGATGGCCAGAACCCCAATAAGTGGGTGATGTTTCGCTTTATCACATTCTACATTTCACAAAACTCAAAACATCTTTCTAGTTGGACAAAACGGACTTCTGTGCAACCAGAGAAGAGTCAGAAGAACACGCCGAGGAGAAAGCACCCCAGATCTCTATCCCAATCGCCTTCCAGGACGCCTGATTCGTACGGTTCCCGCCATTCATCCCGCGGGCGTTCACGCTCGCGGTCCTTTTCGCCGGTGCCAAAACGAGCACGGCGGGATACTAGCCCCGCCTACACTCGCAGTCGTACGCCCAGCGACCGAGGTCGTCCGGGTTGGACTACACCACGGCGCGACTACTCTCCACCGCACGACAGGGACCATATGACTTGGCCTGCAAGAGATAGCGTCGCCACACCAGATTCATCCCGCGCTAAGCACCGTGTACACGACACACCGCCCAGCGGTAGTCGGAAGCGTAGTCGAACACCTCGCGATGAAAAATTTTCAAGGTCCCCATCACCCACCAGTCCTCGCAGCCTGGGTCAGCGGCGTAGGAGTATATCTACGGCTTCAAGCCTCAGTACCGACAGGAGTGTCAGCCGAAGTCCGTCAGACAAGCCACGCGCAGTGCATCGTCTACCTCCATCTAATGTTGCTTCCACCTCGTCCCCCGTATCTAAAACTCGTAACCGTCAAAACGCACGAGGCGGAAGAAATGGAAACCATCAGTTTAATGGAAAACATGTACGTGTTTCATACATTTTACTGTAAAAGCTAACCTCCTTCTCAGAACGAGGGGAAGCGAAAGGGCAAGGGTTGGTCGAAATCCAACGCAAACAACACCAACAACACCAACTCTGAATCTATGGCACCTCCGCCTGATATCCCTCCTTCGACACGTACCGCCCAGCACCATCGTGGATCCTCAGGATCAAACCATTCAATGTCCGATTCAAAGTTAGATTTTCCCGTCCCACCTCCCCGCATCATGCCTGCAACTACCAAACCTGGATTCAAGCCCATCGGCCAAACCAGTTCTTTAAAAAAGTTCTTTCCTGGTGACGACGAGGACATGGACCTTTCCCAGTCTTCGGATATAGAACCAACTCCCGCTCCAATATCTACCCAACCAATAACCTCTAACATTGGGCAGGTGCTCGATGATAAGGAAGTTCCTTGTATACCGTCAACATCACAGGATACGCGTACCGAACTGGTCCAACAACCATCGCTCCCAAATTTTGCGCTACCTCAGCCACCTTCTGCCTTGCATTCTGTGAACACGTCACCCCGTAATGCAGAACCAGACGGTCTCGTGCCCTCCACCCCATCTCAGAGTTCCAGCAAGGAGCTATACCAAATCGTCAGCCAAGTTGGTGAAGGAACCTTTGGGAAGGTTTATAAAGCACAAAATACCATCAGTCGACTATATGTTGCTTTGAAACGTATACGAATGGAAGCCGAACGAGATGGGTTCCCAGTCACCGCTATGCGCGAAATCAAGCTATTGCAATCCCTTCGACACGATAATGTTGTTCGCTTGCATGAAATGATGGTCTCGAATGGTAGGCTGCTTCACCCATTCCTTTTATCGTACTCACGAAGTAATTGAATAACAGGTTCCGTGTATATGGTCTTCGAATACATGGACCATGACTTGACTGGGATTCTCTCACAGACTCAGTTCACCTTCTCTGACGCCCACTTGAAATCGCTTTGCAAACAAATGCTTGCTGGTTTGGCTTATCTCCACCGCAAGGGTGTTATCCATCGAGACATCAAAGGATCGAACATCCTCGTCAATAATCGGGGGGAGCTGAAGCTGGCTGATTTTGGACTTGCTCGGTTTTATCAGAAGCGTCGATCTGCGGATTACACGAATCGGGTCATAACACTGTGGTACCGACCACCTGAACTCCTCTTTGGCGCGACTGTATACGGTCCCGAAGTTGACATGTGGAGTGCCGGGTACGGAATTTAGCTCTTTGTCAAAGGGACTGTGCTCACCCTTGTTCTAGATGCATCATGCTAGAGTTGTTCACCAAAAAACCTGTCTTCCAAGGGATGGACGAGATCAATCAATTGAGCGCCATCTACAAGCTGCTTGGCACACCTACCCCAGAACGATGGGCAGGGGTTTTGGACCTACCCTGGTACGAACTGATCAAACCACAACAGACCAGTCATAGCCGATTGCGTGAATACTTCCAAAAGTAAGTGCTCACATCTTACCCAACTTGCGATCCTCATAATGTTCCCCAGGTGGATGTCGCCGGCTGCCCTGGATCTTGCCGAAGGACTACTGTGCTACAATCCCGTGGAGCGCGTCTCTGCAGTTCAGGCAATGCAAGCACCCTACTTCACGCAAGAGTTACCGGCAGAAGAAATTCCAGATGGGTGAGTCAATAGTTTCATTGTCTTAAAATTTCAACATTATTGACGCATACAATCCTAGTCTTGCTACACTTGAAGGGGAATGGCATGAACTTGAAACGAAACGGGAGAGGGAGAAGAAGAAGCGAAAGGCAGAGGGTGCAGCACCGTAATCGTGTCGGATTGATGTAATTTTACCGAAAGCATTATATGATCATCGCTGCACTAAACAGACATACACTAAAGCTAATAGACGCTATGCCGCTGTCGACGTCAACCGCACGAGACCCTTCTCCGTCAAATGCTGAACGATGGATTCGACCTATTTATAAGAGCAGACGTCGGAAAACATCTTTTCAACACGACGAAATGACTCACGTTAGCTGCCGTCAACCGGATTTGTGTATCCCAGCGCTTTGTAAATGGTGCACCAGTATCCTCGGCGTCTTCTACTTCACCAAGACCACCAGCCTTGCCTTGAGCATCGTCTTCTTCGCGGTTGCCCTCGAACCAGATAAGCTTATCGACTTGGTCGATAGCACCGCGGAGACGACCTTGTTCAATCATCTTCCGGGCCATTGTTTCCGCCGCACCTGGTGTCAGGTCGAGGAGGGAACCTAAGCCGCGGAAAGTGATGTTATTGTATATCTTGGAGCTTGCTAGTAGGTTGTGTTCCATCACTGCTCGATCGAGGACTGTTGCAGGACCGGTACGAGTGCTGGTGGCCGGCTCATTGTCACCAGTGCTATCGTCTTTAGCTGCAGAAGCCAGACGATCGTTGGATGAAATGGCAATCTTTGCAAGTTGATGAGGTTTCAGGGTCTTCTCAAATTCCTTGACCTCCGCTGAGCGTAGGATGTGATCGAGGAACATCTTTGAAAGGATGTTGTACGTTGGTAGATCTATCGTCCGTTCGTCTCGATAAAGTGACGCAAGGACTCGAGATCGATTAGGCCCGGCTGGTGCAAGGACAGCACAGGTAACAGCAGCAAGCCTGGTAAGAACAGGTCATTGTCAACTCTCGAACGAGATTACGCCGCGATACTAACAGCATCTGTGTTCGTTCTTCTTCGTCAATGTCACCGACGTAACTTAATTCATGGTATCGACTTGCTGCTTCCAAGAATTTACGCCCATAATCACTGATACGCGCTTGGCAGAGCTTGAACTGGAGGATAGTCTCCTTGTCAGTTGTTGAATGCATAACCAACGCAGCACGGTTATAATATGTTTCTGCTTGTACAGAGTCCTCTTCTTCGAGCAATAGGCGGACGATTCGCACGTATATGCGTAGCTTATCTGGGTCAGAGGTGGTTCTGAAACAAAATCTGGTCAGCATGTACACGATAGGGGCGTGGGTCGACGCGCACCGTTGACCTGAGTCAAGCGAGATGCCCATCAAGACACGAGCGGCTTCACTCCACTCCTCCTCGGCCTCGAGAAGATCGGCAAGTTGGAACCTCAATGCATTCACCTATTAGCATGTTTAGTTCTGAGCTAAAGGCCAGCGAAAGGAAGGGGCCACACTTGCTCTTCATAGCTCACGATCCTTGGCTGTATAGTGGCGAGGGTTTCCTCGACGACGCGTTTGCGTAGGTCAGAGTCTTTGATAGAACCTTCGCCAAGATATTTGACGAGTTCGGAGAGTACCTGCCTGCCTACCACCAACCCTACACTGTCTTGATTGACGACGGTGTCTACCAGAAGATGGAGATCGGCAGCGAGTTTGGTTGGATCTGGATAAGCAAGTATGTCTGGAATCAGTGCTATGAAGGCAGGGCCCTTGTCCTTTTGGCCGAGGGAGGCAGCCTGGGCGAGTTTCTTATCCATGTGAGGAGATGAGTCGATAGAGTGATAGAGTCGCGCCCAGCAAGCGCGTGCATCGCCTGTGCTCACGTGGCAGGGGCCAAATCTGATGCCGCATGGCACCAGGAAGGCCTCTCCTTCGTCCGCAACTTCCACTTTTCGTTCTTTGGCGGTTTCGTTCAGAGAGTTTGACACTTTCTCCAGGGTCGCAGCTGGTCAACTGTCCCTCCTGTCTCTCAAGGCTTCGTCTACTGGTTAGCAACAAGGACCGGGTCAATTAGTGTGGGTATCCATCAGCCTGAGCTGGCGATACCAGCTATACTGCTAAATCTCAATACCCTCCTTCTAGGTTTCCTCTTATTCACCTTTTTTCTTCGTCCTACGCGCGGTCTCTACTGTCCCTTTAATCTTTACCTAATATTTGAAGGTTTTGACAACCTCGTTCCTCACCGAGTGCAATATCGATGTCACGGTTTACTTCATCACCATTTCACAAGCCCTCGCAATTCGAATTTCCTCGCCCACCCCTTAGTCCTCCAGAGACCAACACCGAAGTGGTTCCTCCATCCCAGATACCAACTTCTATCTCAGTTGTGGGCGGCATGGGGATCGGTCACGCCGAGATGGATATGTCTGCCGTTACGGACACCCCGGGATCGAGGTTGAGGAGAGGCCCCTCCATTGCCTACCACCATTCCAGCCTTCGTGAATCTCGGGAGAGGGCAGTCCAACGGAGCTCAAAATCATTCATCATCGTCATACCTCCCACCAGCTTCGCTCAAGAAAGAGGTCAACTCGGACATACGCTAGCATCTGGGCCAGGTCATCGTCTCAATCAAGGCATTTTGATGCCGTTGTTTCCGACTGTGAGTCTTCGATTATATTCATTGGTCTCTAACTAACGTTTATTGCTAGATGTACGGTCAACTGACTGCCATCGCCCGTGAATTTAATTTCCCAAGTACAACGGGCTTATGCCTCTATCTACATTTTACGGAAAATGGGGTCACCATGTCCCCTCGTCTTGCTGATGAACACTGGCCATTCATATGGGCGCATGCTTTGGAATCCCCTTCACCTGGTATGGTTCAACGTCTGCCTATCAGCGGAAAGGTCGAATTCGACATCGACCATCGTCACGCTCGCTGGTACGGTGCCTGGGTATCATCTTTTCATCGACAGCATGCGGATGTCCCCATGTCCGTCAGCCATTCACCTGCACCATCGGTTAGACATTTTCGAGGGGATAGCCGGACCACTTTGGGAGACGTGCTTGGTGGGGATGATCAGTCGGATATTCAGCCTCAACACCGTCCCGTTTCACGACATGTCCCGCGCAAACTTTCTTTAGTTGATCGCTTTGACACGGCTTCCGTTCGGTCTCTTGGTCGTTCGGTTTCCCGTGGACTATCTCCCCCGGAACAACCTCCGGCTTCACAGGCACTGTCTCCGATCTTTCAAGAGGACGAGCCGAAGACCGCGAGAATCAACCTCGAACACCGAGTGAAGACATGGAGAGCCAGCGCAGTCTTGGAACCTTCTGCCACCGGGCCAATAAGCCTGGAACCGGCTAATCTCCCAAACGCCTTGCCGATCGACGATGAGTTCCTCCCAATTGAACCACTAAATCTGGAGGACTTTACGTGGTCTGTTTCATCAGTTGGACCTGGTGATTATGAGATCGAGTCTCATGCCTCTTATGATCGCCTTCCCTCTCCTGATATCGCCCACCGTATGTATGAGGACGCTCCTCCTACTCCCACCACAGCTACCTCTTGGGGACCTTCATCATACCTACCGTCCATTATCGACCACGACTACTACAGCAGAGCGCCGTCCGTAGATATTGCTCATAGAGGCCTATTCAGCAGGCCCGTCACACCTGTTACTGCAACCAGCTGGGGTGCTCCTTCAATTTCTTGGCCGCCTTCTCCTGTCGCTGAGTCAGTCCAACTTTCGATTCACATGGCACATCGCGGTGACTATAGCCGACCTGTTACGCCTACGACTGCAACTAGCTGGGGTCCTGCTTCCATTTCTTGGCCATCCTCTCCTATCGCTGAATCTGTTCAGCTTTCAGTTCATGTCGCAGATCGTGGTGAATATAGCCGACCTGTTACGCCGGCAACTGCAACTTCCTGGGGCGCTCCGCTCTCTTGGCCAGCCAGTCCTGTTACTCCATTCTATGTACAGACCCCAGATGCCGGTCAACGTTCATTTGATGACCAGCAAAACCTTCCGTCCTACGGTACGTGGAAAGGGACGCCATGGGAGCATGTATGGCCTTACTCTAGCCAACAAGAAACCAAGAATGCCATGCCATGGAGTCACGTTTGGCCCTACAACAAGGTTGAATCGTCGTCTAGTGGCAAGTGACAAATTCTCTTCGCGATTCATATATCGGTGTTTATGATCTCAGCAGGTGATGCGTCTACCTCCGGTCCCTGGAAGCAAGTTTGGCCATACAAGAAATTCTCTGAAGCTGCTAGGCCTTGGAATCACGTTTGGCCGTACTTCACACCGTCTGAGGAACCTGCTCCCCGTGAAAAAGCCTCACCTCTTGATACACCATCTGAAGGATTCGGTCCCTGGACAAAGGTTTGGCCTTACCATAGAGCCTCCAATACTGCTAGTCAATCCGGCCCTTGGAACAAAGTCTGGCCATATCAGCAACCTAGTGCTACTCCCTGGAAGCATGTCTGGCCTTTGGCAAATTACACTCACAACGTCACCTGTAGGTTCCTGGTCATGATAGGCGGGACATGTGCTCATCAGTGTTCCTTAGATCGGCCAGCGTATCCCCACTTCGACGTCTACCCGGCTGTGGATGTTTATAAACTCGAGTCGTCTAATGCTTATCCCCACTTCGACCTGTACCCCAGAGTGAAGGCCGAAACTCAAGGAACTCATTCTCGTGGCATTACCGTCAACCTCCCGGCATTGTACCCTGTCCTCTCCATCTGTGCGTTCCTTCCTGATCGGATACTAATCTTATAAATTAAACTATACATGCAGACCCCGCTGTGTATCCCAATAACCTGCGAGAGATCTATCCTCGTGCGAAGCTCGCAGAGCCCGCTAGCGTCACCCGCTCTAAAGTACCGTTTTACCCTCATTTGGAAATCTACCCGCAAGCGAAGGCGTCATACCCGGACTTCGATATCTGTATGTGAAATTTCAACTTACATCAAGCGCACGCCCACTAACTTGGGTCAGACCCTGCGGTGAAGGGACTGGCCAGGAAACTGACGCAAGTCGAGGCTAAGAAAGCAGGATACCCTCACTTCGATATCTGTAGGTCATTGTTCCTCGGATCCGACTTCTGACGTAATAATGCTGGCGATATCTAGATCCATCCAAGGCAACTACTGGATATCCTCACTTCGATATATGTAGGTTCAATATACCGACCTTTCTTCAAGATCATGCAAACGCTAATATTCATCAGATCCCGAGGTCTCCAAGGCTTTGAACAAGGCGATCGCTGAGCTCGGGAAGACTGGATATCCTCGTTTTGACATATGTGCGTCACAGTTCAACCCACTGAATTGTACTGACCCCTAGTAGATCCCTCAACTCGAAACACTGGTTACCCTCATTTCGATATCTGTACGCCTTCCATCTTCCATGTCGAAAGCGAGGCTCATTCCTGTCAGATCCTGCGACCCGTACTGCATCCCACAAGACATCTCCAAACGCTGCATATCCCCACTTCGATCCAAAGATGTCTTCTGGCAAGGGATACCCCTACTTTGACCTTTGTGAGTAGCACATATTCAAGATGTCGAATATTACTTATGCCCAATCAAGATCCTCTCGTGGAACGTCCTAAGTCGGCATCTTCTGGCAAGGGATACCCTTACTTTGATATTTGTGAGTAGCATATACACAGGATGTTGTGCGTTACTCATGAGCAACCAAGACCCTTCCATGGATCGTACCAGAGCATCTTCTGGCAATGCATATCCGCACTTTGACCTTTGTGAGTAACGTGCCTTCGGGATGTTGAGTTCTGCTGATCCCCAATCTAGACCCTTCTATGGAGCGTACCAAGTCGCAGTCTTCTGGCAATGGATACCCGCACTTTGACATCTGTGAGTAACGTACGCTCGGGATGCTAAACGTAGCTTATTCCCAATCAAGACCCTTCTCTGGGGCGTACCAAGGCGGCATCGCGGTCGCAGTCCTCTGGTTATCCTCACTTCGACATCTGTGAGTGGACTCATAACACATCGCTCTTCGAATCGTGCATGCTAATCTCATCTTCCAGATCCCGCGGTCTCGAGCATTTACGAGAAGGTCGCAGTGTCCAAGTCAGGATACCCTCATTTCGACATCTGTGCGTCCACTTTTACGCATACAAAATTTATCTGACTTTCATCAGACCCCTCAGTGAGGACCACAGGGTATCCTTATCTCTGTATCTGTAAGCTTTTTCTGGTATATATGTTGAATGCAGCTCAGTAACCTTAGATCCTGCGATGCGGCGAAGCAACAAACTGCCCCTCGGTGGATACCCCCAGTTTGACATCTGTATGTCGCCATTTTGACACTTATATTACGTTTCATTTATTACCGCTAGACCCGGCGGTTTCTTCGCGAAAGGGATATCCCTCCTTTGACCTTTGTGAGCGTGCTTACTGAAGGCAAAGCTGTACTTTACTCATCCATAACCAAGATCCCGCAGTCAAGCACATAAAGTCAGCCCCACAGACTTCTGGCTATCCTCACTTTGACATCTGTAAGTGCAATGCACCAATTTCTTTCGTCGTAGTGCCCCGAATGAACCATCATAATAGATCCTGCCGCCAACCATTCAGCGAGCAAACATGGCTACCCTAACATCGTTCCTTGTAAGGATTGAGCTTTCGGACTATACCATTTACTTATTAGTATCCTTAGACCCTCCCGTGGACCAGGTCCAGCTAACAAAGACTTCGGGGTACCCCAATTTTGACATTTACCCCGGCGTCAAGCAATTGTCCTCTGGCTATCCTCACTTTGATATCTATCCAGTCATTTCACAGAGGACACAGAGGCCTGCTCTTCGTTCGATCGTCCGTTATCCCACCTTCTCTTTGTGTAAGTGAGACTATTCCTGTCTATATGCCTACTCTTATTCTCTCCAGACCCGGCTGTTTATCCGCACTTCGATTTGTATCCAGCTGGCTTGAGGCAGTCACCCTCGCCGGTGATAAGAGTTGCTCCCAAAAGCACTCACTATCCTATCATCGTCCTTTGTAGGTTCAATTACATTGTACTTATTACGCCCCTCATCCGTTGTGCAGACCCACCCATCTATCCCCATTTCGACCTTTACCCTGGGATGGCTCCGGCGCGGCCTTTACCATCACCACCAACACAGAGTAAGCCCTCAAGTCGATTCACACATTCGGAGCTCCACGCAATGGTGATGGCGGAAAAGAGTAGTGGGAAAAACTCTCTTAGCAGTGTCATTGACTCGCCCTCATCAGTCACTCTTCGGCGACAACCAAAGTCACATCGGGACCTTCACAAGAGCGTCTTCCCCGGCGATATGGTCTCAACGCCAAGCGGAAGTGTGAAAGTTCCAACGCACAACAGAGTAAGAAGCATTACTGGAGCACTTAGCCAAAGAAGAATGTCCGTTTCTCAGCCGCCCCTACCGTCATCGAGCACCCTACGGAGAGTTCCTCCCACCAATGGTGGCGTTTCTCGACTCTCAGCAGCCTTCAATGATCCCGACACGAAGACTGGCCTTCCAAAATCACCAATTCCAGTAACTCAGCGCTTGCAGAAGGAATCGACTCGTCTAAGCATGGTTTTCCCTCAACCCCCCAAGACTTTGAGTCGATCGGCCTCCATGGTTCTACCCAGGCCCAACAGTGTTGCGGGACCTGAGAAACGCGTAGATAGATCCTTCTCCGCGTCAAGCGTAACATCACGACCAGTGCCCAAGAAGCGCGACAGCCTCGTTCTTCAACGTGTCAAGGCTTTCAACGGAGGTGTGTAGACTTCATAGACCGGTGAAACAACATGCCTGACCTATTTGTAACTAGTCAATGAAGACACAACTATGGATGCCTTATCCAAATTCCCAGTGCCACCACGTCCACCTATGCCATCTATACCGAAATCCCTAGATCGTTCTCGTTATCCATTTGGCTCGTAGACAGTGTCTCGAAGCCGCGTATATTTATTACACATGTTACATGAGTTGAATCGATAATCGTCACTATGCGTCCGTTGGACCTGCTGGTGTGTCTGTGTCGAGTTCTGGATGGTAAGGCGGAGGAGGATTTTCCTCGCGAAGAGAATGACCAGCACCAGGCATGTTGCGTTCGGGTGATTCAGATGACCGTCTCGACGAAATATCTACACTGCTCGACGCCGGACCTTGAGCCGCTCGTGCCATACGTGCAGCTCTCCAAATCTTCTCCCTTTCATCATTCTGCATCTTAGATTTCCGATCATCCATGAAGGCCAGTTTAACCTGTTACAGTTAAGCAGATCGATATGGTATACACAGCAATTCACGTACCTTCTCAGCCGCAGCCTCCGCCACCGCCTTCTCCGCCTTCTTTGCAAGAGTAGTGCGGGTTTCCTTCTCGGTCTCTAGGTCGATATAGTCCTTCAAAATGGTAGCGCCAATCTTGAGGACTTCTAGATGACGCGGATGCCATGCATAGTATGGCTGGAAGTTGTCAACCTTGATGGAAAGCGAGTATCAGTACGATAGGGGCTTATGGGTAGAATCGTTAGATGGCATACCTCTGGTCGAAACCCAAGCTATAGACGCGTATAATTAAGGATAACGACGTGAACATTTGCTCGTATTGGGGTTGGAGAAACGGAACTGACTTCAATGGCATACTCCAATGTGCCCTTGGGATCCATCAAGTCTCTCTTGATGATTGAATTTGTCGGTTTAAACCGTCTGAACTTCGGGTTCTCCGGTTCGTGTATGAGGTTTTCTGCAATCTTGTATAACGTCTAGAGTGATAATCGACCACGGCAAGAACGCGAAGAGAGGGGTTTGGGAAACTCGTGTTTAGTCCTACGCGCAGAAAAAGAGTAAGAGATATATACTTTCAGACTGGACATTGCCTGGTCCTTCGCATTGGGACGTATAATCCCTGGATCGATAAGTCTGCGGAATTTCTGCCGAGTGTCATGTTCTGCAGCTAACTGCGCGGCGGTCTGCTGTAGGGGCAGAGTCTGAATCCTTCGTTCTGCGGCGGCGGCTAACGCGGCAGCAGATGCGGCACTTGCTGGAGACGACATGGTCAAGAGGTGGTGTGGAGTTAAATCTAGTAGGACTGGGATTCAATGGGTTTAAATAACATTTCGGGACACGAGTCCACTACACTGCCGCTCGAGTCACCAGGCTGCAACACACCCTCAACGTTTCCACGGTAAAATACAATTATGTAAGTGGCTAAAATACAAGATGATTGCGGTGTTACGTTGTTGCAACTATTAATCTTCAAACGAGGGGAACACGCGTGTAGATCGCTGGGAACTACGGTTTGATACATCCTCAGGCCATAGATCTTCATCCGATGAACTATCGGTGCTCCACGCGTCTTCATCATCATCTCCACCTCCAGGCTGTAGCTGGGCAACTGGGCTGTTGACCTGTTGGAATGGGAGACTTGAAAATGAAGCACTCTTCAGTCGAGCGAAGAAACTATTGGATCTGGGCTTTTCTGTGGGTTGTGCTTGTTGCGAGTCGTCTTCTTGGACAGGGGAGTGTCGCAGTTCTGAGGCCCACTTCCTCCGCATCGTTGCAGAGCGTAAAGGATCCAAACGGGGGTCGCGAGGAGTTGCAGTTCCGGAACTCAGCAGTGAAGCAGAACTGTGGGCGCGCTTGAAGAACCAGCGAGAACCATTAGCAAAAGCAAGTTCGGCGTCTGTATCCACTGAAAGCGGATGGTCAGAGCCAGTTGCTTGAGGCGACTCTGAGCGAGGTGGCAACTGAGGGTCTAGCGCTGGGTGTTCCGGATTATCACCAAGTGGGCTGCGACGGCTATCCGCAGGGGTCCCTCTAGTCGTCCTAATTTTGCTCAATTTTCGAACGGTTTGACGACCAAGAAGAATCTGCTTTTCGATTCTCATCCGATTCTCAATCATGTGAAGCTGTGGGTGGAGAAGTGAGCTTGCTGTCTATTGGGAATCTGGAAGCCAAGGTTATACCTTTGGCCATGTAACAACTTGTCCGACACGAATCATCCTCGTAAGTTCTGGCGGGTCGGGGTCGGTGAGAATGCGAACCCAGTCCTAGACGCGATGTTTCCATTAATGCACGAAGGTTATACAGATGATAGAAGTTACCCATGCACGCGTTTTAGGCCATATTCTGTGAATTACGAAGAATTTATTTTATCACAATTAGATATTCCAGCGCAGCTCGACTTACGTTACAGCACCATCAAAACGTTGCAAGAAGACGCTGGACCAGTCTTGTCCAAGCAGCTGCGGCAACAATTCTAGGTCTCTGATGACCTTGAAATTCTTTGTGAGTTCGTGTTTGAGCCATTGCTCCGCAGCTGATAATAGAAAGTTTCCTCGCCAGCCTACACTTATCAGCTATAAATCGGTTTATCTTTCAGTGCGTGTGAATACTCGCCCTTTCCCTTTCCCTTCCTATGAGCGACAGGCCTTCCAGCGGAACCACGAGGAGCAAAGAAGAACAGGTGGACGTGAGGATTCACTTGAGAAACGATCGGATGCGTGACTACGAGCAATGAGTAAGCAGATAGCGAGTAAAATGCACGGCATACCGTTGAAGTATAGGTTGAGCGCCTGCACGGGTATGTCCACGCTAGATTCAAGTATGAGCAGGTATTTCGAGATTCAATACTAAGCCTTACCGAAGTGATCCATCCTTGAAACGACTTCCCCAGTTCCAGGGTATGATGGACCCATCCTTCAGTTTCTGCATGAGCACGACAGGGTTCAAAATTCCTGGGACTGCTGCTGATGCGAGCAATGCCGACCAGATGACGGTATCTGGTGCAGTCATGTAGTTTAAAACTTTGGTTGGGCTGAAACTCCCGTTAGCCCATGTCAGTATATGCGCCGAAAATTGTATCCGTACGAGTGGCGATCTGCCGGTATAACAGATATGTTGAGAACGCGACCAGTGCGAAGATAAGCTTCTTTGAAAGTCATCGAACCGCGAGTGAACCAACTGCACTGATTGATCACATTAGCCAGGGGTTATGGGGCAAAAGACACCGAAGTTACCTTCCTGGCCCATCTAATAAGAAGTCAGCTCCTGAAGCTGGAAAAAAGAACACAATGTAAAGTTTACATTACGCTATCAAACCGTGCTCCAGTGCTCCAGAACCGCCTAAGCCAGACCGAAAAGGGCTCTTCGCAAGCAGTAATCCTAAGAGCCAGTTGAGGTGCAAGCAAGGCTCGAAGCTCGTCATCCGTTCGTGTGCAAACCAGCGCTGCAATGAGACCACCGGCACTTGTTCCAGTGACAACTCTTGGCAAGAGATTGGCGTCGAGAAAGGCACGAGCTACCCCTACGTGATCTTCTCAAATTTAGGGCACCAGGCAGTGGGTACAATAGATATCTACTCACAATATCCGAAAGACGCGCCACCAGACAAGCACAGGGCCGAGATCCCTATCGAAAGTCAATATGGCATATTAGGAGCTACGTCATCCCTGCTCACCCAAGTTCGTGTTTGCGCTCTTGAAGAATTTCTTCTTCTCGTCAATGGACAAGTCAGGGGTATCCCTGATATACTCCAGCGTCTTCTCCTGTTCGTCGTAATACGCTTGTAGGGGATTAGATAGGCAAATGAGAAGACAGGAGACCTTACACTCGATTAAATCCTTGGTCCCTAGATAGGTCTGCCTCGAATATAACTCATGGGCCTGACATGGTGGTGTGAACCACTGACCTCGCTATATAGCCTAAGATAACGATCAGAAAGGAATGACATGGCAGAAAGGCAGTTTCTTACCGTGCTGACTCAAGACCAGCAAAATTGGATCTCATGCACGTCTCCAGTACACCTATGCAACCACGGGCGTCCTTTTTGGTTCTGAGGCTCTTTAAAGATCGTTTGACCTGGAGATTGTTAATGAACCAAATGAACCAGCGAGCTAGGCAGAGCAAGTACCTTTCTGACGAGTTTCCAGTCATAGAATGCGTCCTCGTCAATCCTCTTCCACTCGTCGAACTGTAGATATTGATCCAGTGTGGTTGCCGCTGTCTTCCACTCCTAAGAGAGGGGGGATGACACCCAATACAGATGAAGGGGACAGCGAACGTACTTCATAGGATTGCGCTGCACGGAGGTTCTTCCGCAAGAGCCCTTTCCGACCACTCCCTACACAATTAGTGGCCTGTTATGCTGCAGAACGTCAGACTCACATGCAGTGAACCATTCCTTGGTATTTACTAGTTGTCGAATAACAACGTAGAGGCCGAATTCAGCGGCTATGATGAGGAAAATGAGGATCTACTGGGAGTCAGCCTCGTCGTGTGGAGCAGGAATTGGCCACATACGAGAAGTGGCCAACGCAGGATCAGAAAGAGCCAGTCAGTCTTCTTTTCTTGCCTCCTTTCTTTCTTGCTCTTCCTATCCGAAGAGGGTTATTACGTAGAGACACCGCTGGCGAGCTGTAGCTACCTTCGGACTCTCAAGTTGACCGGCGCAAAGTCGGAAAGGGCAGAGACCTTGCGCACCCGGGATATGTTTGGTGTAGGTATCGTGGGTGAGCTCGCTGATGTCGAGTCGCCTTGAAGTTCGTGAACGAAATCATCCGATTGGAGGGCTTCAGCAAAAGCCTGTATATGCCTGTATAATTATGAGTTGATGTACTAGGCCTGCCGTGGTGCACTGACGCTTCTTCAACATAGCTCGTCTCGAGCAATGAATCGAGAGATGTGTCCAGAGACGATGAGCTGGACATCGATTCCCAGGGTAATGAATGGGAATAAGGACCGATGGTGGACGGTTTTGTGGACCATGGTAGAGTGCGTTACCATTGGGGAAAGGTCCTCGGCACGTGATGGTGAAATCAAGTGCCATCGCGATGACGCGCATCGACACGCTTCACCTTCCCTTCGACCATGGCCTTGCTCGTCTTAATCTCGCTTATCTCGCCAATTTCTTCCGCTCCTTTGACTCTATATCACAACAACGCCGCCAGCGATGTCGCTGATCAGAAAACTTTTCTCTCTGTCTTTCTCTCAATACTGTCACTACTTTTCATCCTTATCGTTATCAAGCAATTATTCCTGCAAATGCGACGCGACCAGTCCAACGGAGCTGCCGTTTCTGCAAATAATTCCTTTCTCTCAAGCGCGTCTTCTGTTCTTCTTGGATCTACTGGGGTGGAGTCTCTCAAGTCAGGCTTTATCGTCGGCTTCTTTGGATCTCCGGACTGGGAAACACGCCCAGAAATAGTATGCACTAAACCCAGAAGTGAACAACAAAGGCGTATGTATCACCTTCAGGATAAATCTCACAGTAGTCAACGTGCTGGGACTGCTCGCTCAAAGAAATCAGAAACACACGGCACCTGTTCTTCTTCAACTTTGGCGAAGTATGCTCACGGACCCGATACTAGCCAATCTCCTAAACAGTGGTCACCCTCTCGGCTGTCAGGGAGCTTTCCGGACGCGCGAACAACACCTCGGTACTTCTCTTTGCCAGCATTGAAGTCTAAGGACAGGATTGTGCTAAGACGCCACGCCAGTCTCGTACACCCAATGAATCAGCAATCTCAAAGCATAGCCTCAGCGGACGAATTAGGCTATTCTAGTCTTCGATTGGTCGAACGTTCCTCTGTTACCGACATCCCTCTCCCACTGGCCCCATCAAGATCTTATCAAACTGGACACGAACGATTGCAATACACCCCTTCTTTACCTGCATTGCGTGACATAGAGACTGGAAACGGCGCTGGGGCTTGGTTTGGATCCCCCAAAATGCAACACAATCCGGACTATTTCACCCCGATAAAGACCACCGAACCTAGGCTGATTACACCTCCCAAAGAGAACAACGCCTTGACCGAGGACCCTCTTTATGCCGGATTGCACAACTCGATTGTATTTCCTACGCGTCCTGACGCCACCCAACCGGAAGAATGGGATACCGCCTTGAAGCAGGTAGATGGACCGAACATCTCTCCTCCCTTGCCATCTTCTGTGAACCAACATCCAGGACCTATGTTGCCTCTTCGGCTCCACACACAGTATCGAAGGCCTCGCCCACGGCGTAGTCCTACATTGGCGCCATCTCCACTCCGTCGAATGATTCTTCCCGACTCTTCTGAATCTGTATTGGGTTATGCTCCCTCGGTCCAATTAAACAAATCACCCTCTGTCAAATCTTTACCCTATTATGGTGGTAATGGGAGGCCAAGCCCATCAACCTCACGCAAAACGTCGGGGGAGCACGCTTCTCCGACCTTGTTCCACGAAGATTTGAGTCCAAGTGTTCGACCTTGTTCACAAGATGATCCGGACGATCCCAGCGTACTCCTTGGAATGATCCGGGAACTTGTGGAAGAGACGAGCGCGTGGGATCCTGACCTTTTCGTGGACCCCAATTTCAAGTCGATGATTGAAGAGTCTCGCTTGTCGTTCGCGATACCAACCGCTCATGGGAAATCACAGGCGAGTCGAGATGTCTCGAATTCGCCTGGAAGTAGCACGAGGAAGCGATCAGAGGGTTCCCCAACGAGTAGTGCTGGTCACCAGAATAATCCATTCCCCGTATCTCCTGCTACTTCTGCCTCGCATCGACATCCTCGAGAGCTCATGGAATTCTGGGATGGAAAACATTGGATTGAAGATATCCACGCAGGGTGAGTTGACTGCATATCTCGGTCACGGCCATTCATACTGATCCATCTACAGTGGTTCCGTTGGCTTGGCTTGGTAGAGGAAACGTTTGGTATCATTATCTGTATCATTAGGCATGCATCATGGGGTATGGACGTTGGATACAACTGTACAAAAGTGTATTATACATACGAGTGTTCGTGTTAGAGTAATGTTATAACTGGATTGAAGAAATTCTTTGGATTATTGAGCCTTGTTAAACCATTTGCGTAAGTTCAGCTGTCCGTCTCGGTCGACGACCTTCCTGACATCCTCGATTTCTGCGATGCATCGATATTTCACGAATTCTTTGGCAGTATTGGACGACGGAGCGGCGACTGAGACGAATACATGCGTTGAGATAAGCTCCTCAAATGCCTAAAAACGTATTTGTTAAACGTTCCTCAATGGAAGAACAAAAAGCTAACATTCATGAGAACTTCTCTCGTACATCGTACCATACCAATGTTTCCTCCAAGAACTTGTACGGGAGCAGCTGAAGAGGCACGAACCTGATCTTGAAATGATTCGTGAAGCATTTCAAACGTAAAGGACGCGTGTCCACCTCTTGTTGCATGGACAGACGCAATTAGAAGGCATACAGAAGGGTACGACAATTCTGCAAGATGTTAAGTTGTTTGCAACGGATTGAACGAGAAGCTTACGATGTAAAGAGGTGAGCTGTGGCCGTGTACGCTGAGAAGAGATTGCGGAAACGAGGAGCTGACTTGAAGGAAATGGGGAAGACGGGGAAAGTTTCGCAGCAAGGGAAGTCTATGGAAGACTGAGCCTAGATCAGCCAACTCAAGGACAAGCCCACGTACCAATATCCGAGAAAGTAATCGTATATCTCGTATAACGGCATAGGCTTCTCTGAACTGATTCTGAACTGAATCATTTTCAAAGAACCGGTATATCCCAGCAGTCCAAAGGGTCCTCCACTCGGCAGTATGCTGATCACTTGTCTGTGTTTCAACAGAGAGGACTCCTTTCGCGACTTCCAGCCATTGATACAACTTGGCAGGTGGTGCAGTCCTGTATATGCGCCCAGAGAACCGACTTTTGACTCTCTTCTCCAACATGTTGTTAGCATCAATACGACTTGTCATTCCGATGACAACTATGCCTTTGCTCCCTGCGCCAGCTCTACAACTCTGTGCGGTGTCCAACAGGCAATAGAGTAGTGATTGTCTTGGATGTAATGCGAAGAGGTCAAACGCGTCTAGAATCACGATCGATGGGCGAGAAAGAGTGGGAAGCATTCCTATGAGGGCGGGTAAATGAGATGCTGGTGGTAAGGCTACTCCCTGGGACGCGTTCGGTTCTGATGGCACGAGGAAAGGGTTCTCGTCGTCATCATTCACAGCACTGGGTTCTTCCTCGTCATCGAGAAGGAACGAGGATCCCGTTTGCTGTGTAAGTTGGTATGCAATTTCTCGTAGAGCTAAACGGTCTGTTCGCTGCACCCAACCGGATAGCCGTAATATTATTGGCTTTTCTGCGAGTGCATCGAGTTGTTGCTCAACTATCTGTTAGGAATAGGAAATATTTAATATGCCGCCCCCCGATATACTTTTTCAAGATCACGTACACGAGATTTACCACTTCCACGAGGTCCCATGATAAGACAGCTATTCCCTTCCCCACGAGACAGAGTCCCGTCCAGCAGGTTCTTGAGCTGCGTTGACGCAATTTCGTTCGTACTAGGATCCTCGTCTGAGGCTGCGGGAGTGCCAACTGATGGCCTTTGTGACGCCCGAAGTATTTGGAGCTTCTGCGCGCGCAGACAGCCATGAAACCGATCCGGAAGTAATGGAGGGAGTTCGTCAATGGAAATAAAAGTCTGCTCAGAAGGTGCCCGTTGTCCGTCTAGTTTCGACGGACCTGGTAGCGGATCCACAATTGCAGAACTAGTATCCGGAGTGATAGTATCAGGACTTGGATCTGGTTTGGTTTTCCTCTTCCGCGGTGATGCAGGTCCTCGTGTTTTCTTGGGTGTAGGCAGAGTATCGCCGTCCACTTTCCGACGTTTCCTTCGATGTGGTGTGGCCATCACTGTGTCTGTATCAGGAGTATCGTGAGCAGAGATATCTAGAGCCTGGATCTTCTGTGCTAATGGGGTGTCCAACCCCTTCGTCGCGAACCCTCCCCGAGGGCTGAGGATTTCTACCGCTTCCATCCTCATGACGCGTCCTGGTGTCTTCATTCGCCGTGTCTTGGTTGGGGAGAGTAGTAGCTCATCATCAGAGACATCATCGGTTTCTGCAACCTCCGAAGCTTGTTTTGTGCTTATAGGGCTTGGTGGCTTCGAAAGTTGTGGTGATGGTAATGATTTGAGCTGGGAACGTGATTTGCCATAGACGCGTTTGACAGTTGGTGTTTTCGGCGCCGGAGCGGGTGGTTCCTTCGCGATCGGGAGTGCTGAATCATTTTCCTGCACATTTCGAGTGGAATTGCGGGTTGGTGCTTTTCTTGGTGATCTCTGTTTCGCAGGTTTTCGCGCAGAGGGTGGCATGTAGGACTGGGAGAACGACGCGCTGGATCACAGTCACGAGTCACGCCCACTTTAACCGTCTCACCACCACCCGCGCAATGGGTTTTACAGGGTAAGGCACTTCACGGCCTGAGATTTCAGCTCTGACACCGTGTACTATAGCCTGGCACGCTGGGTTAACGCCCCAACCACAGGTCTTGACCAAGTGCGCGAAAACATTCACCGAAATCATGACGTCCGTCTTCCGAACCTCCAGACTTTCCAACGTGCTGAAATCACCAGCTAGGGAAAATATAAAGGGAAATGGCATCTATCCGTCAAATCCTACAGATCCACACTGGGCCCAGTTCCTGGTTTTCAATACTTAGCTGAACGGACGATGTGCACGTTGACGATGGACGACAATGTTTTCGTCTTGTTAGAAGACCCCTCGGCACCCACACGGGCAGACGTTCTCGCTGCCGCACCACCCGGACGGGAGATGGAGTACTTGCAAGGTCCATCTCATTTCCGAACGACATTCCTTACGCTCAAGCCACCAGGCTCGCTCGAGCAGTTAATGACCCAACTAAATGCGCGGTGGATGTCGGTGCGCCAGACTGCGGGTAACCCAGCACAGAGAGCCCAAACAGGTGGCCAACAGCTTCTAGTTGAAGGGCACATATTTTCTATTGGGAGTGATTGGTTGGTACGGGTTGGGAACGTAACTCTGGCTGGTGGTGCAACAAAAGGAATGCTTCTCGAAGTATGACTCCACCTCGTTCTTCTGCTCGAGTTAACATTTGTTTTCACATAGGCCGAATATCTTCCGCTCCCCGTTCTTACTTCCCCAATGGCAGATGGAACCTCGGAACTGCTGTCAAACCTTCTGCTTTCAGTGCTGCCGAATGTCAGAGACGCAAAGACGGTGGCTGTAACGATCAGTGATACTCAGTGGGAAGATGTGCTATGGACTCGCGATGAAGAGGAGGCAAACAGGGCTAAAGCAAATGAAGCGGAAGCTGTTGATGAGCTCTATGTGTATGGACACGAAGACATCCCCGAAAAGAAAGCAGGCGATTGGTTTGGCGTCGATCGAGACCGGAGATCAGCATACCTGATTATAGGAGCACTTAAGTCCGAAGGAATATTGTAGTAGTATGGCGACGGCACTGTAAATGTATCTTCCAAGCCTCGTAACCCACCTGTTCGAAGTCTGGCTGGCCTGTCAATCAATGTCACCCACCCTTATTTGGACAACTGACGAGGCCATGCACGCGCGCAACGGTCTCGGCCGAACCTTCTGAACACCTTATAACTTGTGTCGACGGCTAGCCCGTCGATAGCAGGGCATGCAATGGCGCACCGCCTTTCGACGATGTGGAAGCATCGCATTTCATTCAAGCCGGCCCTCCTGAGTCGGACTAGCCCCACTCGAACTCTGTCTAATTCAACACATTTCTACCAGAATCGCCAAGTGGAACTATACGCTGCGAAGGAGACGAACCGGCTGACATTGAGGCAACTTGTATGTATTTTCTTCGTCGGAATTGACCTGCAATATGACATCGATGTGTTCGATAGATCTTTTTTGGCCGTTCGATTGATGAAGAAAAGCTATTGAAGGTGCTGTCGGGTGATACTTCTCCACTGTATGCGGAAGTAATTATGGGTTAGAGTGCCAACTACGTGCGGACGGAAATACCTGTTCGCCTTGCACACCGGTTGCGAGACCTTCAAGCCCTGCCTTATGTTGTTGTAACCCAGGAGGGAGTTACCAAAGTCTATGAGGTATGTCCTTCCTTCTCGATTTTATATGCTTCCCAGTGTGATCCGGTCTGTTACTTCTTCTCCAGCTCTATTGCTCAGCCTTTGAAAAGTCGTGAACCCATATTATATTTATGGTGCGAGCGCTGATGGCAGTGACACAGGTTCCGTCGATACCCACCAATCACAAATTTAGAAGAGAATGAAACATTTTGTCATTTCCTATCCAATATCCTGAATGAACAGTTAGTGCGCCCTCAGTTTGGCACGACTTCACAAAATAATGCTTTTCTCGCAGTTCTACGGTGATACCCAGCCTGACTTTGGGTCTTTCTTTGGGTTCCCCATTCGTACCCCCAGACGAATTGGACGCATTTGTGCGCCGAATGCTTGTATCCCGAATATCTCGCCGAGTGTTAGCGGAGCACCATATCGCTTTATCCGAAAGCTTTTCTGGAAAGAGTGGAACCACGTCAAGACCACACGTTGGCATTATCCAGACGGGGCTAAATGTTCGTGAAAGCATTGAAAAATGTGCAGACCTATTGCGTCACAGATCTACAGACTTGGAGCAGCAGGACCACAACTTGGAGGGGCGTCCGTGGCCAGAGGTGGTGGTTGACGGTCACCTCGATACAGAGTTTCCATATATTCCTGCCCATCTTGAGTACGTTTCCCCCCAGCACCTCGTGAGCTTGCTGACCTGTCATAGATACATCGTGTTTGAATTGTTGAAGAACGTAAGTCTACCCCGAGCCGTTGACCAGCCACTGCCATTGAACACCATACTCAGGCCATACGGGCAACGGTTACAAACCATGCTTCGGAAAAATCATTCCCAGCGATCCAAGCCACAATTGCCGCCGGGAAAGACGAGGTTGGAATACGTATATCGGATCGAGGTAATTTCATCTACCATCGCCACGACCAGTTCCGTTCACCATCCACTATCACAGGCGGAGGGATACGGGCACTGGAAAGTCAGATTCAAACGCCCTCCGATCTATTCTCATTCTCCCATGTCCGTAACGCCGCCCGCATGGAAGGATCCAGGATAGGTGCCCTGCGGACCATCAGCTCAAGCGAACAGGGCATGTGGGCCACGGTTGGCGAGCAAGTTAACCGGTGGCTACAGCACGATAATGGTGCTGACAATCCAGAGCCAGAGCCAGTTGTAAGCCTGCATACTAGCACAGGGATTGGCCTCCCTATGAGCAATGTCTATGCTACGTGAGCGGTCTTCGTGGCTCCCTGCTGAGATCCTCACCTTTCGACGTATGCAGGTACTTTGGGGGTTCACTAGAGCTCATCCCGTTGGATGGCTGGGGTAGGTTCCATGTCTCCCAAGCAAGTTGGTGAACGGAAAGCTGATCTCCCACCAGGAACTGATGTTTATGTCCGCCTCCCAAAACTGGTGCGTGCGCGTTTATGTTGTTCTTGGGGGTTGAGTGTTGATTCTTTCGACTACAGGGAACGAATCTAGAGGGAATAGAGGTTTAGAAGTGTTAACGACCATTGGTACATGACCTTTTCTCTCCCGTCGCTGTCTTTCTCCAGCTCTGTATTTTTATTGGGAACCTAATGTCGAGATAAACGACGGCCGAAAGGGCCTGGAGGTGGTACCTGTTAGTTGGCAGGATCTTCATCTTCCAAGTTGCTTGGCAAACCGTCCAACATAGCCCGTCGACCTGGTGATTTCAGTCGATGTATTTTCCACTCACAACGATCCAGCCAAGCACCGCCAAGAACGGCGGGGGTGCTAATTCAGGACGCGGGGTGCTGGTTCGAGTCCCAGGCATCATTGCCTCTAAATGGGATGACCCTGCCTGGATGCACTGCCAAACAGCCCCTTTTCCTTCTTTATTCCGTATTCGCCTCTACTTATTTTCCTCCTTCCCTCTCACACCTCCGTCATCATCATGTACAACCCACCCTCTCCTAACGACCTCCCCCCGCCAGCGTACTCTGAGCAAGAATTTGATCAGAAGACCTCACTTGCCTTACAAGAATCTACATCAACCCCGCAACCTACGCATAACGAGGAATGGCAGGAATGGGATGAATCGGAATATCAGAAAGCTGCTGCTGCATTGAGAGAGAATGACGGTTGGACAGGTTCTTCGTACCCATATGGCGCGAGTGCCTCGAGTCAATCCGCCAGCTCGAGTAGTTCTGCCCAGCATCGACCTCTTCCAAGCAATCCTACTTCGCCAACGTCGACGAGCTTTTCCGTCCCCCCGACCAATAAACCACGTCCAAGTTGGTACAAAGAAGCAGGTTTGGGGGCAGCGCCGAATCCGATCGCGTCTTCTTCTCCAATGCAGGGGGTTGATGAACCTTCCCAGTCACGTCCTACCTCCAGCTCACAAGCCCTAACCCAACAACCACCTATGCACCACACTATCCCCGACGATGATGATGATATGTCTGTTCCTCCACCTCCCTTTGCCGTGGTCGACCCTGGAGAGGTTGTAATGACATATCCTAGCACTCAATCCAATTCCCCATCACCCCTAACATCACCTACACTTGCTGCTGCGACCCCACTTCCTCACCGCGTTCCTTCGCCTGCTTATGCCGTCGAAGCTCCTCGTCACCAATCGCAATACATACAACCTTCTCCATACCAGGGACAGGCTTACGCATCTCAGCCGACCACACCATCACAACCAGCGCACTTTTCTCCATACCAGGGGCAAGCTTATGCATCTCAGCCGACTACACCAATGCAACCAACACACTTTTCTCTCCAACAGCAACAACAGCCACAGCCACAAACGCGTCCACCTATGCATTTACAACCTACCTATATAACTCCTGTTCGGACTTCTCAGCCACCTGCCCCACAGATGTCGTTCAATCCGTCTGTCGCTTATTCATCTCAGTCGACATATCGTGGGCCCATATCCTCCAACGCGACCGCGTTTTATAAGTATGTGTGTTGTTCTCGCGTTCCGTCAGGTCGTTCTGACCATATACGTTCCAGTTCCGCGGTATCCGCACAGCTTGGCGCGGCACCTTCCCATCCAGCGAGAACCTTTGTGTGAGTATTTTCGTCAATTCCCATCGGTCGCAGTGTTCATGTTATGCGCGTAGACATCATGCGCCGAAGCCTCCACCTCCGCCACCACTCGTTGGCCCTTACAGTGGTGCATATGTGGGACAAATGCAATATCAGAATTACACTGCCCCGCCTCAGCGGATGGAAGCCGCACAGAATGTACCCTTCCAGTACCAACAATATGCACAACAACCATCTTGGCCAGCCGCATCTAGTCCACCGCCCATGAGACCTCAATCTATAATCGCTCCGAGCCCTCAAACTTACCAAACAGCCCAATTTTCGTCTCAGCAAGATCTAGACCACTTCAGAGCTGAACTCGCCCGACTAGAGCAGCGGAATGCCTCGGTAGCAGAGAATACCAATAATATTCAATTTTTCTAATAAATTACATACTGATGCTTTTTGTACGGCCTGACTTATGATAGCTTTTAGAGCGGACGATGTATGCAGTAGCACACGAAAACAAGTGTAGTACCCGTATTACTATTTATAGCAGTCTGTTAATGAAATGGCTCAAGGCCTGGCGTTGACAAGCTGCAAAACACTTTCTTCCCTATCCACTCAACACCCCACCTATCATGGCCGAGTCGTCTCGCAATGGTCCTCAACAACGTACGATTCATCGTTCAGCATCAAGACAGACCGTACAAGTCATCCAACCTTCGTCACCTCAGTCACAACCGAATAAGCCAGCAGATTGTAAGTTTGGGCCGGCGGGCTCTCACACCCTCACACCTTCTTTTTTTTAAAGTCTGAAATGGGATAATAGATGTCTACTTCGATAGATCGTCCGCCAACTTTTCAGAGGATGCACAGGCAAGGGCTAAGGCCGCCCAAGTCAAGTTGGAGCACTTTTACAAAGTTGCTGTCGACGCAGCGGTCGAACGAAATGGAAGGTAGGTTGCCCTTCCACCATGACGATTCCGGTGCGATCAACTCGAGTCTGCTTCATCCGATAGACGAGTGGAGTTGGAACGTAAATTGCAGTCAGACACTTTGATTCCAGAGGAGAGGAAGCAGCGGCAGCTTCAACAACATGGTAAAAAGGAGTCGACATTTTTGCGGTTAAGGAGGACCAAACTTGGATTGGACGATTTCAGGACGGTTAAGGTCATCGGAAAGGGTGCTTTTGGAGAGGTGAGAACTCTTGATGTGTCGAAGAATAACTGATTGACTATATGATAGGTTCGGTTGGTGCAAAAGGTGGACACTGGCAAGATATACGCCATGAAGCTCTTGAAAAAGGATGAAATGTTGAAGAAAGACCAGGTTGGTAACTTGCTTCGTTCTTCTCTGCGTAGATTGGCTTGAAGAATCTTATCTAGCTGGCACACGTCCGTGCAGAACGAGATGTCCTTGCTGAATCTGATTCGCCCTGGGTAGTTCAGTTGTTCTACTCTTTTCAGGACTCATCCTTTCTTTACCTGATCATGGAATTTCTTCCTGGAGGTGACCTGATGACCATGCTCATCAAGTATGACACGTTTTCTGAAGACGTTACCCGATTCTATATGGCCGAGTGTGTTTTGGCTATTGAAGCCGTTCATAAACTCGGTTTCATTCACCGGTAGGTTATACTACTCAGTTGATTGACTGAACTGATAAGGATTGAAGAGATATCAAACCAGACAATATTCTAATGTAAGTGGCCAGGAATGTCATCGAGTGGTCGCTCATGTATGCCTACAGCGACAAAGACGGTCACGTCAAACTTAGCGACTTTGGTCTTTCAACGGGATTCCACAAAAAACACGATTCTAGTTATTACCAACGACTCCTCGAGACAGCACAAAGTGGTACCTCGGCTACGCCCCAACAATCATCTCGGAACAGTGTAATGGTAAACTCCATTAACTTGACCATGACAAGTAAGGACCAGATCGCGACTTGGAAGGCCAATCGACGTAAACTGGTAGGTTCGTTCTCTTCCTCTAAGGGGATCGATTGATCCTCTCGACCATGCATAGGCATATTCAACTGTTGGTACACCTGATTACATCGCCCCAGAAATCTTCATGCAGAAAGGCTATGGTAACGAATGTGATTGGTGGTCACTTGGTGCCATTATGTTTGAATGTCTCGTTGGATACCCCCCGTTTTGCTCTGAATCAACCCATGAAACCTACCAAAAAATCATGCAATGGCAATATCACCTCGTATTTCCCGAGGACGTCCACCTCAGTCGGGAAGGCGAAGATCTGATTAGACGGTGCGGATATGATGGATCCTTTTCACCGTGTATCTAACGACTGTGAACGCCTCTAGACTAATTACATCTTCCGATAAGCGGTTGGGTGTTGAACAGCTCAAGAAACATCCATTTTTCTACGGTGTAGACTGGGAGACGATTAGACGCATAGATGCACCATTTGTTCCCCATCTGCGGTCTATCACAGACACGTCCTATTTCCCGACAGACGAACTGGATCAAGGAACAGAGCAACCTCCTGCAGAGTCTGGTGGTGCAGGCGCGAAGGACCTGGCGTTCTTGGGGTATGTTTTCCTACGCTCGTGGGCAACGCCGTTGACCTCGCACGTTCTTACAGGTATACCTTCAAACGGTTCTGAATACGCCCTCGTGTATTCTCATACACGGGGTTGTGGCTAGTATCACGTATGGTATCTAGGAGATTATTAATAAAGTGCTCATGCCACAACGTCGTACGACCTTTCTTGTAATCTGGCAAATATCAGTGGTACTGGACATCTTCACTTGCGATGTAATCTAGCTACTTTGTAATCCAATAGAGCTTCTGGGGATAGACAACTTTACATCAACGGCATTTCTGGTGTTCACATAATTGAGTAACTTCACGCGGTGTCGATATCTTAGCATACAACGTTGATTGGATCATACCCGCGCATAGATGAACAATGTACTATACAAGGACTTTAATACTCTTCGAATTTCTCGACAGTGACGACTTCGTCGAAGTGGCTTTGTGCTGGAAGGAGCGTAAGCGATAAAAAATGTAAGCGATAGACAAGACTTACCAGCCTGCTTAGCTTCCCTCTTAGCTTTCTCCTTGTCGAACCAGTCGCGCTGTAAATTTAAATTCCGTAAGAAGATGTGGACGAGGACAGGTGAATCCAATGACTTACACCCGAGGTCTCTACCTCACGGTCAATGAATGCACCAGCGAAACCGGCCCTGCGCGATTGTATGAGATGATATTCCTAGGATGAAATGCAGATCAGAAAGCGTACAAGATTTCCTTGGCTTTTGCATGGCTGTCGGGCTTGCCTTGCGATGCGACGTGGTTCTCGTAGGCCTTAGCAGCCTAGTAGAAGTGTCAAACTAGAGGTACGAAGGTCAAAACGGATATCGAACCTCGAAGGCAGCGGCGCCAGCAAGGAGCTCATGGGACACCGAAGCCGTGTTTTTGTGGTACTATGAAGATAAATGTTATGAGTGGTGGTTCGATGAATAGAAGAGATTGGACTGACCGAGTCGTGAGACGTGGCTTGATCAGAATCGTTGTTGAACCAACCCATGATGATGTACTTTGAAGATGTCGATGAAGTGGTAAAGGTGCTAGGACAGGAAGATACACAGAGAGGGTTTATATAGCCATGGAGGAAGGTAGACTCCGATCGCTAAAAATAGACCTGCTATAGATGAGTATAGATAGCGTATCGATGCTGCAATCGATAACGAGCCACAGGGTTCGTTTGTTACTTTAAGGAGTTGTGGAATGTTCAGCACGAATTCCATGCAATTGCATAGCGATGGTGTGATCACGGTCGCCATTCAATGAAGCTAAAAATAGTGTAACCAGAGTCGGGGAATTGAGTATTGAACGTCAAGAGCCTTCGAATTTGATACAGTAGAAACGACGAGAACTATCACGAGATGAGGCCAGGTCCGGATGTCATGAGGAGAAAATGCGCCCTTCCTAGCAATTCAGTGTGGATCTGCTGCGGCAGGATAGATACGGAGGTCGCCAGATCCAATAGGGGAGACCCGAAGTTGATTCTACACGGGGTTGACGTCCAGTACTGAATTTGTGCCCCTCAGCAGTACCAAGGGGTATTATGCGAAAGATTATCTTGCCGGCGTGTACCCTCCCGGTAATGGAGATCTAGACGATCTAATCTTGATATATGCAGCTTGATCTTTCTGTTCGTCGGGCTGAGTACTGAGTTCCAGATCAGAGCATGCGGCCACAAATTGTGAATGGGGACACCGCCATAATCGGCATACGCAAGAAGCGGTCGCACGTGGGTGCTATTGTACAGGGGTCTAGCCAGGCCCAGGACGATTGGAGATCAAACTATGCTTCAAATATTTCAAAGGCGGACTTCCGACAATTGGTCCTGGAACGTATCAGTTCCGAGCCTCTTCGGCGTGTTTTTGGCGAGAGAAGGACGCAGTAAAAATCAGAACTTATTGTAGACAAAGACAAGGAAATATGTGCCAAGCTGAAACTTCACGTCAATACAGTACAGTACTACAGAGGACGATATTTACTGGCAATTCAGGACATGCTCTCGGTACAATAAACCCGGACTCAGAATTGACCGCTGGCTGCAAGTGCCGCCTCGGCTTGTTTCTTGGCTGAAGAACGTAGAAGACTGAGAAAGATTGATATCAACGAACGAGAGTGAACTGACCCTGGTGCTTAGCCTTCTCTTTGTCGATGGTGTCGAGCTAACGTGAAAGTGAGGTGGGGTTAATCGAGACAAGGACGAATGACGCGTACACCCTTGGTTTCGACTTCCCTGTCAACGAATGCGCCGACAGCAGCAGCTCTAACAGGGCGGTGAGTTTCTGCTTCATCCTCGTGAGCACCGGGTACGTACAAAATCTCCTTGGCTTTTTCGTGGTTGGGAGGTTGACCGTTCGCTGATACGTGGTGCTCGTATGCCTTAGCAGCCTGAGATTTGCTAAGTAACGCGTCATAGTAGGTGGAAGGCATAGTGATACCTCGAAGGCGGCGGCAGCCGCAAGCATCTCATGAGACAACGTCGCCTTGTGGGATCCCCCAGTCACCTGTGTAGATAGACATTAGATGTAAGTAGCTGCTGAAAGTATAAGAAACTCACAGTGTTGTAGGCTTGAGCCTCTTCAGAATCGTGATTGAACCAACCCATTGTAAAGTATGTGGCAAGTGGTAGAAATATGTGTTCGCGGTTGCAGGAATTCCCCTCGTCGAGGACAACTTTATATACCCCTGAGCTAAAAATAGTTACGCCTGATGATGACGCTTTCCGTGAACTTGAAGGAGCAAATTGGGTCATTCTAGGCGTCACCGACGCCTAAGGATGACGATGCTGGACCAGGAGCCGCAGTCTACTCCACCAGCACCTGATAAGGTAGGTGTACATGTCTCCACATGACCAACAATTGGTAGGCAGGCCGCAGGTGGACTTCAAGAATATTTGCTGCAGGTGTAATGGCTCGTACAATTGCAACACGCACTGTATTGTACACTGTACACTATACACTCAAGATAATCGCTTGCATTTAGTGATTGCTTTCGAAGTTGTCGTGGAGGTGCTTCTTGGCTAAGGATCGTGGATACACTGATGGTAGTAAATCGAAAGTGGACTCTTTGACGATGAAGTCGAGTAAACACAGTAGTGAGCCGACGAGAGAAATAACCGCTACGCACTCTTTTTGTTTCAACTTATCTATCGAGGAGTACATCGGCAAGACCCGCACTAACGCGATGAATGAGCTTTCTGTTTCGATATCCAAGAAAAGAGGGCGGCGTCTCCTAGAACGATTCTGGAAACGGTCGACTGCATGTCGGTCAATTTTGATCCCCATTTCTGTCATGCGGCGTGATCTGAACGATAAGGGGCACTATCATCAGGAAAAGGTGAGTGACAGCGTTATCCATACCGTTTCCTGTTCACGTGTGAGTTGGATGAGGACAGTTCCAGGCAACAAAGAATGGTACTTTACCGCTCTGGGTTGGAATCTGATTCCGAAATGCTGGACGATTTGACGTGGTGGCTGAAGTTATGGGGTTGGTTACTTATGCAAATCAGACCGCGATGGTCATAAACGTGCTGGTCAATGGCCGAAGACCCCTTTTCTGTGTTTACCTGGCCCCCTGTCGGCGTGTAAAAAGACGGCGGTTGCCGGTGGATCAAGTTTGCCCAGTTCGGTCGACGTTGATCGCACACGTGGTGCAGAAATTATCTTTCGGCTTGAACTTGAACTCAAAGCAGAGCTCAATGATAACACACGTATCTGCGGGGGGCTGGTCTTCATTACCAACACCACTAACACCATGGATGTAAGCCCCTACGTTGGTGTATTCAAGACAATACTCATTTCATTAAGTCTGGATGTCATTCAGTCGATGGGTCACACACATATGACGCCTGTGCAGGCATCGACTATTCCTTTGTTCATGAAGCATAAAGACGTCGTTGTTGAAGCAGTCACGGGCTCAGGAAAAACTTTATCCTTCGTGATACCCATCTTGGAGCGCCTGATTCGGCGAGAAGGCAAGTTTCGGAATGACGAACTTGGCGCACTGGTGATTAGTCCGACAAGGTCAGTTGAACTTGAACCGAGGTGCCTCATTTTTCTTAGAGCACCACAGAGAGCTCGCAACGCAGATACACGCCGTCTTCAAGTCATTCTTAGACGCACAGCCCGATTCAACAGAGGGACTACGGTATCCTGAACCGCTTTTGTTGATCTCATCTTCCCAGTCTTCCCCTGCTCAAGACCTACAACGATTCCTGTCTACGGGTGCAAATATAGTCATAGGCACACCTGGTCGTGTTGAAGAATTTCTACTGGGAAAAGGCAAGAACACTGTCAATGTTAAACAACTTGAGGTTCTCGTCCTGGACGAAGCTGATAGGTGCTGCCGTACTTTTCGTATATGTTCCGCGTCGTTCTTATCGCATTCAGATTGTTGGACCTTGGATTTCAAGCGGCCCTCACGCGAATTATCACGCACCTCCCTAAACAACGCCGAAGTGGCTTGTTTAGTGCAACGATGACTGATGCTGATGCACTTTCGGAGCTAGTTCGCGTTGGATTGCGCAATCCAGCACGAATTATCGTCAAGGTGCAAGCAAAGAAGACGAATTCCAGTACTCAGGGTTCCAACGCCACACCCGGGGACGTCGTTGAGGAACGGCGAATCCCCGCAAAGTACGTTAGTTATTGCATCCCAGGCTCGCCGCTTACCCCAACCTCTCAAGTCTACAGAACTTCTACTTGGAGTGTTCTGCTTCGGAAAAAGTGGTCCAATTATCGCGGATAATATCCCATGAGATATCACAACATCAGTCATCCCAGTTTATTGTATACTTCTCAACTGGTGCTTGCGTTGATTACTTCTACAAGGTAAGGAAATATCTCAATATCGAATCCCTAAATGCGGATAGATTTGTACCTTGCACCACCTCCAGATTCTTCCAAGTATCTTGCCACATTCTGCAAGTCTATACTCGTTACACGGCAACTTACCCCCTGCTGCTCGTACTCGGGCACTCGAGGCTTTCTCCTCGGCGATATCAACACCATCAACCCCCTCTATCTTGCTTGCGACAGACGTGGCCGCTCGTGGGCTTGATCTCCCTGGTGTCGATGTTGTGATTCAGTTTGATCCCCCCTCTGACCCAAAAGCATTCTCCCACCGGTGTGGTCGGACAGCCAGAGCTGGCCGCTCAGGAAGAGCATGGGTGCTTCTCGTCGGACGTGAAACGGAATACACTGGTATGTGGCATCGTCCTAGAAGTTCCTATCTCCTCAACCACTATCGTGCTATAAATTAGACTTCATGTCGATTCGACAAATTCCCATGAAGCCCCGTTCAAGGTTTTCAAAGGACAATATGCCGTTAGTGGATAGTAACAGTGGCGGGGACACTGAGCGCTCTGAAGACCCTGACGTTGAACTATTCTTATCTACAATCCGTGGGCATGTTTCAATAGATAGAGCCGTGCACGATATGGTACGTGTCATTTCCATTTCCATTTCAGTTTTTAAAGAATCCTTGTCGCAATCTGGCATACTAAATTATGACATTCCACCCCCAAAGGCAACTAAAGCATTTGTATCATTCGTAAGAGCGTATTCGAAGCACGAGGCTTCGTATATCTTCCGATTGAAAGATCTGGATCTTCTTGGTGTTGCCAAAAGTTACGGTTTACTGCGGCTTCCTCGAATGCCAGAACTCAAGGGTGTAGATCGAACTTTATGGCAAGATGCACTCCTTGATGTATGTCTCCTTTCTCTCAAAACTATCGCCCTCAACCTTATTCTTACTTCTATCTCTCTCTCTCCTCCTGACAGTGGGATACCTATGCCTACGCAAATCCCGCACAAGAAGCAAAACGACTCGCCGAGGTTGCGAATTCATCAGAGAAAGCTTCAGAACGTGCCAAGAAGAACACTGAGCGCGCTGAAAAGAGGAAGAACAACGGAGCTTGGAGCGACAAAGTCGTCAGAAAAGAAGGAAAGGAAAAACGCAAGGAAAAGAAGAGCAAGAAGAAACAGTGGTTGAAAGCGCAGCAAATCATTGCAACGGAATCCTCGTCATCCACTCTGAAGCGGACCCGTGAAGCTGACAGTGAAGACGACGACGACGGCGACGATTGGGCAGCCCTGCAAAAGGAAGAGCGAATGGCAAAAAAGCTTCGACAGGGGCAGATAAGTCAGAGGGAGTTCGACATGGAATTTGGTGATCTCGAGAGCTAGCAGCATGGCATCCATGGCGGTGGTGTGAGAAACTGAAAGTAAAAGTATATTAGATACAGATTGTCCTAGATAGCATTAGTCGTATGTAAGATGTCATGAAGTGATAGTGTAGTCGTAATGCATCTATGAGGTGGATAGTGATACAGTGGCAGATGAAGAAGGTAAATTGGGCATAGGCGTTTGTGCGACGGGTTGTGATACTTTGCGTGGTAGCAGGAGTGGGCGCATCTGTACAAAGGCGTGAGCAATGTTATTCTTACCAGACGAATAAGCAATAGAACACCTACCATCTCAGTGAAGAGAGGAAGCAACTGAGGTATATGCTTCAACTCTGGTGGTTTGATGATCTTCTTTGGCTTCGCGGCCTTCTTCCCTTTATTCACCGCCTTTGGCGATCCAGGAAGCTTGGGTAGCGGTTTCATTGGAGTTCCAGGTGAAGACTGAGGAACAGGCCGTTGGGATATCGTAGACATCGTTGGTGTACGGGGCATCGGGTTTGTATAGCCAGCAGTCATTGGCAGCGGTGGTAGTGGAGGTACCGGTGGAATATCACGGTCCTTCCCTTTTCTCGAAGAACCATCTTGATTACCGCCAAGTGAGAAGGTCATAGACCGCATGGATTTGAGGGAAAGAGAACGTTTGCGAATGGCAGGGGGAGTTTGGGGTCGAGTATCGAGGGATTGCCTAACTGGCTGTGGGGGTTTGGATACCATTGGCGTCGAATTGGAGGATTGCATCGGCTTTGGAGTCGCTAAACCAGAGCGTGGAATCGTAATCGTTTGTGTAGGCCCCCGGCCAGTTGCTACAGACCCCTCAGTCGATTCGCTATCTTCAGACGCTGATCCCGACTCATCGCTCGTCGATTCATATTCGCTGGACGAATCATCACTATCTTCATCCGTGTCCTCCGCCGCGATTTCATCCGCCTCCCGCTGCATCGAGCCACTGAACCCCAACTCGCCAACAACGCTATCCACAAGAGCTTGTGTAGCTTCCTCTTCCGCGTCGTCGTCCTGACCTTGAGCACGACCAAACCTCCGACGAATCTTGTTCTCGTACAACAACTTGCGCTTGTAATGGTACAACGCGAGTTGATCCACTTCCACCATGACGTCGTCCCGTTCAGATCCCATATGCGGTAGTATAAACTCGAGGCTGATAGGTTCTCCGAGGCCCTCGCGGACAACAGTCAAGAACAATTCGATCCATCGCATCAAGCCATCGAAGAGACCTTGTCCCTTTGAATGCACTTTGTGCACGAAGTGATAGAACGATTGTTCATGACGCTGCACGAGGTCGATGAAAGCCTGTACTGTGCGGTGCGGATCCTCTTGACTGACTATCGCGTCTATGAATATCGAAGCTTCGAACTAATTCTATCAAACACTTACCTTCTTCAACCTGTTCCACCGTCCGGATCAGATCGTTGATAAAGTTTTGAAGATCACTAAGTGAGTCCGCAATGCTCGCGGCTCTGTAAACCTGCGCTAGTGGCGAATAGAAGATCGTGATCATATCCTTCAACAATTCAGCTGTTGAACCCTGTGACACGGTGCTAGTTAGCTTCTCTCGAGGCGGCGTTCACACGGGGAAATCACACACCTCAAATATGAGAGCGATGAGCTGCTCTCTCCCACGAAGTCTGGAATAGAGTTGACATAGAACTTTAAGGTCCTCGAGGAGCCAAGCATCCTCATCCTGCGGACCGTCGTCATCGTCAGAATCCTCGAGGCTCTCACGGTGCTTGAGGTAAATCCTGTAGGCGTGTTGGGCCCTGGACAGACGGTGTAGCTGCCCACGATTAAGGACAGGCTCTTCTTGTGCCCGTAGGATCACAGTAAAGACATTTAGATTTTCCGCGGCTAAGTGGTTGTTAGAGCTCTATTAAAGGAATCGAGACTTCAAACACACATGCATCGGCTTTGTACACTTCCTGTATTTCCCGAGGAGCGTAGGCAAACTGCCTTATCTTGGCAGACATGACGGGGTCATCAATTTTGTCTTTAACCGCCTCGATTTGTTCCTCAAGAATTTTGACTTCTTCAGACAGGGAGCTCGTGAACATCCTGGTGACATGATGAGATTTCGTGCACCAGATTTAGTTGGACTGTGACAAACTTCTGAAGAAGACTTCGGCCACCGAAAGGTTGAGCCATGAATAAGTCCAAGACACCTATATCGAAAATTAATCACCACTCTAAAGACATGAATTAAGAGGACATACTGCGCATCATGGCGATAGGATTGCTGATCTTGAGGGTGGCCTTAAGCATGAAATAAGGCATCAGGCCATGTATTCGCTTCAAGCTGGCAAACGACTCCGATGCATCGTCTGAAGCAACAAAATGCTGGAATATTTTTGAGGCTAGACTAGGCAAGGGCAGTTCAAGACGCACTCAGAATGCAAATATAAATTAAGACTGACGATATTCGAGCCCACTCGACAACAGCCTGGTAGTTCGCCGGCAACTGACGAATATCTGGTGTAGACTTTACAATCGAGAAAATATTCGTCAAGCCATCTAAAATCAGGAGTGTAAGATCACATAAACGTCAAATTCGATGATACAACGCCTTACCTTTACCCATCATGTCACCCTTTACACTCCTGACGGCATCTCTTAGACTGTCCACACGGCCAGCAATTTCGCTAGCGAAATGTTTCCGTCCCGCATCACGAACCCGATCTGCCTCCTCCCTTCGCCGTGCATCTTCCACCTCTTCTGGTGACAACGTGGTCGGGCCAGACAATAAGAACGACTTTAGAACCGGGGAGGAGGCAATATTGGCCGATGAGAGTAATGAGTGTAGATATGACCTCAAGGTCAATCGGTTTTTCTCTCTGGCGAGCATCGAATGTATGCTATGTTGCGAGTAATCTGGCGATATAGGTGGCGTCATAGGTGCCGCAGAGTCATCCCAGTATGATTGCTGCCGAGACGGAAGCGGGCTCAGTGGAGACATTGCTGACGGCGCGCTGACCATGGTCCGATCTTTTGCAGGTGGTGGTCGAATCGTTTCTTCAGGGTGTAATTTCCGAAGCTATAAAACACGTAATAAGCGGGGTGTCCGCCAACACATGAATTTTACCTACTTCATTTGCCAGTGTTCTGAAGTCACCATATCTTCTGGAGACATAAACATCCGGATATCGAGAACGCCGTGTACGGATAATAAATTCCTGTAAAAGAAAGTCTCACACAAGTCATTTTCAGATACAACCGCAGCTCACCTCATGAATCCGACTGCGCATTCGTCCCTTGTCGGTGACAGTCCGTACACTGACGATATTGACTTCAAAGACATCCTTCTGCTTGGCCATCTTCGCCTGCCGTTTCTTCCCCAGTGCTTCCAGCCGATTAAGATCCGCCTGACTGAGACGCACAACCTCCTCTCGTTCAACGAGCTTCGTAGCTGAACCCACGAAGAGAGCCATATTGCGTTCCAACTTGGCTAACAATCTCTCTCTCGTACCATGCTCCGGATGATCAGAATCCTCATCTTCCACAGCCGATACCGAGGACAAATCCTTCGTAAGAAGAGACTGCACAAAAGGCTGCAATTTCTCGGAATAGAAATCCTTTGGTGCGGCTGCCATGAAGGGAAACGTAACGACGAATTGCCTGAACACATAGCGGAGAAGCGGAAGATCTAATGGCGGGACGTTCTTGGGAGGTGCAGAGAAGGGTGGCCCAAGATAAGAAAGGGTAGAAAAGCCATTAGGTGCCGTTGTCGTTATGGCATCCAGCTCCCTGCGGAACTGTAGTTGAATGAGGTACTTCTTGAGATAATGTGCGCGTTGAGGGGTCAAATCGGTGGATTGGTGGCCCTCGAAGTCCTCAAAAGGATTGCCGCGCGGCGTCGGTGTTGTGGATTCTTCCGCAGGAGCAGTCGTGGACATTGTTGTCGATAACGTTGAGGGTTAAGATGTCGTGGATGTAGTTTAAGTAACAAATGAAAAGCGCAGCGGCCAAAGGGATGATGAGGTAGTTGTGGCGAGGAAGCAGTGCATGGCTCAGGTGTTCTACGTCAGCTTACCGAAAGTAGATATGTCAGCCTCTGGATGGATTATCTCCATGATTCGAACTCCGTTAATGACAAATAAAAATTAGGGTTAGCAGGAGTTATCCTGGGAAATGTTATGTCAACTATGTTGGGCGTCTGGGCCGTGGTCTAGGCCCGGCCCCAGTTACGAGTAGCGATGTGATCCCCACTCCTGTCTCGCGTGAAAGGCTGTCAACTTAGAATGGCCCTCGTTGCAATTTTATTTCCATCTTTGCGTTTACGTTCGTCGATGCGATCCCAACCCCATGCATCTTCGGTAATGCTTCGATGTCATCCATGTAATAATGTATCCATTTGGTTTGAAAGTTGTTGCAAATGACGATGCCGATGCCGATGTGACTAGTGAGTAGATATGAGATACAACATGAATAATGCCTGTGGAAGAGAATAGATGAAAATGCAGGAAAATAAACACACAAATCCCCAAGTGCAAGGTGCAGGCAAAGAGTCCCCCGGCTGTCAGATCCAACCCACAAAAATCCACCCAAAGGAAAGCGGTTGGTAGCGCGAGGATTGAGAAAGCGATGCGTAGAGTCTATAGAATGACACACCCGCTCGTAAACCACCTGCATCAAGAAAACCCCATCAGCAAGATCCACAAAACCAACACCAGGCCTGCTAGCAGAGCGATTTGCTGGGTCATTGACGCGGCGGTTGCTATCAAAGCGCCGGAAGCGGCAAAGCCGACGCCGACTAGGACCTGGGTGATGAGACCTATTCCTAAGCCAACACCCAAGCCTATAGGTGCCCAGCGTACGACGCCAATGTGATGAAACCACGCCCAAGCCAAGTGAGAAGGCCTAAGATTAGTGTATGCGTACCAGTGATTGTTTAGTTGTTCTATCCAGTGGGATACCAAGAGCAGTCGAAGGCGGGTGCTGCGAATAGGAAATAACTTGGCTCGCTCTTGGTCTTCTATTGGTAATACGAGGGCGACCCAGAAAGAAAATGTGGTAGGGTCGGTGGGCATAGGGCCGTACCAATTGTTCAGGCGCTGCACAACCCAAGGTGCTGCGCCTTGTTGCAGGCGATCCAGAAACGCTCGACAGTTGACCATCAAGTCTTCATTTGTGACAGGTGGTATCGGGGGTGAAGATCTTGGTGTAGGGGCGCTTATCGACGGCGATGTCCTCTCCCCAAAGGATGTTGCAGGACTCGATTGTGTCAGAGGCTCCGGATCGGAAGGGGTAATCTCTTCGGGTGATTGTTCGCTCTCGGGCGCGTCCAGATCCCTGGGTAATGGATGATAAACAGTTTCCGACAAGTCTTCTGGAAAGTCATCCACCCTTATGAAATGCGTTTTTCTAAGTCTGAACTCAAATTGAAGGCTAAGGGACACGACAAACCTCTCTATACGACCGACCATGTAACCATCCAACGTCCCGCGCTCCAGTATACGAAAACGGTAAGTTCCAAAGGCTTCCACGTAACTCCTGCCATCCCTGGTGAGCTCTACTCGCCGAATCTCGAGCATAGTGCCATATTCTGCTTGTGCATGACCAGCGCCTGGTTTGGGGTTCATTATCATACCAAACGATGGGTTGGGCATTTCCAAACACCGCCGAAGCATGAGCCGATACCTATCCGACGTTTGTGAGAAAATGAAGGCGGGGAATGGATCGCCCTAACCTTGGTTCATAGAAATGTAGGTAAGTCGGTATGCCAGGAAAGCTGAGGAGGCAGACGAAGATTGGAGTATCAAGTCTGGCATCACGCTCTTCTGCTTCGATGGCTTCTGCACGTTCCTGATACGTAGTGGGAAATGCTTTGAGAACTACAACAGTAGGGAGAGGGGGATCAGTGCTTGTCAATAAGTAAGGAAAGAAGAAAGTACGGACTGAGGGTCAGTATGACCTTATTGCAAGGATGGCCTTGGAAATAGGAATACCCGGGCAGAGGCTGGCGGCACAACGGGCACAACCGACTATGATCCTGGGAACGTTGTAAGCATTTAGCGCAAAATGTCTGTAAAAAAAATGGGTGAGCAACAGAGCAACAAAGAAAGGACGAAACGGACGTGTTGACATGGCGTTGTAACGGGCTGAAATAACAAGGTATAACATATCTCACATGTCAGCTCAGCAAGGAGTTCCTTCTTAAAGCGTGCTAGAGTAACGGTGGGGTCTGGTGTGAGCGGTTGATCGTGTCTGGTCGATCGTTGCCGGGTGGATTGTTCACGAAGGCGAGCAAGGAGATCTGGCACGTCGTCGTCGTCTTCCTCAGATCGAGGCGGATTGCACCTCCGGCGCTTACGTGGTCTTGCTGATGTTGGTTCTGGCGAATGGCGGGTTCGCGCGGACGGAGTGTGTGAAGGCCCTGGTGAGCGGGGGGGAGACGGCGAAGCTGTGGAAGGCGGGTCCTGCTCCTCGTCTGTATCCTCGTCTTGTGGTGGTGGGGCGTCACTCGGCTGAGGCGTAAGGTCCTGTTCGTCCAGCTGGCTCCAAGTGGTGGCGCGATGTACAAGGTTGATGACCTTGCTGAGGGTGACATCAACCTTTGGTTCTGGTGGAATTGGAACTGGATCCTGATCCGGGGTGTCTTGGTCGTTTGGGGGATGGAGAACGACGACGGTTGAGGACGATGGGACGGGAGGAACGTCCGGAGCGGATGCAGTTGTTGAGCAGCCCGGGACCGGACAGAGAGGGTAGCGCACCAAGTGGGTCGCACATATTGAATGGCCGCAGTGAAGGGTGGTCGGGTTGTTGAGCGAGTTGGGCTTCTCACACAGCGGGCAGGCGAGGATGGGGAGGAAGGAGGAGGGCATTCGTGCAGGACTCGCGGCACATTTCAGTCCTTGCCCGCTTATATTTACCCTCCCTCTTAATTTCTCGATTCCAGGACCAGATCTCGTAATTATTTATTATTTATTTACCCCTTTTTATTGTTTATTTCCAATATTATCTTTTCCTGCCGCAATCCGCCAGCCATGCCCGTTCTCCTCGTCCCCGCTGTGCGATCTCCCGCCCAATCCTCCTTGCCTCGTCCTCGTTCCCCGCGTCTCAGGCCTGCCCCACCCAAGCTTATTCGCGCCAGATCTGGCTCAACCTCCCTTCCAATCCCTCACCACGATACCCCGCCCTTTGTCCCCCCAAGCTATGCCGAGGAATGCTTCGGGATCCCGCTCAAATTCGTCGCCGAGCCAGAGCTCCTTCGGCTAGAGGGCTACCAGATGTATGCTGTCGAGAAATGGTACGCTCGCCTATCTCAGCCTCTTTCTCTGATTCCTAGAGCTCCACAGGGTTGTAGACCGCAGACCCATCCCAGTCTTGTCGGTCTACACGGGCGATGCTTCGCACAAGGCATGTGTTTCTCTTCTGCTTCCCAACAGCCTTTTAAACTCCTCGTTAGATCACTTTCACGGCGTTTAAGCCCTCGCCTCTGCTTTCTCCAGCTGAAGCCCAGGCGGAATGGGACAAGGCTATTCACCACCTCCGCGCTGACGGTGCTCGTCCAAAGCAGGTCCGAATCATCCATGCCGTTGTTTCTCGTCATTCACCCCATTCTTAGACGCCACACGGCACCCTGATGGCAACTTCTCTTGCCCACTTTCGTTCAGATTATACCATTGTTTATATTCCAAACGGAAACTACCTCGCCGCCCGTGAGCAGCTCTATACAAATATCAATCTCCTCCGTACGGGTTGCAGTGGTCGTTCGGCCTTGACCCTTGAAGAGCCGAGGTGAATAACTCTGCCAACTGTAATTCCGTCTCGCGCTCAAACGCTAATTGACGTACCAGTGACACGACCAAGGATCGATTCATTTCTACGTATCACCTCCCCGACACGACTGACATACCAGCGAATCACTACCCCACATCTACTGATAGCCTTCCCCTTCCGCAATCCCATTTGTCAACACCCACTGCATCCCCCTCCTCCAAGCCGCGGCACAATCATTCAGCTGCTAAATCCACGGATTTTGACCTAGCAAATCTTGACGCTTCCAAAACCGGTTCCTTTTCAAAGGCCGCTGCCGGTCTTGGACTTGGGTTACCGAGCGCTCTTAACCATGGTTCTCCAACTTCTGGCAAGACCAGGGATCGAGCAACCTTTAATGCCACTGTCTTAGAGCTTGTCAAGCTAATCCAAGCCGGCCTCTCGATATTTGGTTCATACGGTTCCGTGACGTGCGGACATGTCGTCCTCGATGGTCTGCTCTGTGATCAAACAGTCGAAGGCATGAGTAAATGGATTGGTCAATTTGGAGAACACCTCCTTGGCCTCGAGGTTGGTGCTATCTTCTACGCCTTTTATTTATCTCATTCATAATAGCCAATGGAACGCATCGCCGATCCTACCCTCGTTTCTTCCTTGTTGAGCACGGTCTTGTCCATTCGGAATCGGCTTTCGGTTATCGGATATAGCCACCTATTGCCTCGAGACCCATTTCTACATCCCTACAGTCTCTCACTTGTTCTTGCCACGTATAACCAGGCTGCAACGTCTGGTCACACACATGGCTTTAATCACTCCTCCAATGCGCTCTCCCTGGCAGTGCACCCGCACCACAATACAGTTGCATACTCACCACATAACTCTGGGTATACATCCACCGGCGGACAAGCCTCAGCTTCTTCGTCTATCTCTGGTGCCCTCAATTCTCCACACCCCAGTCTTGGGAGTAGCACCACATCCCAGGTCGGCCTGACCCTCTCACGCGACCTTTTCCTTTCCATCTCCTCCACCTATGACAGTAAAACCAAATTAGGTGAAGGTCGGAAAGTTCGGAAAGTGATCCGAGAAAAGCTGGATGATTTAACGAGTGCGGTTGCTGGTGGAGTGGGGGCTTCTGCCGCCGTTGATGAGGATGAGGATTTACGTGCATATGCATCTTCTGTGCCTACAACTTCTCATGGTGTTACTGGTGCTGGAGGTGGATTGGGTGGTGTCGAAGCAGAGGGTCCTATTCTTAGCGGAATAGGAAGTCTAGCCAGTGGCTTAGGTCTTGTCGGCGGTAGCCCTCCGGGGGGAACGACGGCAAACATCATGGACACAATTACCGACCTCGCAACGTTTGCTCGCATCATAGCCAAGGACGCAGCCAACCTTCGACCAGGTCGTGGAATTGTAGGAAAGGGCAAAGCAAAAACCAAAGATAAACGGGAAAGTATCGACGGATTTGGAAGTATTGGGTATGGTTATTCAGGGAAGGAGAAAGAACGAGATATCGTGGCTGCTAGTGTCGCTGGAACGGTGAAAGCGCTGTGGAGTGGAAGGGTGTGGAGTATCATTCGTTTGAGGGAGTGGGAAGCCGAGCGAGACCGCGAGCTGATAGGGAATAGTGCCAATGATAGAAGGAGTGCAGACAGAGCGCGAGATCGTGCTATGGGTGTGGTAAGCGATGGGGACGTTGAAGGCGACCTAGATCGAGGCAGACATGAAAGGTCAGATGGGAGGACGACAGAGGAGGAAAGTGACCCAGTGGTCGCTGCAGGTGGTGGCTTTTGGGGAGAACGCGTGCAAAGAAAACTTGCATGGACTGGGCACGTTGTTTCAACCCGCCAATCTTTTCTTTCTCCTGCTAACCCACACATTATGCTTCTAGACTGACGAGATTAGATGGCAAGGTGAACAGAAAGAAAGGCGGACAGAGTCTAGACCTTTCCACCCTCTCCACCACTAAAGGGTCAAGTTTCCCAATTTCAATTTCAAAATTACCTGATATCCCATCTACCCCAAACGTCGTTCCCCCACAATCCCCGACGTTAGTGGCTACAAATAGTCTGACAGGGTAAGTTTTTGAAGTTTTGACTTATTCGGTGACGTTGAAATTGAACCTACTGGTGGATAACTAGGTATTCCCGATTTGAGGATGATGATCTCCCTAGTAGTGGTCAAGTTTCACCTGTAGGTGAGTTACATGCCCCCCCTTTCTATTTTTTGACTCCGATCCATTCCTGCAAATTCCCTTTTCTAAACGCTCTCGATTTATAGCCGAAGGACGGACCAACCGATTTGCTTTCTTTCATGAGGGGCATTCAGGGGATGGATCTGCCACTGGATCAAGTGTGGTCCAGAGTTATGCCGATTTCGATCGCAAAGCTTTCGAGTTTGATTCGAAATATCCATGGAAGTTTAGACCTATCCAAAACCGGATTTCAAGTTGGGCGGATCCACGGAGTGCGTGGATGCATGAAACGAAGGAGAGTGGTGATGATTTTGAAACTGCAGCTGAGGATGTTCATGCTACTAATGGTAATGGTAAGAGCGGTGGTGGAAGTGGGGATGAAGGCGTCGGGAATGGGGATGATTTGTTTGAGAGGAGTGGATCGAAGAAAGGGGTTTCGATAGACGATGAGATGGTTGGGTATATGCCTAGAGCTAGAGGTCTGTTTATGGCTCCGAAGAGGTACGTATCTGCTTTCATGATCCGTCAGGACTTACCTTCATACCCACTTATAGGCGTCGAAGCTTCCATGATTTAGAATCCTTTCGAGATATCTATGTGCTTCGAAAGGAGCAGATGCGTGTTGATGTGGACCTATGTGGGCAATTGCTCGTTATGATGCGTCGAGACGAACACCTGCGAAACGTCACTGCGGCCGTTGAAGTATGCTTTTCCCTTCCCCCATCCACACAATAGTCCACTCACCAACAACTCCTTCAAACCAGGTCATCGTCAACTCTCTATCAAAAACCAACACCGCCCTCCGAGACAACTACGAAAAACACGCACCCTATCTCACAAACCCAGGTATCCACACCTCCGTCATCAGCGACATCAACAACCTCTACCTCGAAACCAACAAAACCTCTCAAATCACCAACACACTTCTCTACGAATCAGAACAACTCCGAATTGGAGATTTATGGCAAACAGCTAGTCCTTCAAGACATAAGGTGTTGGATTTGAGGGAGAAAGTGTTTGGAACTGGAGGGAGGAGGTTACCGCAAGGTGTTCATGGCGCTCATGGGAAATTTAATAGGTTGCAGTGGACGTTGGATGGTCAGAAGAGGTTGGTGGATAAGTATGGGAGGACGGAGAGTGAAGCGGAGCAAGAGGATAGGTGTATCGCTGCTGTGAATTCGTACGCGGGTGCTGGCACCGGGAGCGAAAGGAGAGACCGTTCTTCGTTCTTGAAAGAGAGAACGGAGGATGAAGGGGAACTTACAACTAGTGGTGTTACGACAACGATCCAAGCTCGTCAAGAACAACAGCAACAATTACTTTTACAACAAATGACGAACCAGAATGGACTTGGGATTGGAGAAAGTGGGAAGACGGAGAAGGGTAGTGTTGTGGGTGTTGTGGATAGGAGAACGGATGAAGAAGAGGTGGATGCAGTTCCACATGCAAGAATCAAACCTTTGTGGTTGTTGAAAGTGTTTACGAGGTGGGGAGGTGGTGTATGGGGTGGTGCTGCTGGCGGAGGAGGGGGAAGTGCTGGTGCTGGTGCTGGTGCTGGTATACACACGGACGGGGGTCCAGGCTCTTCGTCTTCTTCTCCTGCTGCCACGGCTATAACATCAGCCGTTGCACCTGCCGTTGATGCAACTAGTGCTGTGGTTGCTTCGGCAGCTGCTATTGCTACTGTCGCAGTATCGGACGTGGTCTCTGCTGCGAATGCTGCCACGATTACTTTCAAGGAGGCTGTCGGCGGTTCAGGAGGTGCTGCTGTCGGCGGAGACCAGGACTGAAGTAATGATGCGTTTACTTACGATGCCAATTTGGATGACAGCGACGATTCAAAGGGACACTTCATTGTTTTGGATATAACTTATCGCATTTTTCGTTGGGTAACAAGGCATAGCTATGTATGATATACTTTAGTAGAACAACACACAATTCCCTGACGAGGATACTGAACACCGAGAGACCAAGGGGGAAACCCAATCAAGAAGCACGTCCCCCACCTGACGCTTTTGAAATCGAATTAGATTAACCGTAGTAGTAATGTTGGGTATATGGCCGTTCATTTGCGGACGACAGACTTGGTTTGAGACTTTCGGATGGCGCGCTTGCGTTCCTTCTCCATAATCTAACACAACGAACATTAGCATCCGAAGATAGAGCCGACAAAAACAGGACAGACTTTGTGCTGTTCTGCAGCCGGCAACTTGGCAATCCGGTCCTCCTCAGCCTTCTTCTTAGCAGCCTTCTTGTCCTGGGCGTCTTGCTCGATCTGATTCAAATGAAGGTAAGTGTCAGAATATCAAAGGAGGGTGATTAGAAACGAACCTCTTCTTTCTTCTCCTTCAATGCGTCAACTTTCAAGTTATGGTCCAAGTCCTCACGAATCTTCTTCAGCTTGTTTCGTGTCTCCGGTCGCAAATTGATCTTGTTGAGGTTATCAATGAGGACAAAGAGTGAAGAAACAAGGTCCTTCGTTGCCTCGATTCCCGACGAGGAAGAGGGAAGCGTCAGGTTGAGAATGACGTGCTTTTCACGTTCGCTTTGGGCAAGAGGAGCAGAAGGGCGTTCACGAGGTTGGTCGGTGATCTAAAACCAGGTCAGGGGAAGGGAAAGAGGGGGGAAGGGACGGTGACTGACTGAAAGAGAGCGGAAGTAGGGTCGGACTTTGGGATCTTGAAGAAGAGCAAGTAAGTTGACATTGCCAAGAGGCTTCAAAAGGTTATCGGTGACATCCGCAAATTCTACATTGTGGGACAAGTGTGAGTAAAAAAAGGGCGCATATATGCTCAACGATGACAAACCTGACATGACCATGAAAGTGGGTCCGAGTGTTGCATTTTCAGTGGTCTTGGTGAAACTCTATGGGCATATGGTCAGAATGTAGACTGGGATATTAGGACACGACTTACCAAATCCCAACGGTCGTTCTTGACATTCAACAACTCGTCCTTTGCGACAACAGCCCACACAAATTCACTAGACAGGGCTCCAGGCGCCAAAGTAAAATCAAGCTGAACCTCGTCGGTGGGCCTATAGTACAAGTCGATAAAAGTTTTCCCAATTTGATAGCTCCACTGAAGGAGATCGTGACGAGGGCAGAGAGCGAAGATTGTGTGAAGTGAAGCAATATTCCGGCGACCAGTCGAGAAGTTGAAGTAGTCCGAGCTGCCATCCGCAGTAAGACCCCTCAAGCTGGGTTGCGAGAACTGAGCCTCATAAAGAGGTAGATACGCATTCAACCTAAATGTATGCTGTTTACTATGGAATTCCAAGGGAACTCACGAGAAAATCTCACCAAGACTTTGCTCTACTGGAATTGATACGAGCGTTGATCACAGACCAAAGAGCATAGAACAACACCCCTCCGACCAGATAAAGCTCCGTTTTAAATACTGTAAAAAGTCAAACGGAGTTAAGAATGTGCTTCGAACCAATTTCGGGGGAAACACACGAGCTGGTCGGAAGACAAACATATTCCACTTGAACTCGAGGCCATCGTATTCAACCGGGTTGACGACGGGAGGAGGAGTGAATGAGAGGATGAAGGATTGAAGGGCCTTGCTCGCCATTGTTGTCTGCGACGAGCGAAATTGAGAGCGAGAGAAATTAAACAGCCGCTGGCAAGGGAAAAGCGGGTGGTCGGGAATCTCCGAACGGACCCTGACCGGGATTAGATTTTAAACTGAGAAGCGTGAGCAGACAACCTGGGCATGGCGAACCTCCTGCCATTCCAGTCGATCACATTCAGCCATGGACCCACCTGCAGCTGTGAGCCCAACTCCCTTCCTCCTTTCCTCCCTTCTCAACCCCGTCCATCTCCAGCAGAATCCGCCCACGAATTACGGTGATTTTGTCCTACACGTTCTCTCCCGAATGAACAAATCTACCAACCATGCTTCATCAAGTTCAAGTTCAACCCCATCTACAACTACACCTACGTCTAGCACATCTACACCGACCGGAAGCACACCCTCACGTACCCTCGACCAACCCATCCTACGTCAAACACTCGGTCTCGCATCATCCTACCTCGTCACAGACACCAGCACGAATCCAAACCCCTCTGCCGGAATCACATCTTGGTCCGTCGGCTTCAATCGTCTCGTGGACATCGTCGTAGTCCTTCACGTTCGAAAAGAACTCGAACTAGACACCTTCAACGCCGCTTCTCGTGCTTGTTCAGAATGTTGGTCAGTCGCCGGGCAGTGGCGTGGATTAGACGATAGCAGGGAAGTAGTTAGAGCAGTCGCACTCAAGCTGAAGAAATTGTTGGACGATAATGAGAGGACATATCAAGGTACCGTATGGATACTTCGCAATACAACCATGTTGACTCCCCCATCCGTCTCACTCTTCAACAGGACGACCCGTCTACGCCCCATGATCCCCCCGTATTATCGGCGTCCGTGAGCCTATTTGGCAGACAATATACCCTCGGTACATTCTTTCTTGCCTAGATCACGCCAGAGGACGAAATCCCATTACAGCATCAACCTTATTGGACAACACAACTCCGAGGGGACGGCACTACTGCTTCGTACAGGAGACGAAGACGCCGTACCGTCAACTGCATCTGTTCTCTCTTGATTTCTGTGCAAGTACTTGTACAATTTGATGTTTGGGATCTATATAACTACAACTTCGGAACAGCATACAGAACCTGGCGCGACACATGACATAGAAAACCCAGACGACGACAGATAAGACGGGCGAACATGAACCGAACAAGGAGCCTATATTGAATGGGGCTATTGTTTTCGCGGCTTAGAGGCTCGAAACATTTGTCACTGGCCATACACTGCAGGAAGCAATTAGCACCAGCCATTTATGGATCACGGGTGTTATCACGTACTATGAAGCATCCGCTCTCTTGTATCCTCGTTTCTCAACAAATGCGTTTAGTTCTTTAGGTCCTCGTGACCCGTAGGGATAGGTGACTGGCCGGGGTCGAGGACCATCCTTCCCGTCTATCCAATGGAGGATAGGTGTAAAGATCTGGACAAGCCACCCATCAATCCAGAAGATCATAACGACTCAAAAGGGTGTCACAAGAAACCCACCTTCCATGCGACATCAAGTTCGTCATTACGCACAAAGTTAGAGTGGTCTCCCTTGAGTGTGTCCAAGATGAGTGCTTCGTAAGCCTCGGGGATCTTGGTGTCCGTAAAACGCCGCTTATATGTCAAATCCATCTCAGTGGGGATCGCACGTGTGTATAAACCAGGTGTCTTCGCGTTGAGCTTGAGGTAGACGGCCTCAGATGGCTGGATGCGAATGACGAGTTCGTTGCGGGCGATGTCCTTGAAGATACCCTGCGTGACGTCCTTGAATTGAATGCGAACCTCGACCTTGGCCTCGTTGAGGGCTGAAGGGGGGGAATTATCCATCTCTGTATGTGCTATTTTTGTAACACAGATCTCTCCTCACCTTTTCCGGCCTTGAGAATAAATGGAACGCCTTCCCAACGAGGATTGTGGATCCACAGGGTTGTCGCAGCGAACGTAGGGCAGACCGAATTGGGTGGGACCGTGTCGTCATCAAGATAACCAGGCTTTCCGTTTGCGGAAACATACTGGCCAAGAAGTGTATCTTCACGTTCGATGGGAGGGATTGCACGGAGTACTTTGACCTGTTCGAACCAGATAATGAGCGTATCTCTAGCAACCTGCGACGAAGACACTGACCTTCTCGTCACGAATATCCTCGGCGGCAAATGATACGGGTCGCTCCATAGTCAGGATACTGAGGACCTGTAGCAAGTCTGTAGAGGATTGTTCATCCCTGCGCCCCTCCCCAAGCAAGGTAATTTCACGCACGATTTTGGAGAATATCGCGTATAATACCAAATTCGTCAAAGTAACCACCCCGACCCTCAGTCCCAAAGGGTTCCTTGAACGTAATCTGGACGTTGCTGATCGAGTTCTTGTCCCAGGCAGCACTCATGGCAACGTTGGCGAAACGTAACACAAGCAAGTTCTTGACCATCTCCTTGCCGAGATAGTGATCGATACGGAATGTCTCGTCTTCCGTCCAGTACTGCTTGACGGAAGTAAGGAGTTCACGAGCAGATTCGAGATCCTTTCCGAAAGGTTTCTCAATAATGATACGGTTTACACCACCCTTCTCCACATAGCATTGTTCCTTGAGATTTTTGGCGACGGGAATGAAGACGCTGGGGGGAAGGGCCAGGTAGAAGATACGGTTGCGCTCCTTGGACTGATAGTGTGATTCGATCTCCTCCAAGTGGTCGTTGAGTTTCTGGAAGGACTCGGCATCTTCATAACCTCCAGAAACATAGGTAGAAAGGCCCTTGAAGGCCTCAATGTCCGCCGCAACCGCCTCTTCGTCGTTGGGGTTCTTAAGATACGATGTCTCTCTCTTGTGAAACTCTTCTCTGTCCATTTTTGTGCGAGCATAGCCGACTATTTTGACGTCACGGGGCAAGAAGTTCTGGCGATAGAGACCGAAGAGGGCCGGGAATGTCTAAAACAAGGTTTCATGTGTGAGGAAGGTGCAGAGGAAGGGAATGAGGACGGTATGAGGACCTTTTTCTTTGCAAGATCACCCGAGGCACCAAGGACTGTCAAAGAAAGGTAGATAAGATTAGTGACCGACACCGCGCTTAAGAGGGGCGGAATGGGGGCGTGGGTGGATATTGATGGAACGAGATAGTTCACCGATGATGATTGTATTGTCCTTGAGCTCGTCATGGGAGGTCTCCATTGAGGGGATAGTGCCTGAGAGAGAACGCTCGCGGGCCATGGTGACTGATTAGAGGTCGATGGGGTTGCGATGAGAGAGTCAAAGCCTACCAGTTGCGCTTTTTGATCGATGCTTGGTCGGCAACCCCGCTCCACGCCAGTCCCGGCCCGGCTTACTCACCCTCTTTCCGGGTCCCCGACATCACCGTCCTCCTTTGACAAGTCCACCATGTCCACCACAGCTCTTCCTCCATCTCCTGACGATGTTATCGAGAAATTGCGCGACCTCGTCTCGCCGTCGTATTTGTCCCAGGACACAGCCGCAGTCCACATTCGCGCTACAGCCCTCATTGGTCGTCTAAAATCCTTGAACCGCGCCGCAAATCTCGCGACAAGGGCGCACAAAGACGCGACCGGGGCTGCTAGACAAGAAATGGACCAATCACATCTTGGTTTGCAAAACCTGTTATACGAGAAACGACACTTAGAACGTGAGATTGAGAAGTGCAGGCAATTCGCGTGAGTCGAAAATTTAGTCGCCCTAACCTGGTGTCTGATGGAATGGTGGTTAGGTCAATATACCAGGATATCCCTTTATATCCCCTGGAAGAGTTCAAACAGCTGGCTCCCGAAGCAGCGAGATCAGAGGAGGTGCTGCAGGACGAACACCAGCTTATGTTGAACCGTCTGAGTTTCGAGTTGGCGGAGCGCCAAAGGTATGCGATGGCCCTCTCACATGGGGATAGCTTTCCGCTAACCGGCTCTCCCGTATAGACTGGACCAGAAGAGGAAAGAACTCATTCAACAAAAAGAGGAACTGTTGAAAGAGAGTCGAGGCAAGGTTGCCACTCTAGAAGGCGTCAAGACGCAGATTGAGGCCCTCATGAAGGTAGGTAGATCGGCTGTCCGAAACGAGTGCTCAAGCTTATGCTTTTACCTCCTATCTCAGGCTGCATCCGAAGTACAAAAGAAGGTCGACGAAATTGTGCAAACATCCGCCAGTTGATTCAGGTGCATCATTCTCTCGTCTCCTAATGCTAAGTCCTTATGCCATTTGTTTCGATTAATCTACAAGGCCGATATAATGCAGCGATAGGAACATGTACAACCCATGGGATTATGAATGAGATAGGAGAAGAAAAAGTGCGAGGGATACATATAAATGGGTAATGCTCAGAAGGCAGAGTCCTGGTTGGATTCACTCGTCCTCGCTGATGCTGCCAACGTCACTCATCTCCTCGTCCTTGTCGTCGCCCTCCGCACCGTCTGCGGCTTCTAGAGTGGCGAATCGTTGTACGTATTCTAGATGGACCTTAGTGCATGTGACTACAGGACAAGACTCATTGACATACCTCTAACTTTGGCGTCATACTCCTTCGGATGCCGAATTAGCAGAGCAGCAGCTTCCCCATTCAGAGGATCATTGGGGTTTGGATAGCGGAGAAGTTGCGGCAGGAAGACCTCAAAGATGTTGATCATATCTAAACCACACCATCGGTTTCCGAGTTTAGTGCTTCGGACGACGTGGGCACATACCAAACATTGGTGACCATGTCTGGTTTATAACGTCCAGACAGACGGAGCCGCTCCTATTCAATGGTGATTTGTGATTGTCCTCCCGGTCAGCACAGAAGGGACCTGAACGCACAGCTCGTCGATATTGGGGTGGAAAATCTTGTTGATGAAGCCAATACTTGGCGACTTGAAAGGGTATTGGTCTGGAAGTTCGACATGGATCTTCCATACACCACCGGCGAATGGTGCTAATGACACATTTATTAAACGGGCCGTTCCTAATCGCATAAGGCAGGGGCAGTACACTTACTCTCTGCTGGACCGTGAAAGCGGACATAGAACTCTTGCATATTATCATTGACGAGGGAGACCTCGTAATCGGACATCAACCTGTGAACGAATTGTTGAGTACTGATAGAACACACAACCAGAAAGCGTCGAGTAAGTACATCTTCATGACATCGGTCTCGATGCGGCGTTTGGTTGGGTTACTGTAGATATGACGAATGAAAGGTCAGTGGCGACGAGGGCGAGATGAGAGGGGGGTACATATCATGGGCGTCCAGCGACTGTTGGGGGCAGTGGGGAACGAGGAACGGTGGGAGGACAGAACGAAGAAGAGGAATGAGTTTGAAAGTTGGCGGACTGGGGCTCAGATACTTGCTCGACAACCGACTCCGGCGCGGTATCTGCCGAGGTTCTCTTGCTCAGACCTACTCATCCAGAGTCTGCTTTCTTGCTTTCTTTCATTCCTCGTCTCCGCCATCGGCTTGCTAGCCGTCCAGTGCGTTGGGCAGCATTCTAGGCTTCAATCTCGCAATGGAATTGAAGCGTTTTGGCCGGGCACAATTGGTGTACATTACTGCCAATTGCCCGAGTAGTGACACGCCGTCATGCTCATCTTTCTGCCAAGGGTTCTTCTTATTTTTAGCCGTTCTTTCAGGATGTCTCCTAGCCTCGAGCGGGCATTTACAAGACCTGCTCATCCCATTGCCATCTGGCTAGGACACAGCTGAAACTCGTCCGACCTTATGCGACATGGCCAAGTTCATCAATCGCAACTTGATTTATTGCGCCCACCGCTATTAACTTGCAGATCGCCGTATGCGTCGTGAACGGATGTTCCAGCGACACATCTGGAAACTCCATCCAGGCACATCTCGAGCGGTCATCCACGGGATTGTCTTGATTACGTCGTCTCAGCGTTATAGGCCTCACCTAGGAACAAAATAATCGTGATAAACTTTGGGAGCAGGCATTGATAACGGCCCACCTATCATTGATTATGTCCCTTTCCGATCTGATTCCTCTCCTTTCTGGTCGCTCTGAGAACAATCTTGATCTCCATTTGCACCTACACGTTTTCACCACCTCCTCGTTCGACGGGAGTCCATTCCTCGAGAGTACAGTACTCCGAGGCAATCATCTTGATAGGCCGAGCCAAAATCTAAAATCTGACAACCACCCTCCGAGGACAAGGTTCACCAAATAGTATCTTTATCTGACCCGCTCAACAAGTCACACGACGACGTACAATAACAAGATTAGAAGAAAGTATACTCCTCGACCAAGCAATAATAATCATCTGCCGTACAGGGGTACGGGTCTACCCATCCACCTCCAGCAGTGTTGATCGCATTTGACGCTGCTCCACTCGAAGAGACTTTACTGGCAGCTGCCAAATCTATCTCTCCGTACGGTCTCTGATATGCGCCCTTCCACGCTAGAAGAACAGCTGGACACGCGAAAGTACGAAACCGGGCAGGGCAAGGGTGGATTCGGGGGGAAACGGCATTGGTCGAACAGGGTCGAATGATGCATCGGTGTTGTTGTGAATTGGGTGAGTCACCGATAGTTTGTTTCCGTTTCCGTTTCGTTTCGTTTCGTTTGGGTGTGGAGGGGTGCAGTAAGGATGTATTTGGGATGACGTGAAATGCAGAAACACGATGGGAGGTGCAATTGTAGGAGAAGCACGAGTCGAAGGGTTTTTAGGTGGATCCGGAGGAAAAATGCAAATGGTTATTTATGGAAATCGGGAGGCGGGGACAGAGAGTTGGGAAAAGACTTACCGATCCAGAAGAGAGCGAGGCCGACAATGAGGACTACTTCCTCTTGAGTTTGGGTCATGAGGTGACCTTCACGTCTATGGTGCTGCGCAACTCTATGTTACATGGGTGCCAGTGATGGGTCGATAGTGAAATGCGCCACATTGAGGGTTAGAAGAGGAAAAGGTTAGTTTAGTCGGAATGGAGTGTGGAGAGAACTTGAGATGGGATGGTATGGTATGGATGTGAACGGAGAGGTGGTTCTGGACGTACAGGAACATTAAACCTGTAAGGGCTAGAATGGCTACGGAAGTTTGTGTGATATGTAACGCATCTATGGGACAATATAGTGAATACAGGTATCTCTTGTGAGGAAAGATGTCGCTTACGAGTTGAAGTCAACAATTTTGTGAAGAAATGTCCGATTAGCAGTGCGACCATGACTGCCAATGGGTTCAATAGTCGGACAACAAGCGGTTCCAATTCAACCAATTGGACCCATAACGGACAAGTCGATCGACAGTTCAGGTCAGTTCAGGTAGGTGACGGATAGATAGAGAAAAGATGCAATAGTCAATGTCATCAGTCAAATCAACTCCAACCTTAGGTGGGCCAATCCAACTCACTCGATAAAGCAGACCTAGTAGGGTTTTCAGTAAAAAGTCGAGGCATCTTTCCTTTTCCTTCGAAAAGTTGCGTTTTTGTATTCGTGAATTCGTCGGAGTCGTCACAAGGAGGTAATTTCAATAGTTGCGGGCGTAGCAGGCACCCGTAGATAGTAGACAGGTACTTGTAGATAGACGTCCGAGTTTTAGAGCACTTGAAAATGGTGGGGTTGATTGAGAGAAAAAAACCTTTTCCCTCCCAACAAATAGCTGTCGGTGATGTAAGTTCATGGCGCTCACTCAAAAAAATCACATTGGAGCGGGCATGAGGCAGGCCATGCACTATCCACGAGGAAGTCGCAGCATCACCGGTACCTACGTAACACCCAGTTTCGTCCACCTTGCCCTCTCTGAGCCTGACAGCAACACAAAAGTCCTCAGGCTCTGTCATAAACTAACTAGATCGTATTCGGTACTTTATATCTACAATAGAACTAGAGTTTTACATGAGGAGGATATCATATCAAAATTTTGGAGAAAGAATTTAAACCTCCACCTCAAGAACGTCGTCATCATCTTCATCGTCAGCTCCCGTTAGCCATCGTTAGTATATCATCAAAGCTCCATTAGGCACATCAAGGTTCTCGTCGGTTTATAACCAATGGGCCTCTTCTACGCGCCGAGAGGTACTTGAGTAACCGTCGGCGGTTGTCCATTAACTCCTGGCTGAATGATGATAGAGTGCCCAGGGGTAGGCATAACTCCAGGATATCCGGGATATGCAGGGTATCCATTAGCACCTGGGTATTGAACCATCGGTGTCGTTGAGGGGCTCGTATTGTAATAACCAGGCGCTTCACCGAACCAAGGAAGTTCTACCCACGAGAAGGGTTGAAGGCGGAACACGGTCCGCAGGGGAGAGGGCGGGTGTGTCAATGTGATACGGCGCATGCATCAAGAGGGAGTGGGGCAATCAGAAAGAAAGGGAATGGATGTGTTAGCAGGTGCATGAGAAGGCTAGAGGATCACCATACCTCTGATGGGCTCTTCCCAGATATTGTACCGGCCGAACTTCTCAGCTTGACTGACCAAAGCGTTCAAAATGATGAAAGCAACGGAGAATAACACGAATAGCATCCATGAGAAAGCTTGGATAACTTTCATCTCATAGCAATAGGCCTTGACAGAAACTGTGCACAAATTTAGGATAAACTTCGGAATGGATAAATGGGGTACTTACTCGAACCAGTGACACTCGGCTCCTTGGTGGACGCGGAGAGACTATCACATTGGACGTTCCCAATGACGTCGCTGCCGAGCAATTGACGTCGGTCATGATACATGAAAGATAGGAACCGATGAAAACTCACGTCGCCCATGCACCCATAGCTAGAGGTTGTAATTTCCCCAACGCAAAGTTCATAAATGATAAGCTTCCGAGTCAATCTCGAGGCAGAAATAACGCACCCAACCAGAGCGCCCATAGGAAGAATAGTACCACTGCCTCTGTCCTTGGCTGTGCCCACTGCAGTCTAGCATCCGAAGTATTAAGATCCATTCCATATGCTCGTAGAGAGACTGGAAAAGCACGTACGTCAATAGGAAAGCGAATATCGTCAATGAAGGCACAACGAGTGCGAAGATCGTAAAGTCATCTATCTTGCACAGCCGGTGTGGTTGCGGTCGAAAGATATGTGTCGATCGAAAGTTCAAACGTGCAAAGTCAAGTCCCAGGAAGCGATCGAAGGTTCAAACCGAAAGAACCAAGGGAACGAAACATAGAGATATAGGAAAGATACACCCAACCGCCCAAAATCAGCACGTGGAACGACGCGGAAATGGAAAAAAGTTTGACGAACGATGAAAGGTGGGTAAAAACAGTCGCGCAAAGTTGGCTGCAATTCCAAGCACCGTTGCTGTAGCAAGTATGAGCACTAATCCACGCGGCAGAACAGCAGAAAGTAAACTTTACCTGAGAGAAGAAATACAGCAACTAGAAGAGCGAAGAACAAGCGTCAAACGGTCAGCAATTATCATATAACGCAACATCAGCACATATCACACCCAAGAAAACGTTCACTTGCCGTAAAATCCCAGTCTACGGTTTCCAAAACGCACAGTCATTTAGATCGTTTCCTTTGGATGTTGGAAGGTGGTTGCGGGTCCAGAGAGTAAGTGTAAGTGATGGGGACGGAATGAAGTGGTGTGTTTTGTGTGTGGAAATGGAGTGGGTTTGGAACAAGCCGGGGGGAATAAGGCAAGTCACCCTTGCGTCCTGCTGGGTGATTTCTGAGCGGACGCGTGCTGTCCAAAATGAGGGCGGGAACGATGCTGTCGGTTCAATGACATAATAACCAATCGTGCTTGATTGACAACTACTAGTACAAACACTCTGAAGGTCCTTCTAGATATTCCACTATCTCCCTAATCATAGCACACTTCATATATGCATATAAATAGGTCATAACGAGCGTAATGGGAGGGTGTGGTCGTAAGTGCATGTCGTTAAAAGGAAGGAAGGAGTGGTGAATGTGAACGTGGAGGCAAATAGATATTAGGTTTAAACAAGATGGGGTCAAGGCAAGAAGGCGAAAAGAATAGAAAACAAAAAGAAATGCAACAAGACCTGGTGAAAGAAAAAAAAAGGCGGCAGTCTAGGGGTTCATCAGGTCTCTTGACTGTAGGGGGGTTTCCTGTCGGGTTGGGTACATAAACGTTCATCTCCGGTATTGTTTCTCGTCGTTGGGATTTCGTATCTTGCCCGCATCGAAATCGTGCGATGATATTGACGAGCCAATCAACGAATCGCCAGAGTTCCTCTGGTACTGCTGCTTTCTCGACGATTGGCCTCCGTTTCGGTGCGAGGAGTGTCCCTTCGACCTATGTTGACGGTGAGGAACACCGGCGGGAACAGCTGGAGTCGTGTACGCAGCATTTCCACCGAATGGAGCACGAGTACCGCGACCTTTCTCTGTCGTGGGCAGTATAGGGGAACCAGTCTTTCGTCTTTGGGGCTTATTGTTGCCATAGTCGTTGAACCAAGCGCACGAGGTGACAGGACCATGCCACATGTGCTCGTCTCCCATTCTATGTCTTCTGAGTGCCAAAAAGAGAAGGGCGAGGAATGCAAGCAAAACTGCATGTCAAAGGACATATCAGGGAAGGAGATAGGGAAGTGTGTCAGTCAGGGTTCGTCCGTGGCCTACGCAAGGCAAGAGGATAGGTAAAGAAATCTTACTCACCCAGCATGGCGTTCATTAATGAAAAGGTCATGAGAACGCGGTACATGGCATGATATTGGCTCGTATGGACTGCGGGATGAAAGAAAAAATTATGGTCAGCGTACCATTCTCCACGCTCCACCAACGGAGAGAAGCAGAGAAGACTGACAGCTCGCAACCGAGTCATCCAATGGCACGACAGCAGTCGCCGACGAAAAGCACTCGACGTCTGCATCTTGAGATTCGGAAGTCGTGAGGAAAACGCCAAGTACTATTTATAACAAGCACGCGTAGAACGGTGGAATTAGGAAGATCTTTACTGGTGGAAATAGCTGATACTCACCGAGCCACAGGAAACCAGCGAAACCCAGACAACCCAACTCGATTCTTGTTGAGATAGGATTCCGCTCTCTCAAGAAGAAACTTGTTCCCAAGCTAGATTGCCGCCGCTTGAGTTACCAGGAGGCGACAATGGAGTGAAAGATACTCACAGGGTGATGAACATCAACATACTAACAGTACACACAAAGATAGCAAAAGGTACAAAGCGGGCTGAAATAGTCGTAAGGAGACATCCCAAGCACAAAGACTGAATCAACTCACTTAGGTCGGATGCAGCTAGCACATGCTGGAAGTGTCCCGACATCGCAAGACATATCAACGTGAACAATAACACAGTCCCTGTAGTGCGCAACAACAGCAGTGGCACGCGACACAACCAACCCGTCAGTCCATCGATCGACCCCGAAGGCACCAGCACACGCACCATAGATGGCAGCCCGAATCGTGATGAACAACGGCATCTTTGCTCGGTCAAATATCGAAGGCTTTGGAAGTCCTATAAGTTGTGTATCGGAACGATGATTTGAGAATTTGGATGCGTTAGCACCAGCACCAGCAGCTGTAGCGGCGCGTAGAGTGGCAGGAAAGTCGTGAGTGTTGTTGTTGGGAGAGGTGGTAAAGGAAGAATCAAGACGGAAAGCAAATGAGGGGAATTTAAAAGAGAAGGACGGCATGATTCAAATCATCAAAAGCAGTCGTTGTACGTCCGTGGAACGAGGCGATTGTGAGAAAGCCACGAGGTGAGGACGAGGGGGGTGGTGGTTTGGGGATGGATCAGACGGACACTACGGCCCACGGCGTTCTTACAAGTAGTGACAAACGTGGCCGCAAATGGAAAGGAATGCGAGTTTAGGGTCTTTCCTGCCGGTGCCGCTGCTGTGCAATGACAATGCTCTTCCACTGGTGTCCGCTTGCACGCTTGATTTGGTATCCTGCTGTCTCGTCTCGACCAGATGCGTGGACAACAGCAGGATAACTGTTTCGATCTCGGTTATCCCTTTGCAAATCGGTCTTTCGCCCGATGATGTTTTGCTGTGGAGTGTTTCGTTTTTTTTGAAAGAATGAACGGAGAGGAGTCGACCCTCGAACTAGATGTCCAGAAAGAAAAATTTCGGTGTGATGAATTCTGGATGGAAAGTCCGAGCGTGGATTTATATCGAAGTTACGACACTCGGGTCCCGTCGACTCGAAAATCCAGGTGGGCTGTCGTGATCAAGCGTCAACGCGTCAATAGCACTCAGGGTCCAAACAGGGTCGCAACCCACCTCGAGGCTTTCATCGAACAACTTCTTCATTGCAAACTTTTCTCAAAGTCTGCTCTCATGACCGTTCAATTCTACAGATTCCTTAGGGCGTAGGGCGCAAGTCGGCGGCGCGCCATATCAGGGTAACAAGGCCAAACTACCGATGTCTGCATGTGCCGCCGCTATAACAGATCGCGCAACGGTCGCAATGACACAGTTTTGGTAACGTTGCCTCGAACAGCAACGGTATCCCCACAAAGACGAGGTGATACGGGGGGATGCCACAACAGCGACACTAGCGAGAAAGCTATGTAATTTTACAAAGTCCCAGAATAAGTCCTAAAGGTCGCTCAGCAACCAACCTCCTCCCGAAGCTTTTGTCCAATCTCCACGTAAAATTGCAGACAGCTGGGGTTCGCCAACGTTGAGAGATTAACCGTGGACAACGAGGCACCGTTAATGATCTGCAGCGAGTAGAATAATCAGATAAAACATATCAGGATCATCCCTTGAATGAGGTCATGCATCACCAAACACAATCCTCCCCCCACACGAACAATGGGCGCAGTTTGCAGCGAAACCACGCACCTTTTTGACAAGCACTTCCACACGTTTCCCGTTCACAGTGTACGGTATCTCAGTCACCTGTATAATCTAGAGGATAGCAGATAATAAGTGACAGAGGAACACGCCACAAAGTAAATCGCGCACCTTCGCGGGGACATGTCGTGGACTACGCCTCGCTCGGATTTCCTTCTTGATATTTTGCTGGAACTCTTCTGACAACGTCCTGCCATCAGGCAGCTTCACGAACAAGAGAACGCGTTCATCCATCCCACCATCAGTCTTCTGGCCGACAGCAACATAGTCCGTTACAACATCTTCGGTCGACGCAGTGGATGAAAAGCACAAGTCAAGCACATCATATAGCTCTGCAGACCCGAATCTTATCCCACCAGGATTCCTGCAGGCAGGGAAGAATATCAAGTTCACATCAAGCCCACGAGGACAATTCGGGAACGCTTACAACACACCATCTGACCTTCCCAACATAACCACGCCACCACCATTTCCACTTCTTGAGGGCGTAATTAAGACGTGGTCGCCGTGGTCTAGGCACCATTCATTGTCATGATACATATAACGAAGACACGAAGGAAAGAAACGCCTACACCACACGCCGTCATATTCTGCAAAGTAAGCCTGGTGGAACCGCTTCGCCGCAGCTTCCACATCCTCTGATTTTCCATATCCGGGTAGAGGCCAAAAGCCCAAGGGCATACAAGGAAAGGGTCTTACACAGACAAGCTCACCGGACGCGCCAGGTGGTGTTGGTATTCCCGACGATGAATAGCTTTCAATAGCCATCCCAAGCATTCGACATTGAATTTCTCCTCGGTACACCGGCAATGCAGAACACATGCCAGCGAATAGCGAACAAATGTCCGTTCCTCCTATACAATGTCAACGGTGAAACGTCGTGAGTTTAAACGCGTAAACGACGTGCCAAGGGGCAAGCGATGTTAATACCTGTAATAGAACCAAGAAGAACATTAGGGTGGATGTGCTCGTACACATAGTCAAACAGTGGGGGAGCTAGCGGCGATCCTGTGGAATAGATCTGGCGCAGCGAGGCTAGACTGTGATGTTCCCGAGGGCGATAAGACTTCTAAAGATAAAAACTCAACCAATACCCACAGACCAGGCTGTGCTAGGCCAAGATTCTACGCACAGAGAGTTGATCAATATACTTGGCACTGGTTCCAAATATCGTTATCCCAAGCATGTCAACGAGCTTCCAGAGATAGCTGGGATCCTTGAGAGGACTTCCGTCATACAAAACAAGGGTACACCCCACGCCGAGGCCGCTGATCAGGAAATTCCACATCATCCATCCACTTTTGGAAGTTGTCGAATCGATATAGAAGGAGCGTCGAGATAGATATAGTGGATTCATCGCCAAGAGGCGATACGTGTGAGTAGTTAGCGGTGGCCGAAGAAGCAAGATGTCCCCCAAGACTTGAGAAAAAAATACCTACGTTGTGGTATAGTAAAAGAAAACGTCATCGGGTTGTAGATCGCCGCAAATGACGAATTCTTTCTTCGCCTGTAACAACATGCCGCCGGCCCGGTGAACTATCGGTCTGAAGAAAGTCGAAGAAAGACATTAAAACCGGACACGATCTCAGAGACAAGATGGAATGGAGGTACTTTGGCCGCCCTGTTGTCCCGCTGCTGAAGAGAATCCAGAGGGGGTGATCGAATGAAGATTTATACCACTCTATCTCCCCGGAAGTCGTACGACCGAGTTTGGAGGCTTGTCCATCAGTCAAGAAGGCATCCCAAGCTACCCAGTCATCGCCCCATCCAGTTTGGGTTTGGGGTATGGAGTCTTGTGAAGCTCCAGATTGCTGGATGATGACGACCTTTTCCGGGACAATGTTCTTGGCAGCAAGCCCAGAAAGAAGCGTGGCAAGCTTTGGAAGGTGTTGGTGGGACTTGCCATTATACCTAAGTAGATTGAGAACGTGGGGCCCGATGGTGATCGGGGTGTAAGACGAACACGACTGAATCAACCGCGAAGATAAACCGAGGTTGGACTTGCTCGAACCTACACGGAACGGAGCTATCAGGATTCAAGCTGGCGTCGAACGTTCGATAAACTAACCGCTCGAGTACGCCTTGTGGGCCAAAGTCTGCGGCAGCGCTGACCCAGATGGCACCCACGGCGGCGGTGGCAAGACAAGCGGCCACATTTTCCTATGGCCATTAATCACTGTGAGCGTAATGCGCACGGCTAAAAATAATGAGATTCTGGGCGAGTGTGGGGTGATAGATTGCCAAGAGTGCTGTGCAACTTGCGTCCACGATCCACGTCGTCCTCGCACGGCAGACGGAAAGATACGATTCTGACAGATAGACGTGCTTACAATATTGTTCGATGAATATGAGGCCACGCGGTCACCTGGCCGGATGCCGTTTTGGAGAAAAGCAGAAACCAAATCGGCCACCAGGTTATAGAGTTGGAAGTACGTGGCCTGCCGCAGGGGAGGATTGGGGTTGGTCGCGGTTGGTTCGGCTGTTCGGGCGGCAATCAGTTGGGAGATGCGATCAAACGGGGGACGAGATAAGAGGACGAACTAGCTTGTATCAAGGCAAGCTTGTCAGCGGAGCGACAATACAACATGTTTTCGGCCCAGTTGAGCGCAGCGCCGTTGAACCTTAGAGTCGGAAAGGGGTGAGAAAAGGACTGAATGCGGTGAAGATGGAAGCCAACCAAGGAGGGTTCTCGGACGGAAGAGCAGCATTATTGACGACATGAGTGCCCTTGGAACCAAGGACGTTGACATGATCCCAAACTTGGCCCCAGAAGGCGTCAACGTGAGCTGTCGACCATTTATACAGATCAACGTAGGAAGCCAGATTCAGTTCGAATTTGGCATTTATATGCGAGAGAAACTGATGTGTCGAGGATTCATGGGGGTTGGCAGGCTGATGAAGAAGGTCAGACGACGAGATGGACATGGTACTGAGACTGAAGCAACTGCAGGCCAAGAACAGCCGGGTTTGGGTTTGGTAATTGCTATTTGGCAAGAAACTGGATATCTGTTTGGAGAAAAAAAAAAGATGGCGGCGTCTATTCCGTGACGCAACAGCAGCGGCGTGGTGTGAAGAGCGTGAACGATGATGACTGGGATGGTATCGTGCGATGGGCGGAGGTTAACCGGGGTGACAGGGACGGTGTGACAGCGTGACGATCCGTGCGCACGTTTGCAAAATAAATTGGACCGATCGGGGATGGCTAAATCTCTATTTCTTGGTTGTGGTTTGGCCTCAGCAGACTTGGACGAACAACACCAACAGCGTCGCCTCTCACGTTTGTCTGCCATTTCCGTCCCTGTCCTTTCAGACCGGCCTACACCACCCCGCGTCATCTTACACAGCTTGCCACATCCTATAAATCCCCACCCTCCTTCCCCACACATCCTCCCTTGCCACTCCCAAGCCATTCAACTTCCATCATGGACAGATTCCTTGCCCCCCACTCCCCAGAAGCTGCAGCACACACCCTCCTCACGTATGTCCTCTCATCCAAGTCGTCTTCCATGACTCACGTCTCCACAGCGAGAATTGGTTCTACTGGGACCTCGACCACGCTAACCTCAATGAAAACCTCGTGGCTGGTTGTGCTTCCTACCGTGCCTTTGACCGCTATTTGAGCGGGCAGGACATGTACTTGCTTCCCCGCACAAGATCAGAGCTTGAGCGTATCCTGTACGTTCGCCACACATTGTTCATCTTTTGAACGTGGGTGTTCATCACCATCACTTCCCCACAGGAGACGCTACGCGTATGATGCAATCCACAACGCAATCGCCAAGTGTCGAGCCGCCTTGCAGCCCGGAGGTTACGGCAGGGTAAGCAAAATTTTTGATGCTGTTACGAATGTCGGGTTTGACAGGTCCCCCAGGTTTGTTATCTCGCCGAAAAATCGATCTCGGACGTACTCAACGCCAATGACAATGCCGAGTCCTTACTAAGACTCCATTATAATCCCTCCGCGACTCCCGTGCACGAGTCTGCTGAACCCTCAGCTCGATCAATCCCGACCAAGTAAACGAGAACCACTCATGTCATCAGTTCCACACATGTCGGACTAGATTTGATTTTCATGCATTGGGTTGTTTCAGCCGGTGACGAAGACGTCTCTATATTTATTCACCTGCCATTGATACATTTCTTGACGCGCACATATGACGCAGCGCTCAGCCACCCATTACCACACATATACCACACCAACCCCCCAACCTTGTACTGCTCCTTGCACCAAAAGATATTGCACCATGTACTAATGTGTTGTATTCCATGTATATTGTTTGTCGAGTCATTACTTGAAATAACTATAGACTACCATATTTGAATACGGTGGTGCCAAGACGGTGCTTATTTTTAGAGTGACCACTTCCAAACTTACGTTGAGGTACAAACGTGCGCGGAGTGGTCCAGCAGATTGCCTTTCCATCACCTTCTCTGCTTGTCTCGCTGGCCGAAATAGTGCTGCAGGGCTCTGGTGAGGCCACTTGAGCCTCCAGTCACGCCGACTGCCTCTTCACTCTCGTACACTTATGGTTCCCTCGTACCAACTGTGTTTGCTGGCTGCGCTTTTGCACCTCACTGATGCGTCACCAGCTCAAACGCCACTCCAAATATCCCCGTTCTCCAGTAAGCTCCTACTGGACTTGCCCTATCTAAGATACTCGTCTCAGCCACCTTCTAATAGAACCGCGAAGACTCAATGGCCGTTTTCTTCAAATATCTGACATGCATCCAGATCCACATTACAAACCGTCGTCATCTGTGAATAAAGCATGCCACAGAAAGAAGCCCAAGAAACGTCGGGAAGAAGCTGGATATTACGGGACACCCTACTCGTAGGTCGAAGGCCAACTTTTTTTTTTGAATTCCCATTTTATATGTTCCGCAACACCGGAGTTTTGGGATGGGAAGTACCCAAACGTCGTTCTTTTCACTCCAACCCATCAATCGTCTCACACTGCCTACAAATCTCACACGTGTGTCTCGTTTTAGTGAATGTGATTCGCCGTTTGTGTTGACCAACTATACACTCGACTTCTTGGAAAAGAAATGGGCGTCAGAGTTGGATTTTGTTATCTGTGAGTCGTGGCACGCTACCTTTTCAGCGCAAGGGCGATCCTCCCTTTGCTGTTCGTTCTGTCATCTTCTAACATGTTTCTTAACCCTTTCGCCATGACACAGGGACCGGAGATAATGCAAGGTAATCCCCCCTCGTTCTCCAACACGTCTCCACCGCCTCGTTGTTCCCTATCTGTCCAAGGCGCGCTTACCCCGCAAACTTTTTGTCCTTTACCTCTAGGCATGATAACGATAGAAAATTACCTCGTACACCGGCGGAAATCTATGACTTGAACAGAGCAGTTGCGAAACGGATGGAAGAAATCTTCTTGAGTCGGGGGATCCCTGTCGTTCCGTCTCTCGGTAAGTTCGACCGAGACCCATCCCTTTCCCGAGTCCCTGTCCTTTCCGTCACCCAACCAAGAATGTTTGCTAATTGTTCTTTCGTACCTTCTCCTTCCCTTTACATCGACTCTGGCATTTTACAGGGAATAATGATGTGTGGCGTAAGTCGTTGCTGACCGTACTTGCCGATAACGCTCATGGAACTTTTTCTTTGGTCAATTTAGCCCATGTAAGATTATCCCCACCGCATCTAACTCGACCGAGTTTAGCTCATTGGTTTGTCAAATATTATCGATCCAGAACATCATGAGTCCAGGTATGCATCGTAATCTGTTGTCGGATGAGCCATCAGCGATAAATTGCGATTGTGGCTGTATAGGACCTAATGGTATCACATATGAATTCTCCCAGTGAGTTTGCGCGTCAAGCCTCCTCCTTCTGTATTGAGTTGGGATGTCTGCGATAGGATATGGAAGAAGTTCATACCATTTCATAATCATCAAGTCTTTCAGCGAGGAGCCTACTACTCGGTCGAGGTCATCCCGAATGAGGTGGCCGTGATTGCATTGAATACGATGTATTTCTATGATTCCAATAAAGGTACAGTTCAGCTTCGTGAACTCGTGGTCAGGGCAGCTTTTGACGTGTTGTCCATGACCAGCTGTTGGAGGTTGCCTATTCAAGGAACCAGATGATCCGGGTAACCTTCAATTCGATTGGTTGGGTGTTCAGCTGAAGAGCTATCGGAACCGTGGATTGCATGTAAGGCTCGCTCTTGCGTCATCATACGTCGAGATAATGGGATGTTGACTGGTAACGAATGCAGGTGTATATATCAGGTTTGCCATCGTTCAACTAATGAAGCCCGATAGATAAGATTGACAATCAAAAATTAGGGCATGTTCCACCATCTCCTGGAAATTACTTTCCCGAATGTGTACGTGATTGTTTGAGAGTTGTGTTTTGGCATGCTGATTTTGGGGTGCGACCGATTCTAGTATGTACGATATGCAGAGCTGGCGTTGAGATTCCAAGACACGATTTTAGGGCATCTGTTCGGGGTAAGTGGTGCGCTTGCCGAGAATGTTTGAAATGCTGAACATCTGGTTAGCACATGAACGCAGATCACGTAGGTGCCCCAAAATCGGATAACATGGAATCATGGCCCTGAATTTGAAGAATAGTTCTTTTTCCTTGAAGCCATCGACCTTGATATTTTTCCCGAAGAGGAAGACGAGACGAATTCGGAGGCCAAAGAGGAGCTCTACCAGACTTTGCTGGGCGAGTTCTCGGCGCTTCCAAGGGCGAACAAGAACCATACTTTGGACGAGTACGCGGTGGTGAATGTCTCGCCACCAGTCGTACCGAACCCTTACCTTCCAACGTTTCGGATTTTCTCGTACAACGTTACGGGCTTCGACGGGGCGTCGGGGGTGACAGTGCAAGGGAAAAAGCGCCAACACGGACACCGTCGTGGGAACTCAGGAGACAAGGAAGTGCATTGCAAAACCGAGCGGTACCAAGATTCATGGAAATGTCATCTGAACGAGACTTGGCATTCTGATCCCAAGTCGCCATCTCGCACTAATACGCTTTGGAGCCCCTTGGGATACGCGCAGGTGAGCGAGAGATATGGTTTTATGTGGAACATGATGGTTAATCATGACGGTGATGCCCAGTATTATCTGCCGAATCTAAAGGATGCAAATGAAGAGCAGAAGCCAGCATATGAGTTGGAATATATGACGTTTCAACCGGCATTGCTTCATCCAGAGGCGGCTGATGGCGGATCTGGGGAAATTTTCTGGTATCCGATACCACTGCAGCAGCTGCCGCGCTCTCTGCGGAATTCGTCGGTGACAGAGTCGAAGTTTGCGCCGTATGCGATGGCGGATCTGACGGTCGGGTCGTGGCTGGAGCTGGGGCGGCGACTAGGGGACAAGACGGAGACGGCTCTGCGGAAAAAGTTTCGCAAGTACATGTACTTGGGGGGCAGCGAGGGCAAGTAATCAGTAGTGTACGGCTATAGATGGCAATAATGGGATGATGCGTGGGTGTATATAAGATAGCGTGGGTGTGTTTGTACGCGTGCTGTTCCCTTGACGATCTCGGCCAGCAGCTCGCTGGTAACCAACACTACAACACTTTCATTCATTCCGATCCAAGTCCAACGGCCATCCGCCTCCAATTATCTTCGTCCCGGCCGGTGTCGACGTTGTCCTTGCTCGTCAATCGCCTTTATTCTCCCCTTTTTTCCTTCGTTTTCCAAGAGGGCGCATTCTCTTCGTTTGCTATTCTTGTCACTGCCCATCTTGTCTTCTTCCTTGTTCTCCTTATCCTAGCCACCAACCCCGCCCATCTCCAACCTTTTTGTTCTCCATCCGGCTGGCCCGATTTTTTCAGTCAAAATCCACCAAGACACACTCTCTTCTCCTCTGTCCACCCTTGCGATGACTGCAGTCAACATGCAGTTGATGCCCACCGGCATGCCTCTCGACTTTATGCCCATCCATCCGTCCCATTCTCGCTCGAATTCCGTCTCCTCCACCTCGACCCACTCCTCAAACTCGCGCCCACAGTCCTCCCAGGGAGGTCTCTCACGAATGCACCTTGGAATGCCACCATCGGCAGAGGATCTATACGGTCCCACCACTTCTTACCACCTGGCTCACCATGGCCAGTCCATGCAAAATGACCATGTACGATCTTCTCTTGATCATCCGCTTCCCGCCAGCTCACGAGTCTGACTGATGTCCATCTCTTGTCATTTTTTTTTCACTCCGTTCCCGCTGCCCTCGCTTCCATTCTCATCTTCTTACTGCTCTCGTCATCTTCTCTGCTTTTTTTCTCCCTCTTTTTTAGTCACCGCCGAACCACAACATTACGAATCCGGCGCTAAAGGGCCACCTACGACCAAGTCATATTCGAGCCCGTGCTGCTGCCTCTCCCTACCCCCGTGAGACCGACAGCGTACACTCTTCCTCAAGTGAGGCCGACGATATTTCCATGTACCTTGGCAACCCTGGCCCTGATTATCACAATATGTACGCTGGAGGTCATCCCTTACCCCCTAACCAAGAAACTCTTCACACAACGGGTGCATTCGGCAGGATGACTCTGAGCCCAGACCATGCTCTCGAAAAACTCGCCGCGAATGTGAGAGCCGCGACTACAACGAGTGCCTCTGATAGGGCAAAACAAATCTTCGTTCAGGCATGGTACGCGCGTTTCTTCTTTTTTTGTGGCTGACGTGCCCATCATGATCTGTTGTGTCCTTGTTCTGTTTTCCTCTTCGTGTGAGCGCGGTGCTGATTTCTTGTGTAGGTTGACAGCAAATTATGCGACCTACCCCGACGGAAACGTCCCTCGGCAAGGCTTGTACTTCTCTTATCGTCGAGTTTGTGAACAATACGGTATCCCGCATATCAACACGGCTACACTAGGCAAGGCTATTCGCCTTTGTTTCCCAACAATCAAGACAAGACGGCTAGGAGTCCGAGGAAACAGCAAATACCACTGTCCGTTTCATCTTCATCACCTGTTAAACAAAGCTAACGAGGCTCTTGTTTCCCCGTTTGTAGATTGTGGGATCCGGCCTGCGACTTCGGCAGAAGCCGAGTGGTTGCAAGAATACATCCAAAAGTCCAATAACAATGCGGCTCAGAATTCTATCAACGCTGCTCGGTTGGCAAACGAACAGGACCCATCTAACGGGAACGGTGAAGGTCGGTCTGATGAAGATGACGACGAGGACTCGGAAGGCAACGCCTCTGCCATGGGCTCCAAGCGTAACTCTCTTACTCTCGCTAATGAAGGCAAAAACCCCGTTTTTTCGGGTGACATGAGCGAGAAGACACCGACAGCCGCCACATTGCTATCGCAGGTCCAGGCTGCTCAAAGGCCGCCGGGTTCTTTCCCTCCTCAGGCCTCTATCCGTCGGCATCCTCAAGGGGAGCCCACTTTGACGGTACAATCACACTCTCCTCCCACGGGCCAGCCCGTTCCCTATCTCCCGTCTCAACAGTCCGTCTCCGTTCGTCAACTCCCACACTTCCCTTCGATTGATGAGGCCGTGGGTGCCAACTCCACTTCACCACATGGCATGGCCGGACGGGAAGTATGGGGGTGGTTCCAAGATCATCTTGACGCATTGTTGGAGAGTGTGCGAGCATTCCGATTTGATCAATTCGAGATGCACCTCCGAACATTCTGGACAAACTTGGTTGGTCATCACCGAGAAGTTGTTCATGCTCCCGCTATTGCAGGGTTGATGGCAAAGGCAGATGCTATCGTCTTTGATGTAGGTTTTGACTTTTCATTTTGAGGATCGACAGGGTTGACTGATTTCTATATTTTCTTCTGATAGGAAATATTGGAGATTTTGCGTTCCCAGATGCTTTCGCCGATACCTTCGGCATCTCTGACGAGTCTGCGACAGCTGGCAAATAAGATGGAGAAGATACTATTAGTTGCTTTGGAGGGATATGGAAATACTTTTGTGGAGCCGAAAGTTGAACTTGGAGCTCGCTTTGGACACCTAGTTTGTGCGTATTCTTCAGGTCACATTCCGGCGTCAGTGCTAACATGTCTGCATATAGTGAGATATTTGGATATATACCAGGTCACGCAGGCGTTGAACACGGTTTTGACGAATCAGAAGCAACTCGCAGATATGCGTCGATCTTGGCAAAAGGTCGACTTTGAATCTGTACGAAACCAATCTGCATTGGTGTGCAATTGCCGCCATGAGGACCTGGTTCAATTGTTGGAGGTTGAGTTTGTTGCTATGCTTGATAGCTTAGCGAAGACTACTGAACCTGTACGGGAGGTGATGGCGTGGGCGGATAAGTGCTGCGAACGGCTGATGGGTGGAAGCCGAACATTGCACAATGGGGAGGATAGGTCGACTATGAGCTCGCGGAGTGTTCTCATTCGTTGGGGATATGTGACGAGTCAAGTCATGCGAGATCTGGTGGGTCGAGTCCTTGCTTTGTATATGCGCCCGTTACTGACTTTCTCCCAGACCATCAGGAGCGATCCTGCATTTGGTGCTTTCCAGATCTTGAAGCTGTTCTTGGAGTAAGTTGCGATCGTGCTACCTTCTTCGATTCAAACTTACCTGCCTTGATTAGTGATTGGATCGCAGTCAACGTACTGCGAAGTGTAGCACTTTCAACAAACTCAGTGGCTGCCTCGGTTGAACCGATGATGCAACAGCAATATTTCTCATTATCACCAATGGCTGGGCAAGAAACTTTCGGGTCGATGGATGTCCGACCGACTGGACTTATGGCACATACGCCAACAACATCAAGTATGCTTGCTGCACTCCAGCAAGATAGCTTCCCAGGTACATCGCTTGATCCTACATCGACTGCATTCGGCTCGGATGCGTATGGATCGCTTTCGTATATGGATGCGACTGGACCACAAGAGGATTCCTTACCTTCCGTTCATGGACCTGGTCTTGGGTTTTCGGACTTCCCGGGAGCAGGGGGCTCGTTTGATGTTGGCGGTTTCACACCCCAAGATCTTGCGATGAATTCTTCTGCGACTCCAGGACCTGCAGGAAACGAATCCGACCACGACGCTGACCCAGTGAAAGCGGAGCAATCTACTGGTGTGTAAAAGAGCTTTTCTGATCAAGCTCTTCTTCGCTCTTGTCCTCCTCCATCTTTCTCTTCTTTGTTTCGGTTTTCTGATTGCTCATTTCTTTGAACTTTCTTTATCTACAACGAAGTATATTTACCTTAGTTTTTCAGTCTTTTTGCTTGCCACTTCTGGGTTGTTCATTATAATAATCTGTGCTTACACACTGTCTTGTCTTGTCTCCTCGATGCTTTCCTCCGCCCCCTCCACCTCTCCACATCCACATCGCCACCCTCCTGTTCCTATCGCTCGCATACACGCACTCACACCACGACTATCGTTCCCCAATGCTTGCAAGGGGACTCAAACCTACACAATCCCGCACATTGCTGTTCATTAACCTGCTACATATGTATTATTCCTCCCCGATGCACATAAACCATCCTACACACTCGCTCGATGCCTTTTTCCCCCCTCCCCACTTGCTTGCTTGCTCGCTTGTCTGTCCGTCTATCCTTCACCCACTTTTTTCTTCCTGCCCTCGCGTTCTCGTCTTCATCACATGCTATCCACGCTCCTTAATGAAATTGTATAGGATCTTGACTTTCTCTCTCTCTCTTCTCTCTTCTCGTTCTGTGTCTACTCCTCGTCTCTCTCTGAACCTTAGCTACTACCGACCCCACTCACCTTCCTATCCTCCTATCCTCCACCTCACCTGTGTGTGTACCTATCTGACCCCCAGAGGCCTTTTTCTCTATCACGGAATTACTCACCCTCACTCGCTCCCTCACCCCACATCCATCTCATTCCACTGTGCTTTGCGTTCCTCTCTCTTTCTCTTGTCCTTTTTTCGTTATCAATATATATATAAGGGGTTTTCGTCCTTCGACTTGACCCCCATCCTTTTCTAACTTATTCAATTATTCTTGTGTGTGAAATGAAATGAAGAATTTTGTCGAATCGATCATCGTACCCTAAAAAGAAATCGTGAATCCTATTGTGCGATGTGCTGTGTCTCTATTAAGTTACATGGTGTTGGATGAGCTGGACTGGTCGAGTGAATTACTTGGTGGGAAGGTACTTGAAGTGTCTGAACAACTGGCTATATTATGATAAATGGTAATAAATTTGATAGAGCAACACTTCCTTGTATGATTGTATGATATGAATGGTGGTGTATCTTGGGGGTACGAATAAATGGGTGGTGGGGGGATATAACATAGCAAATGGTAGATAAACGCAACATTATCAACACGAGAGCACAGAAAAGCACAATAGATGGGTGGATGATGAACCGGCATCGTCTGTCGTCGAGCATTGGATCGTCCTTGATATACTGTAGTAATAGTCGGGCATTTACCATGCAGGAGCATCGACAGACCATCCAGCATCTTCAACAACGGCAGGAGCCTCAGGAACCTCTTCAGCTACAGCGTTGCCGTTGCCGTTACCGTTCTCCACTCTCTTGTCCGCATGTCCTTTTCGTGCATATCCGTTTCCTGCATGTCCATTGCCTACCGATTCACCCAACGCATGAAGCCTCTCCACCTCGGCCTCAGCTTTGGCAATGTTTTCGGTAGTGACACGAGCTTGGTTAGCCTCGTACCAAGTCTTTTTGGTTTTGAGGTCTTCGATAACTCTCGACGCGTCCTCGGATGAGGTAGGTGGAGGAATGGATAGGGTCAAGAGAGCAGAAAGGGTGGCTAGAGGAATGTTAAGTTCGCCTGGCTTCGTCGGTGCCGGAGTGGGTGTATCTGCGTCACCATTGGCAACCTTTGCCTTTGGTGCAGAGCTGTTGGCCTTCTTGTTGTTCTTATTCCTGTTCTTTCCGCCGACGAAGTAAGACTCTTCTTCCTCTCCCTTTTTCTTCCGCACGACAGCACCTTGTGGAATGTCGTCCACCTTCCTTACTTCCAGCTTGGGCACTTCAGCGATTTCGGATTTGTCGAAAATCGAGGACGACGACAACGAAGCGGTGGGCTTTCCAGACAAGTGATTAAAGAAATCAATGAGGGTTTGACAATCCTCAATTTGAGACTGGTACGCTGGGGCCTTTGCCTCGTCCAATAGCCGATCTGCGATCTCCTTTTTCTTCTGAGCATCTTCTGCGGCCTTTTGAGCACGAAAACGCTCCCTTCTCCTTTCCTGGTCTTCCCGCAACTTCGACCAGTAGTGGTCGTTAGCGTCGCGGAATGCTTGCGCAGATTCACGCTTCTTGGTAAAGAGAGCGTTAAGGGAAGTTTGGAGAGCGTCCCGCTCCTGGAAGAGCTTGTTGCGGCCTGCGAAAGCCTCGTCGCTCTCCTTCTTGATATCGTCCAGCTCGGCTTTGATGGTGTCATACCGTTCGGAGAGTGCTTTAGCTTCAGGATCGTCGAGTTCTTTCCTTATTTCGTCGATTTTTTCACGATCAGCGTCAACGGCCTGTTGCTGAATCGCAAAACCTTCCACAGTTTTACGTTGACGTTTTGTGGTAGAAATTTCCTGAAGAGCACGCTTCTCCTCCGCAAGTTTTAGGTTGCCAGACTCAACCTGCTTGTCAAGTCGACTTCAAGGAATGTAAGGAACGGGATTCATAAGAGGAAAATTATGACATACGCAATATGTGCGTCGACCTCTTCGACACTTTTGAATGCGATTTTCCCTTTCGCAGCTTGAAGGTCCTTTACCTATATCACAAATATTCGATGAGTGCCTATGACTTGTAGTGAAAATGGCTCCACACCTTTTTCGCAACAGACTCGTTCAATGCCTTCACCTGGTCGAGTAATTTAGACCGTGAAGCTTTATTATTGCCCTGTTGACTCTGGATGGAGTCGAGCTCCGCACGAAGTGTAGTCCGCCGGTCGTTTCCTGAACCTCCTTTTGTGGCAAGACCAATCTTGTTACGAACAGCATCCTATATACACACGATCTGTTAGGCTCAGATGTTCCAGAGTGAATTGGAAAGGGGAAGGGTCCGGTGTGAATGACGTCGAATACTGACCAATTTAACCTGAAGTTCCTCTATTTCGCTCTTGATTGAGTCTTGCTCGGCATCGAATATCTTTTTGTCTGGCTTTCCACCCGAACCAAATGAATGGTTTAACGACTGCTCCAAATTCTTGTCGCCGGTGGTGGTGGTGGTAACGGGAGTTGATGTTCCCGTTGAAGCTACTGAGCTAGCATTGCCCTTGGGGGTATCCGCAGCACTGGGACCCTTGGAGGCTTTTGATTTTTTGGGGGCCATTACGATACTGGAGGATATGAGAGGGTAAGGGGATAAGGATACAGAGTAAGGAGGGCGATGTGGGACTTGGAAGTGTGTCGTGTCAAAATTATTGGATTCATGACCGTGTGAATCTCCCGTCAACATCCTCAGACCAAAAATCGGCTGCCAAAAATACAGAAAATAGTGAAAAATTCAGAATACCACTTTTGTATCTAGCTTTTCTATCTCTCGATAACATTCATCGTACACCTCACGGTAGTCGTCGTCATCTCCCTTCTCATCGTCTCCTTCTTTCTTTTTTGCCTTTCTCTTCATGTTCGGGCAGATCATAACACAACTCGTCGGCCGTTTTGTTGAACTAGCGTGTCCTAGCTCTTCTTTTGATGTGACGAACACGTACGGTATCTGAGCTTCTTCGCTGAGCACCGGTAGGTGTGATATTATGTCTATTGGGCTGATATCTGCAGCCAAGACGAGCAACCTAAATTCGTGCATGAGTTTGGAACACTCCAGCGAGGCGACATAGTCCACGTACCCTTTCTCCCCTTTCCGTATGCCTTTGACAACTTCCTTGACACCCCGTTTAACCTGACGAGCCTTTGCAGCTGCAGAAGCATTAAGACCGTACATGCACAGTCAGATAAGATTGGCAGACCCACCCTTTTTAATCGTTTTATGCAGCTTCTTAGCAAGCTTTTTCTGCGCAATGGGTTGCGCTAGTGGAGAGAGGTCCTCAGGAGGTATTATAATCTCCTCCTTCTCCTTTTTCAATTTCTTGGGCGCCTACAGAATTTCTGAGAATTTTTAGTCAGAAGCAACAGGGTGGGCCACTGTACCTCGTCGACTTCGGCCATCTCAACATCTCCATCGGTCTTCTGAGCCTCTTCAGCTTCCCTCTTGCGCTTTTCCTTCTTTTCTGATTTGTCCTTGCCCATTGTAAATTTCTGGAGAGTGTCGAGAAATATCCGCGATGGTGGGGATCTTGTGTGATGTGACCAATCACAGGTGTCACGCTGTGTACGCGTCGCGTGAACTTCTGGGTAATGCCCGTGCTCAGTCGTAAATCTTGAGCTTCTGGTTCGTAGATGCGGAGCTATCTCGTTGCTGGGGAATTGACAGGTCATATGCCACACCACGGGGCGCTACCCAATTGTAGGGGCGGCGGGGAAGTGGGCTTAGACTCAGCACGAGACCAATTCTCTGTTCCTTTCAGCTGTCGTACGAACTGCAGTGCAGAGGCCACGAGCATGGCGTCATGGTGTAGGTAGTGAGATTGAAATTGGTTTGATACAAGGGCCACGAAAGAATCATACACGCCGCGAAACCTACAACCCCTCTAAATTTCAATTTCCCGCACACCATCCTTATCGACAACCTTCACCAAATACTTCCCTGGACTCACAACTAATCGCTTCGCTACTTCGTCAAGGCATCGTTTCAAGGTAGCAATACCCTCCTCCAGGGAAGCCTCTGGGTCGTGGTATCTATATGCGTTATCAAACCATCATGAGGTCCAAAGAACATAGTAGGAAATATGAAGAAACTCACCGATCCAGTAAACTCAACGCGAAATAACTTCCGTATCCGTGTGCACCGAACGGGATTTTTGTTAGAGTACCCAGATAATCGATCCAATATAGTTCGGGAGTATGAGAGCTCGTATCATACCCGCCAACGAGCAGATTAACGGCATATGGCCTTCGTGACCGAATGCTATCTGCTAGTGAACGGCGAATCCATGAAGCAGCAGCCGACGGTCCGAGGGTAAGAGTGTTGCGGATTTGATAAAGCCGAATATTCCGTTCAACATACTCGGAAAACTGGATGGTATCGCCTAGAGGGCAAGCACGTTATGAGTGGGTTCACAATCAGTTGTAACAAGGAGCATACCTGGCTCTCCTGAGTACGCCATGAGGAGATGTGGGCTGAGGATTTTGATCTTGTCCTCGTCTGTCTTCATTTTCACGATGGAACGCGCTGCAGTGGTATCTGCTGCAACAAGGACATATCCCTTGCCTGTGATTGCGAACGAGGTCTCCATGTCGAGTAGTCAGTGTGCGCTACTAGCTTAAGAAAACGCCAAGTTGCTATGTGGTGGTCTACGCCGATGAGGAAGACCTGGGGCGAAGGCTGAGGTGGATAATGAGGAGATGAGTAGGGACGCGTGTACGTTTTGGCGCGTGGATTGATCGGTCACGTCACCGTTATTTGCAAAGCGCGTTTGGTTGATCCACTCCGACCACAAGCTTCCTCTCGCCAGCTGTCAACCACAGGTCCATCCTAAAATTCCCGTGTCTTCTTTCTCTAGGACATAATGTCGGAGAAAAAACGAGGAAGGCCAGCAAAAAGCAAGGGTGTAAGTTATTCTTCGTTCAATTAGCAGTCACGGGCATTTGACCAACATATAGACCTTGCCAGGCCAACGAACCCTCGTTGATTTATTTTCGAGGACAAAGTCTTTGAATGGAACAACCGGATCACCTTCAAACTCAAATGGCACTAATACTCCTACGGAGCCACCTGCATCTCAAACAACAACTAGTTCGCAACCCGAGATGGACAGCTCGGAACTTGGTGCGTGGTTGCTCCTCCGTTTTTAGTAATTGGTCATTAAGCTAAAGCATCCAGAACCCCTCCAGAAATCGGCCACAGTGTCAACTCCAGAGGTAGAGGTTATCGAAATTCTGGATGATGAACTTCTTCCTGCCACCACACCTATTTCAGGTGTGAGCGAACCCAGTGAACCTCCTTCATCTCCACGGAGTTCTGTCGTGGAGATCGTCGATGAGATGTTCACGACGAAACCAAGTACTGGCTCCCAGGAAAATGCCATTGTCATTGAAGACTCTACTCCCAAACCCATACGAGTCTCTGGACCTCCTACGGCGCGAACGAACGCGTCAACGAAGATTCATCCGTTCTTTGCGCGTATGGCACCTAAATCCGAAGTTGAAGAAAGTCATAAAACGCGCGGACCCGCGAAGAACCCTGGAGTTCCCTACCCTGACGCCGCATCTCAGCATGTACGAGGCTCTCAAACCGATTTCTCTTCTCATAGGACGACACCTCTTCCATTTACGATCCATTCAAGGCAATCGCTGCCGGCGGAGATTTGCGACATGGTTCTCCAATCTCTGCAGACCGACTACGAGGCGAAGCACTCTATCTTTCCTTTAATCACAAGCACCATATCAAAGGAAGCATACAGAGCTTCCATACCGAACGAACATATCCAGGGACACCCCGCAATTCAAACCGTTCTCTCATCATCGACAGAGGGATCTCAGACTGTGCATCAACTCTGGGTTGACAAATGGCACCCCAAACAAGCTCGCGACGTCCTGGGAAATGAAAACAACGCGCTATATCTTCGTGACTGGCTGCAGGCTCTCAAGCTAAAAACAGATTTCTCAGCCGTAATTCAAACGTCGATGAAGAATAATCCCAAGTCCACGGGAGGGATAAAAAAGGGTGGGACGAAGGAGGGTAGCCGCGGTGTTAAACGGCCTAGAGTAATTCGGACGGCTTCACGACTTCGAGCCACAAAGAAGCGGAGGATCGATTCTGAGGATGAAGACGAACAGGACATTAATCTGGTGTTTTCGGACCCTCTCACCCCGGACGATTTCGCAGACGACCTCGAACAGGAGTACGAAGCACCAATCGTGGACATGTCGCATTTACACGCGCCTGGCACGCAAGTGTTTGATAACCGGGTAACGAATACCATCTTGCTTGTGGGCCCGCATGGAAGTGGCAAGACAGCTTCTGTATATGCATGTGCTGAAGAATTGGGGTGGGAAGTGTTCGAGGTATACCCAGGGATTGGCAGAAGAAACGGAGCCAGTATCGATAATCTGGTGGGAGAGGTGGGTAAAAATCACATTGTCAGAAATACACGACCTCGGACGAACGAAACGACGCGGAATGCACTTTCGGTGCTGATGAGTCGTGACAAGAAAGAGAGCTCGATCACGACGGGGGATGACCAGGACGACTTGGAAGGGTCTGTTTCGGCGATTGAAACGCCATTAACGCGATCGGAAACGCCGACTGAGGCTGAACATGAAACAAAAGGCGATAACGTGCAGTCGAATGTGCAGCAGTCGCTGATTTTGCTGGAGGAAGTGGATATCTTGTTCAAGGACGACGTCAACTTTTGGCCGACGGTGACCGAGCTCATTCGTAATTGCAGACGGCCAGTGATCTTGACATGTAATGGTACTCAGGCCTCAATTTCATCTCGCTATCTCTGGATAACGGTTTTCTCACAGACATTACGCTGGTCCCGTTGGATAACCTGCCGATTCAGATGGTACTGTCCTATCAGGCATGTCCGTCACCGGTGGCTGCATCCTATCTCCAGGCGCTCTGTTATAGCGAAGGCCACCAGGTGGAGCGAGAGTCGCTTCTTTCATTGTATGAACTGACATATGAAGTCAACCCAATCGATCTTCCTGATGCCCCTGTGATATCAGGAAACGGCGATTTGCCTGTGGCGGACCTTCGAAGAACGATCCACTGGCTTCAGATGGGGTGTGTCAAGGCCAATAATATTACTCGGACCGACGATATGGGCGAGTGGGAAATATCTCAGGAACCACTGGAGGAAATTATGGAGTATGGCTATTGGGAGAGGGATGGCGCGGGATGCCACGAGCCAGAGGACGAGGGAAGTGGACTTGGACGCGCAGGCGAAGCAAGGGCCGCGATAGAACAGGTGTTGGTTCACGCAGATCTGATCTCATTTGCGGATAGTCAGCTTATGCGAAAATCGGTTAATTCGCGATGGGTGAGTTTTTCATATGTGCAAATTGGTTTATGCATGGCATGGCTAACTGGAGAATGTTTGGGTGATATGATTAGACGCTGGACATGTGTGGCAGGCCAACCGCCGACGAGGAACTCGGGTACAGCTGCGTCGAGCAGGACGGGAGGCTAGGCGGAGGGTTTGTGTATTATGATCGAGATGAAGAGATCGCATCGAGTGCCATACGACTTTCACGTGGGATGGCTGGGGTGGCATTGGCACGAGGTCGGGGGTTAAGTGCGAGTGCGAATGATGGAACCTCGTTTCGGCCGCGTGGGTTGTTCCGCGCTCGGGCAGAACACCAAAAGTGGGTTGGGCAGATGTTGCGGAACCATTTCAAACGAGCAGCAAGGACGCTGGCGCACGAGGCGATGCACCTTGACTACCAACCGATGTTTCGACAGATGATCGAGGCCGAGGACGCGGAGGAGGAGCATCGGCGCCAGACGAGCAGCCGGCAGACGCGCAACAGCTCGGGCTATACGAGGGTGTACGGGCTGACTGAGGAGGAGCGGGAGGGGTACAGGCGGGCGTGGTATGTGGAAAAGTAAGACGAGGATAGCTATATTTCGACGCTAAATCTGTAGTCTGTGCCCTGGGGAAACGTGGCGGGCGAAGCCGTGGCAGAGATGCACATTTGTGCCTGTTTGCAATCCCAATTTACCCCGATTAGGCAACACAACCCGTCACGGTCTTGGTCTCAAAGTTCTGAAAACACTAACAACGTCCTCGTCGTCCAGCCTTTCTCAGCGTTTTCCCCTTCTCCAAATCTGCCCCTCCTCGTCGCGCACAACAGCCCCCACCACCCCAAGCCCCGATGCAGGACTCCCCTGATTTCAGCCGCGCACAGAACCCTGCCAAGATCCCTTCTCCTTCGCACAACGGCTCTGCACACAAGGACTCTTCGTCCAGACTTCCCCCGGTAGCCCCTCTCGCCCCCCTCGAGTATCTCCAAAACCAGCGCAGAGGCTCCATCACCGATCCTTCACTCCATGCCGCTCCGACAAACTCAATTTCAAAATTGACAAGCAACACCTTCCGTCAATCAATCCCACCGCACCTTCAGCAAGACTTGCATTCCTTTTCTGACGCTGGTGGCGGTAGTGGTCATGGAGGCGGCGGGAGTGGAAATGGAAACGGGAACGGAAACGCATCGGCCAATGGGACAAGTCGTTCGCTATCCGACCCACGGCCCGCATCTCCTTATGTCTTTGGAGACGCAACAGCTCACAGTAACGAAGGCAGCGCACAAATTCGCAAGCTCTTACATTCTCCCACTACTGACAACACCCGACGACACAACTTGTCGCATGAAGAGGAGAAAGCGTCGCGGGATCAGCAACGGAGGAGTAGTTCTGGCCAAGGTTAGTAGTCTTCTTTGATCCATAGTTCCGTCATGTCAATTCCCGGTAATGATATTATTATGCTGCTACAGCTTCCGGCAAGGTCCACGACCCCAATAGAATGGCCATCGATGATGACAACAGACACGACCGACAGACGTCCCGCGAACCCTCCCAATTCCCCCCGCAGTTTGATTACAATATGAGGCGGCACTCGATCGCCATCGGACACCACCAGTACCTGCCCCCACCACATGGCACGAAGCGCAAGATGTCGACGGATAGAAATGGATTTGCGCCTGTTGGAGAAGAGATAGATCCACAGCTGGTGGGGCCAGGGGTTCCGAGCGTGGCTGAAGCAGAAGCCGAGGCACCGGCAGCGAAGCGGCGTGGGTCGACGTTTGATGCGCAAAAGATTGCGCAGCTGAGCCTGAACGAGCGCAGGAACTCTGTGGACTCTCGCAGCCCCGGGACGTGGTGGTTGAACGGAGGAAGGAGAGAGGGGGGCGGAGTGTTTCCGGGTGTGTATGGCTCGGAGTTTACCGGAGGGGAAACGCCGCATGGCCGGCTACCAGCAGGTATCGCTACATTCGCGTGGCCTGTTAATTCACAACAACCTGATCACCCGGCAGCTCCTCCAATGCAGAACGAGGGGGACACAACCATCGTCCCTCCACATAATGCCATCCCCCCCGTCTCCTCTCGCCCCTTTGACCCCCACAATCCGAACATCATGCCACCCCTAAATTTTCCGCCGGATCGAAGAATGTCTGTCCCAGACACCGTCCTTCCCCCCGCCGCTGGGCCCACAAGAGTCTTGCGTTCACGATCAAGACCGCCCTCCAGACAGATGCAGTCCCAGCCTGACTCCGATTCCAACACTGCCGCCATGCAGGACGATGGTGTGGCCTCCGCGTCATCGCCGTCCGGGGGTCCACTCGGAAAAAAAGATTCCGGATCGACGCCCTACTCGCGCTCGCCAGAGTTACGTGTCTCTCACAAGCTGGCCGAGCGAAAGCGCCGGAAGGAGATGAAGGAGTTGTTCGACGAGTTGCGGGACCACTTGCCTGCTGACAGAGGGATGAAGGCGAGCAAATGGGAGATTCTCAGCAAAGGTATGTCTTGAGCGCCTTTGTTCACGCGTTTGCTCACTCTTTATCCAGCCATCGACTTTGTTCAGCAATTGAAACAGAGTCATCAAGACATGCTACGCGAAATTGAGATGTTGAGGCACGAGCTTGACGCCGTTCGTCAAGGTGCTATTCCTGGCTTCCCTGGTGCACCACCACCGCATGCCGTCGTGTACCAAGGTCCAGTTCCCGGACCCTATCCTCCCGGTGCACTGCCACCACATGCCCAACCTCCACCATCACATCCTGTCCATGCTCCACCTCCTGGCGTCCGACCCACCAACTCTCCCAATGGATTTTCAACGGCTGGGCCGCCTTCCCAGTCACCGTCGCAACCAATGCAGAACGGCAACATGAATCGAGTAGAGACCACTTCAACAACATGATCCGACCTTCGCTCAGGCCCTTTGCCTCCTCCCTTTGTTTTCTTTTGTGCTATACCTGCGTGTATCAATAGGACATGTTGTTTTATATCTCTCGATCCATGTCTTGGTCCTTTTTCACCTTTATCTTTTCGTCTTCAGGCTGGTCTACTGGACTGTCTATCTCTGTGTTTCCTTTTTCTTTACGAGTTTATGTTTTTTACGTTTTTTTCTTTCGTTTCTTTCTTGGGTATGGTAGTACTTAACTCGTGGAGTCTTATAGTTGCAATGCCATATATTCTTTTGCGACATTCATACAACTCAATGGCGTGTCCTCAACGTGTTGCTTGTCAGTGTCAATCAACGAAAAAATCGTGGCGTTGAATGGGTTACCTAAGCCGAGTGACGATGACAACAAGGACAAGCACGGAGTGAACGGGCGCCCTCGTCGGGCCCGCCACTTGTTGACTCTTTGCGTTGCTCAAAGGCCTTTGTTGGTTCTCCCCGCATCGCAACAATCCAGCGAGCAAGAGCGTATCCATTGACGACAATTAGAATTGCCAGGAGAGGCTGTTGAGAGGTCTTTGCAGGCATTTCGGTCCCCTTGTTTTTTCTTTCTTTTAGAACAAAAAACTCATGGCTGTCGTATAACAACATTCAGAAAGTTGAAGAAAGGACCTATTCACGACCGTCTTCCCGTCGCGTTCTGACACCCCGAACCCAATCTATCTTGCACTTCAACACGAACTACAGCCCAGCGCTTTTCACACACAACACACCATCATCACCACCATCATGCCACCTAAACACTCACTCTCGAGCCTCTTCCATCCTAAGAAGAAATTCCCGAAAAAGGACGGTCAAACACCTACATCACCTCGAAAACCCACAAATTCGGGTACCCAATCTACGTCTGCTGGTAGTACGCCTACTAGTACCCCCAGACCCACACCACCTGCCACTGCTCCCAACGGTTCACAACCTCCTTCCCAATCATCACAATCACAACCTCTATCACAAAAGAAACCTATCAAACCACAAGCGTCATCATCAAACGTAGAAGAAGATGAAGACGAGCAAGAACTCAAGTTACCCGAGGGTCCTTACCAGGAGTTTCGACTCATGTCATCTGCGTTGAATGGGTGGAAATATGATGTGATGAAATTCGATTCGAGGAAACCTATTGATATTTCGAGATGGGTTGAACCTATCAAGTTGAATAGGAAGGAGTTGAGGAGGGATGAACCATCGACGGGTGAAGGGTTACCGGAAGCTGTGGGTCCGATGTTGGGACCGGATGGGAAACCTGTTATTGGAGTTGACGGGAAGGTGGTTATGGTTGATTTGGAGGGGAAACCAATACATGGTCCCTCTACGGGTGGTGGTGGTGGCGGCATGGGGAGGGGTAGAGGTGGTGGCGGTGGTGATCGTGGTGGAGGTGGTGGTGGTTTTGGTGGAAAGAAGAGGTTTCAGAAGAAGACAAAGCAGGTGTACCTCGTACCTGATGCGGTTCGACAGTTGAGGAGGGAGGAGAGGCATCCTTGGGTTATGGAGGATGCAACGGGACAAGAACTTTGGATTGGACAGTTGGAAGAAGTGTCGAAGGCAGCGACACATGCGTTCTTTATGCCTGCTGCGAATGATGTTTTTAAATTCGTCCCTGCGCATAGGTGGTATAAGTTTCAAAAGAAACTTAAACATGCCTTGCCGACGGATACGGCGAAAGTAGAGCAGTTGGTGCGTTCATGATTTTTGGAGGGTTGCATGGCTGTTACTCACCGTTCTTTGACTTGCAGTATTCGAAGAGTCAGAAACGAGATCCTGCTGCTTTTCTCGCGGCGAGGAACGGAGGCAAAGGTCCCTCATCCGCCACAGCAGCCATGTTCAAGGCCGAAGCAGAAGGCCGGATCGTGGCTGGTCCCAGTTCTATGGTCCACACCACGGGTACCAGTTTGGGACCTGGTAATAGGCGCCTTAAAGCTGTAGATTCCGGATTCGACTTGTTTGGCGAAGAAGAAGACGAATCGGGGCAGCGGAAAGCCAAGGAACGAGAACGAGGTGGCGAAGGTGATATGGACGAGCAACTCTATGAAGAGGACTTTGCCGACGACGACGACAAGATGGAGCCTGACCCAGATGACGAAGAGGCGAAGGAGATCGAGGTAACTGACCTTTGTCTAGACTGACATATATGCTAATCGTTTGATAATAGGAGCGACTCAAGCGCGAATACCAGAGCGCTAATAAGCAGAGAGATGGTCATATCGATGAGTCGGAAGACGAAGATATGCCTGGGGTGACGAAACAAGAGAAGGCTATGCAGAAGTTAATCCGCAAGCGAGAGGGCAATGACGCATACGATAGTGATGAAGAAAAGAATCCGTATGCGAGTTCGGTACGTGTGTTTCACGAATGATAACCGTGAGACTGTCCTAATTAGTGCTTGCAGGAGGAGGAAGAAGACGAAGAGCTTCCGGTTGTTACGGGAGAGCCGGCTATTCAGCAGCAGCCCCAACAAGTGGATGTGCGGGCTAAAGCTGAGGCCGCTGCCAAGGCAAAAGAGGAAGCCGCTGCAGCTGCAGCAGCTGTCGGATCCGCTCCGTCTCCTGCGGCTTCGCCAACGCTTGGAGGACACTCTGTTCTTGCCAAACGGGCGACAAGTCCCAAGATACCTAAGCCCTCCCTGGCAAAAGGTGGCAGTCCCATGGGAAGCCGAGCCAATAGTCCCGCCGCTGGGAGTCGAGCAACGAGTCCAGTTGCTACTCCAGGGCCAAGTCAGGCTAATGGTGCATCTAAATCCGGGACACCTTCGACTGGGAACAAACGCAAAGCCACCGATGACCCAGGAAGCGGATCAGCGAACGGTGCAGGTGCAGCACCGACACAGAAGAAGAAACGTAAACCTTCACCACCTGCCGACCCGATGGATGAGAAGTTGGTTATTGAGTGGTTGAAGGCGACCCCGGATGCGACTACTCGGGACTGTATTCAACGATTCAGCAAGTGGATCAACAAGGATGACGAGTCCAAGAAGGAATTCACGAAACTGGTGAAACACGTCGCAACGCTCACGGATGGTAAATTGTACTTGAAGAGTGCATATCTTTGAAGCACTGGGTTCCGTCGTGCGCGGTGCCGCTCGGCGCGTGAGGAGAATCCTGTCATCACACGAGAAGAACACTCGAACACTCGGGTGTGGGGGCCGGAGAAATAAGCAACCCAGGGGCGGTCATCAGGGCTGCGTTTGTGGTACGTAGTGTACATATTTAGCCTAGTTTCCAAGTGATGTAATTGATCATGAACGGCGCGTGGGCCATGAAGAGAAGGAATAGTGGTGGACGATATTGTGACTTTAAACTCTAATGCAGTTCCCGTTGACGCGCATCGCATGGGTGAGCGGGGAACGAGGCACTTAAACTTGGCTTCCATATGGAGAGATGGGCGCGTGTCCAGATGTCCCAGACGGGCAGTGTTGATCGTCCCAAATTGCCAATTGTGATGGTCGCGTCCATTACGTTTGGCACAAAAACATTCCCTTTTGGCCACAATGTAGGCCCTGATCCGACGATTGGAGGGAAATCACTCCAAACTGGATGCTTGCGGGACTATTCTTGGAACTATCAGATGTTGGCCAGTACCGGCCGCCCAGATTAGGCCAGGGTCGGATTCATACAAATGCATCCAAGGTACGATGGTTCAATCGCCCGTCCCAAGCCGTAAGCCCTCTCTTTCCAAGGCCATCCTGTTCCCTTTGCCAACAGGACGCTTGATTTTATCTCTAAAATCCTCAATTTCGAAAGCGTCTTTCGGGAAACTGGGTCATAATGTTGCTCTCTGCCCTCCTCCTCGTCCTATCTCCCGTTTTGTCCGCTTATGCTGCCCCCGCAGCAGCTCACGACTCTCATGACCACGAACATACAACAGCACAACGTCTTCCTGCGGCTTGGTACCAACCGAGAGGTCACCCAGTTCACCAACTCTTCTCTCGCGCGACTACAGACGGTGTTTCGTATCCTGCTGTAGGAACTCCTGGTGAGTCGACTCGTTGAAGACCTCATTCGTGTATATCTCCCATCTTCTAACCGCTATCACAGAATGGAGCCAGGGCTGGCCGCAAGGCGTTCCAGACAACACCAAGCTTCCGAGTGCATGGGTCAATGCCCTGAATGCCGCAGTAGCTGCAGGAAAAATACCTAATATCCCCCAATCCAGCAACCAACCGAACCAAAATCCGGTGTATCCCCAAGGGTTGAATCCCAACAGTCCCGAAATCTGCTCGGCGACGTACAAGTGCCGTAACCCCGAAGACATATGGGACGCGCCTAACGGCACGTACGCAACTTCCTTTGATGACGGTCCTCAACCTGTAAGTCCCTGTCCAAAAATGAGGCAAGTTTGTTGTCTCAAAAGTTGTGTTTCTATCTGCTAGGCATCAGCAACACTGCTTGATTTCATGTCGGCAAATAACGTGACGGGGACGCACTTCATGATCGGAACCAACATTTTGAATAATCCGGATACGTTCGCCAAGGCCTTCAATCTCAATCATGACATTGCCGTACACACCTGGACCCATCCATACATGACAACCTTGAGCAACCTCGATGTACTGGGTCAGGTGGGTCTATTGATTTTGACACTTTTGTCGCTATGTTTAGCTAACGCGGACAACGTGTTTTGTATTTTTAGCTTGGATATACGATGCAGCTCATTCACAACTCGACTGGGGGCCGTGTTCCGCGCTTTTGGCGCCCACCATACGGTGACTCAGATAACAGAGTCCGGGCGATTGCTGCAGAGGTAAGCGTTTCATAGGCTTGTCTTCTTGTGCCTCCCTAATTCCGTCCGTTGTGGTAGGTCTTCGGCTTGCAGACTGTGGTTTGGAATCAAGAGTGAGCAAATGTTCCCCTGTTATCGTGGGAACGACGTGCTGATCGGATAAACTACAGTACCAACGATTGGGCTATTTCCACCAACGGGAACACCGTGGACAAGGTTGTATCAACTCTGACCGGATACCTGACAGGTAAGGTTCATCCGTGAAGCGCGCATTCTACTTGGCTGACCGGCTTGTAGGACCGAAGACTCCTGGCTTGATCATTCTTGAGCATGAGATCGTCGATGGCACCGTCCAGGCTTGGATCAATGCATTCCCCATGATCAAGGCAAACGGGTGGAACATGATCTCTCTTGCCAAGATAGTGGATGGCCGTTCATACCAGAACGCTGCAGGCTCATCCTCAGATGACGTCGAACCTGGTGATATCCTCGTCGGCGATGAGAACAATAGCACTGATACGAGCGACGACGGCGACGATTCCTCGAGCAATGCTACGTCGTAAGAATCATCCTCTCTTTTCCTGATAGTAAGCTAACAACCTTTGTAGAAGCAGCAGCTCAGCATCCTCATCGGAAACTGGTGCAAATGCCAAGTCAAGTTCACCCAGCTCCTCATCCCGCGTCACCCGTTCGATGCCTTCATTGCTATTTGCGGTCCTGGTTTCAGCTATTGTCCTCTCTTGGTCATGACTGTGATCGCCAGCAGGCAAACACAAAACAGCCAAGAACCATTTTTCAAATGACACCTCCCGCATATAGACTGCCTTTCCGCACACATTTCAAATCCTTTACCTATCCGCTTGCGCTCCCCCTTCCACTTCATCCGACATTCGATAACCGATAACTGCAACCCCTCCGGGTCTCCCATAATCGCCATCGAACTTGCTGTATCATTTTTTTTTTCAACATCTCCACGCTTTCGTTGCTACTCTGTTTATAGACTTCACCTTTCTTTCTTCTTTGTACCCTACTTGCCACCACCACCTGTTTTTCTACCACGTTGCGGAACGGACAGATTATCTTGTTTTGTACCACGGGACACTAATTTCTATCACGGACTCTCGGATATTGGCAGGGTTGGACTTATTTCAGACCTTTTTACGAACTTTTATCACCGCCATTTCCCTCTTCCCCCTTGGAGCAACATACTTACCGTAATGATTTGTTCATGCCCTCCCATCAACAATAACCACCCCCCTCCTTGAATTCCTTCTTATCGCAACCCTCATTACCTTCCATCCGCCCGGCATCTACAGCAGTTTATAGATTTTTACTGTATATCAGGCATTATTTTAACGCCCTTACTTACAGATATTATCAACCGAACAGGACCATTAATAACTGCATCACCCCAAAAGACACTCGTGCCCCGTTCTTGGACTCTTGGCCTTGAGGATTCTTGGACTTATTTTCGAACTTTGGAAGACACGTTCATTCCGTTCCGTCGTTTATTCTGGTTCATCCTCCCCATCACCGGTCTCCCATTACCCAAACCACACGGTCCTATCGACGAAGGAAGACTGGCGTTGGTTGCCGTATGATGGCCTCTTCCCCGCCGTTATACGGTTCCATAACCACAAGGAGTTCTTTTACTCCACTACCATTCAGTCGCCTAGGACATGTGGCGATGGGTTCGAACTTTTCTTGGACTTGGACAGTTCTGTACCTTGTCGTACATAATATTGTACGCGACACGTTCCTTACCATCCATCCGAACTTTTGACAATACTCTTGGGACTTCTCTTAGCTCTTATGGGTACCTTTATAATTACGTACTAAAAATATCATGGACCATTGTGGACTGTACATCGTTTCCATGCGTTCGTGGGCAGGCGTACAGTGAGCCATCTCGGCAACTTTGCATATTTCGTCGAAGGAGCGTCATGATAATTTATTCGGAACGGGTCAGGAAGATTCGGCAAAGCAATACCGGTTCCTGAGTATCAAGCCAGATTTCGGAAAACTGACGGATCTGGAATGTTGCTGCTCTTGTGCTGCGAAATTACTGTAACGCAGACAGCTACTGCATAGCCCATAGCTAGATGCGATCTCGTCGATATTGATCATGACATGTACAGGATCCAGCTGACGGGACCGAGTTACTTACGCCCAGAAATTGAACATACTGCAAGTCGTCAGCAAGACAAACTTGTTCAGCTTGGGATTTGCTCAGTTATCGGAACGGGGGATAAACTGCTCTTGGTATCATCATAATAAATTATACCACGAAAGGACCCGTCGGGTATGGAGGAGGTACACAACATTAACCCTTCCTGGAATAGGACAACTCGACACATCCTACCTCGACGACGGGAGACCAGGAGAGCAAAGGCTGTGTGCCACATTCGAAGTATCCTTGAATCGGGAAGAGTTCAGTCATCAACTTTACTGTATTACTTGTAACAGTGAACGGCTGCCCGCTGGGCTTGCAAAGGCATAAACATGAGGAGGCATGAGGCAATGTCAGTACGGAGTCACATCGATCAAGGAGCATATCTGCGTAAAAACGTGAATGAATCAGAGAGAAGTGATGGATAATGGTATTAATGTGGAAAGATCGTCACTGGTCAAATGCTGGCTGAGAGAAACGAAAACGTTAATAAGGAAACGGAGAGCGTCAATGGGTCGTAAGGGTGAAGTTTCTTGGTACTGGGTAGTCGCGTGAGAGGGCATGACGGGTATGGGAGATTGAGCGGATGGGAGGAAAGCGTGAATCCGTTGTGGGGATAAACGAACAATGGGGGTGATCGAAAGAAATTAAATATTGTTAGGGTGTTGAACGGTGAAAGCAGTGAGGATGGAGAAAAGTCCGTCTGAGACGAATGGGTATTTTGCGGGATTTGTATTATTGTCTTGTCTTGTTATATCAAGCTTGGCCATTTAATCTTGAGGCCTTCAAGCCAACGCATATAAAGCAGGTCTGCAATAGGCGATTTACGCGTAGGTGACACAGGATCAATCGAGATGACTGATGGTGCCGAGGGGATTCCAGCAGAAGCCCCGTTGCTGGACGTGTTGGGTAGGCCTGTAATGTCTTCTTCCTCCGTCACAATGAGACCCTTCGATGTCATCTCGCTTTTGCGAATGATCTTCTTATGGGGAAAGAGACCTCTCTTCGTGTTGATGTGTTGTCGTACGCCGTTATTACTATATTTCACATTAGACAACAGAGGAGGGAAAGAGAACGACCACATACTCGTTAATTCCTGCCAATATGTCGAGGATGACATTATAGGCAAGTTCGGGGTTAGCCTCCTTGAGTTCGGTGAAGCCACGTGAGAGCATGCTCAGAGATTCGATCTCTCGAGCATCCATATCGTCATGAATAGTCTGAAGGACGGATGAATAAAAATAGAATAAGATTGACGGAAAGGACTTACCCCGCGCAAAATAGGCAAGATGATATCATCGATCATGGCCTTTCCAGCCCGACCAGTCTCGCTTGCAGTACGCCTATGACCAGACGATGACGAGCCCACAGAACCAGAACCATCCTTCCTGAGACTACCGACGTAGTCTGCTGAAAGTCGAAGTGAACCAACTGGATCGACTTTCTTGACGGGCCGTATAGTATCAACACCAGTTCCTAGGTCAGCCTCACGTAGAACTGTCCCTGCGCCATTGGTAGAGCTCCGCACAGCGTACGATGCCCTGCGAGAAGACCGTATTGAACCGGTATATGCTGGGGGTGCACCTGCAAGCGATAGTTAGGATTGTGAACGAAAATCGAGATGTCTGAGCTAACCATCAGAGGGTTCATCAGATGGGACTGGTGGTAGCACTTCTTTCTCATGCCGTGGTGGTGGAGGCTTGATGACCACGGTCGAATGGGCAGCTTGAGAGTTCATTCCAATGCTCGATGACATGATTGGGTCGCTGCCCTTAGTTGCAGCACCAGTATCAATCGAACCGTGTCCCTCGTCGGCGGACTCCGACTCATCCTCGTCTGGTATCATGCCTGGAGGCATGACAAGATCCTTGGCTATGCTCCTATATGACCCCATAGCCGATGAGGACCTGATGGTGTCGAAGTTCCAATCACTTCGCATGGTGTTATCCCATGCCATGCTGTTTCGCACTGTGGGCTGGTACATTTGGTTTCCTCTCTGCGGTTGCTTCGTGCGCCAGTCTTGGTATCGCTCAATGAGCTCCGTAAGATATGATGTCTTCCGTGCACCACGAATGAAACGGTGTTGTAGTAACTCGGTAGCTGAGGGTCGCTGTAACAGATGTTAGTGAAATCTGATGAGCTAGGGCAGGAAGAAAACGTACAGCACTAGGGTCTTTTGTTAGGCATTGAGCAACAAAGTCCTTGAATACGGGAGAGAAATCGCCTTCCAAGACGGGGGGTTTTGCTTTAGGGATCAGGAAGAGGACTCGCATTGGGTGGTACTCCGCTAGAGGCGGTTCACCCTTCGCCATCTCGATGGCCGTGATCCCCAGACTCCATAGATCGGCCTTGGCATCGTATCCTGCCTGGCGGATCACCTCGGGAGCCATCCAGAACGGTGTCCCGACGAAGGTATGTCGCAGGGTATTCGTGAGTTGGGCGGCAACACCAAAGTCAGCCAACTTGACTTTCCCCGACGACGACAACAGTACATTTGCGGCCTTGATGTCTCGGTGAATTGTACCTTCTGTGTGGAGGTAGTCCAATCCAAGAAGAAGCTCCCGACATATGACGGCGATGTGTGCCTCCGGGAAAACACCCGGCTTGAGCAAATCCAAACAAGAGCCCCCAGCCAAGTACTCCATCACTATCCACAACTTGTACGCCACAACGAAAGACCCATAGTATCGTGTTACGTATTCCGAGTCGCATTGAGCAAGACTTGCAATCTCCTGTTGAATCTCTGAGATATCATCATCTGAATCCTCCAAATCTATTTCGATGCCATGAGGTCAGAAACCTCGTGCTATCAGGTGCCGATCGAAAAAAACCCTCACCGATCTGCTTGATTGCTACAATCTGCTTCGTTTCATTGTGTATGGCCTTGTAAACTGTCCCAAAGCTTCCTGTGCCCAGCTTCTCGAGGAGAGTGTACTGGCTGGCAGGGTTGCTACTCGGCACAGGGTATGGTTCGTTGCGTGGCTTGGGTTCTGCCTGTGGAGAAGAGGGTGAACGCGTTATAACTTTGTGCTGCGCCTGGATAAGAGCGTCGGATTCGCTTTGCCTCCTGAATCGCTGGAGGGGAGACATAGCGAGGACAAGGTCAACCCCTGCTCTCCCTTGCTCCATCACGCAGGTCATATTGCCTCATGGCACCACCAAGATGGAATTAACCCACACGTGGGCGAGCCGGCGCTATGGCTTACGACTCCGACCCCCCTCTCAGAAACTAGACAACACTCACCATGATGAACTCAGTTCAACAGCGATCGACCTCTGATACTTGGCGCCAGGTGATTAAGAAACGAGGATCCCAATAGGCTACTTCTTGTGCTCTTTTTCCCGCGTAGAACGACCAGGGAAGGAAATGGTAGAAAGAGACAGTGGCTTGGAATAGCCGGCAATAATGTGAGTCGTGTACAATATCGGCGTGCCCGCACTCGGACAGCAGGCGTGCAGGGTCGAGGAAAGGTGGTAAAAGGCTGTGGAACCCAAGACAGGCACTCCAACAGACGTGAAGGAAAGAAAGGAAGAAGGTTGAAGAGAAAAAGAGCGATGACGGTGGTAATTGCAAATGGTAGATGTGACGAAAGTACAGGACGCTCCCCCCGCCAAGCGCTCAAATTAGGCAATTTCGGTGAAACTAATCTGACTGGGTGACTGTACCACCACATTGTTTCCTGAAACACATCGGACAAATGTATCATATCGTAAACATAGAACGCATACAGGCATGGCGATGTGTCAATGGTGGTGCGATTGCGGCATACAGTGATTGTGAAAGTCGACGAACCCGACCAGAGTCTGCATGGGCGGATCACTAGCTACCCAAACCGGCCAGCACTGGTCACCAGCGAGCCTATGCCTTCACGGCGTACTTTCGCCGTGGGAAGTTCTGGTCCTTCTTCTTTTGCTTCAATGTTTTCAGCGATGCTTCGTGCTGGCAAGTACATGTGGTGAGCGGATTTAGCAAGAACACGCAAAGCAGGAGCATACCTTCGTTAGTCGCCGCCTGATTGCCCGTGTCCTCTTGGGTCGGAGGTCGAGGGGTAGGTATTTCTTATTCTTGTAGAGTTCCCGAAGGTTTGATCGTGCTTTTTGGTTCATCACTGTCAATACCCGGGCGATCGACTTTCGGACGGCAGAGCTGGAGACAAGAACAAATCAGGGGCTGCAAGACTTGAAATGACGATACCACGCACATTTTTGTGAGCTTCGACGATGCGCCACCAGCAATTTTCTGTACCCGCAGTTGACGAAGCTCAGTCTTCAGTTCTTCTAACTGCTTGTTCAAGTCATTCTTAGACCTGCGATCGAGTTAACGCATGGACCCAGATATATCGCCTTGGGATAGCATACTTTGATTGGAGCTCGTAGGCCTTAACTTTTCCGGGCATCTTGGTAGTGTCTGGTGAAGAGCATCAGCATTGCAAAGACTAATGGAAAACAAATCCGTGGCATGGATTTTGAGCTTTGTGCAGAACACGAGCATCACGGTCGTAGAAGGCCACATAGACCGCTAGCAGCATTTCGGAAAGGGATAATTACCTTGAGAACGTCGTGCTTGGTGGTGAATCCAGATTCTACACCCCGCAGATTAGTGTCGTGAACCTTATTTTTCAGAACTGTATCGTTGTTCACACGCCCAATATAGTAATCCATTATCTTATTTCGCACTTGTACCTAATGTCCCTCATTCGCCGGAGTCGATTCCGTCCGTGCATAGACTTACACGATGGCAAGGTCAAGCAGATAGTCGGTGGTACCCTGTCGGACGACGCGCCAGAGAACCTCAAAACTAATTTTGTTGCAAGGCTCGTTGCCTCTATGTTCCATAACGCGATCCTAGTGTGACACCCGCACTTGACGCAGTCAGTCGCCGGCCGAGTTCGTAGAACTTTATAAACGGCATCACCTCAAGGGAGGACATGTCATTAAACTAGGACCAGGTAACGATGTGGCAGCTCGAGAGGCTCTTGGCGCGTGGCCAGGTAAACGCGTTCCATACCTGGACGGACCGAGTGTATCCATTATTATCTAGGTGGACTACAGATTGGGGGCGGCATCAACGAAGATAACGCCCAGGCCTGGCTCGATGCTGGTGCAAGTAAAGTACGGGAATATAGCACTTCGCGCCTCTGACGTTGATTGATGACGTTCGCTCTAGGTCATCGTAACTTCGTACCTGTTCCCCATTGGAAAGTTCTCTCTTGAACGCCTTCAAAGGCTGTCAGCTTCTGTCGGAAAGGATAGGCTGGTCGTGGATATCAGGCAAGCCCTTCTTCCTACTGGGGCACATCAGCCTAACAGGCCCAGCTGTCGCAAGCGCGGGGAGAAGTGGCTCGTGGCAATGAACAAATGGCAAGACATCACAGACACAGAGGTTTCCAAAGGTTTGTTCAACTATCAATCCAATTTCCCCCCAATTCGACCACACGTCACAGAATCCTTGGACCTACTCTCCGAGTATTGCAGGTGAAACAAACCAGCACATTCGCGAAGCCCACTCACACTTCGCAGTGAGTTCTTGATTCACGCAGCTGATGTCGAAGGTCTCTGCCAAGGAATAGACGAAGAACTGGTTACAAGTAGGCTCACCCTTCTCCTGGTGAGGTGTTCTAATTTGGCTCTCAGAGCTCGGCGAGTGGACGCAAATTCCCACAACTTATGCAGGTGGCGCAAAAGGTAGCATATCTCTTCATCTGGGCCTTGCGAAGCTAATGAAACAGATATCAATGATCTTAACCTGGTGGACCGACTCTCGGGCGGAAAGGTCGATTTGACTTATGGGAGCTCGTTAGACATCTTCGGTGGTACTCTTGTTAAGTTTGACGACCTTGTTACGCGAGATGCGCAAATCTGACTGCGCAACGGTGGCCGGGTATAATTAAAACCCAAGACAAGATAGATTCCTTAGCTTTATGGACGGCATTGCAATATACAACTGCTTTTAGGTAACGTTGAACCTCCTCTTTGGGGGACCACGGCCTGCAGATTAATATTCCATGGAGCTCTCGATGATTCTTGCAAGGTATTCTCGGCCATCAGATCCGACCACGTCACCAATGCCTGGCGCGAGGTCAAGGACGCGTCGCTGTGGCAGAGTGCCCTCAACGAGGCGATCTATATCACTGGTGGTATAACTGACGAAAGGTTCTGAACTTCTCTGAACGTCAAAGTAGCAAAGGAGGACTTACCCAACCGCCTTGAGTCCCCGAGGAACGCCGAGGCCATCTAAGAAGCGAGCGATCGACTCGTAGAGATATGCACCAATTTCGCAATCTGGAATACTCGTGATGGACGAGTCAGAGACGTTTGTGCCGTTGAAAATAGCCAAAGCTTGACGATGGCGGTCCGGCGATGACGGTGCGGTGAATTGGAAGACTGGGGCCAAGTCAGTTTCGTTCTTCCATTACGCAAGAGACGTCATCATACCAGCGGGCCCAGTCAGAGCAACACTGACACCATGAGGGATGATAGGTAGATCCGTCACGTAGCCTGGATGCCTGTATTGTGGTCCTTTCTTATTCAGCCCTGAGATCTGAGCAGCCAAAGTTAGAAAAGAATGGAAGGAAATTATCGTACTTACTGGGTAACTCATCCCGTGGCAAAGGTGGACTCCGGCATTGCCGAAGCCGATTCCTGCAAAGGATGATGCAAGGCTGGGCGAGATGGTTAGAGATCAATCCCAACTCACAGCAAGGAACTCACAGCATTTGTCGCCTAGCCTCATGGTCATCCCTGTTCTTCGCAATACGGGGAAGATACTTGACGGTAGTTTGTAGGGCCCACAGAGAGAAAATGTCAGCTACTGGGTTGCTGCCCTGGTAAGCGGGTCGGAGGATTGGATTTGCTGGTCGAGGAGTGCGTTCAGTGTACCTAAGCAGAGGTCAATTGTCGTTGGCATGGTTTGGGTTGGGATGACTAACGGAATGGCGGTGTAGCTCTCTAAACTGTGGAAAAGTACGTCTAAACCAGCACTTATATGCACAGCGGTTGGGCAAGACTCGGTGTTGTGAGTGTCCTGAAGCGCGTATTGATAGGATTCTCCCGGCGAGGCGTCAAAGGACATACCACAATGCCCAAGACCGGCTTCATAGCACGGTTGGCAATCCCAGTTTTGAAGGAACGCGAAGTGATATCGAGGATTGCGGTTCCCGTGGTTTCTGACCCAGTTCCAGCTGTAGTCGGAACCGCGATTAGAGGTCGCAATGTTTGTGTTATAGGCAAGCCTTTGCCAATGGGTGCATTGATGAAGTCCATCAGGTCAGCATCCTTGTATACCGAAAAGCTGGCAAGACATTCAGTCCACCTGTTGCATAACGGAAAGGTAAGATAGCTCACAGGTTCGCTGCCTTGGCCGTGTCAATCACACTCCCACCACCCACACTATGCAGCGTTGTAGTGGTAAGTAATGACTGGAGCTCACAAATTAAGGGGATACACACGCGAGGAAGTGGCTGAAGTCGTGTTCACGGGCCCATGCAATGGCTTTGCGCCAACTGTCCTCTGTAGGTTCCACAGCGACTTGGTCAAATATCTTAAAGGGTAAGTCCGTTTGAGATTCCAGGGCAGCAATAGCCTAGGAAGAGTGAGCGAATTAGCATGGTCCGCGAATGACATTGTCGGCTAACCGTTTTCATAGGCCGGAGCTTAGCCACGTTGGGATCGGTGAAAACTCCAACCTAGAAAACATTGGGTCAATATATGCTAGCACCTCGAAGTTGCGAGGAATACCTTGCGGGCCTTCATGTTCTTCAAGTCCATACCAACTTCGGCGGTCACACCATCACCAAACCGGAGGTTAGATGCAGCAACCTGACCTCCGAATTGAGTAAGGAATCAGTTGGATATTCAAAGGAAGTGTACCTCGAACGCGTATTCTTTCTCGACGGCGTGAACCGGTGTTGCGAAGTTGCGCAAGTGACTTATGGCCTGTGCATGAGAATGCGTATGATTTGGGGACCGGGCGCCATGGCAAGGACAAGAAGTGTGCTGAGATGCGTTGATGAGACGCAGAATAGCACTCCTGGACGCTGAAGACATGGATGTTGTGGTTGGAAGACAAGACTAAACCGAGGCTGAGAAGAGTTTTAGGTTGGACGCCCCTACCCTATCCCGCCGGTGGGAAGTTTCGATCCCGGATTGTGGGGTAAAATCGAGGCCACGCGACACTATGTCCGTTCGTTCACGATACAACCGGCAATACCATGTGCAGTTACCAGTAACCAACCTCGCGCTGCTGCGCAAATATGAAGAGTCCTTTGGTGTCTGCTTGAGAGTTCCCCTCGTTGTGATGATGGGAGGAACTACGAGGAAGTGCAAATCCCAGTTAATATTATACCGTGGTAATCAGGTCTGCACTTCAGAACAAGCAGACTGGAGATAGTTTTCCTTCAGGATCAATTTACTGCAAGATGCAAGTATTTTTGGGCGTGCAGAAACTTGTGCAGAATTTCTGGGCAACGAGATAAGCGGCGAAACATGTGTGATGAGGACCGCCTAAAATAAACAAGGGGCGGCGGGCTCAGGTCATAATCAGGTCCTGAACAGCACCTTTGACTGGCTCATTTCATCTGTCCGTTTGGTTGCCTTTCTCCTTCTTTTCGACTTCCTTTCCTTTCACTCCTTTCCCTACGGTTTTGTCTGGACATGAAGCTCATCCCCCTTTCTTTACTGGCCATTACGTCTTTAACCACAGCGTCCCGGATCCCATTCACAGTGACCAAGAAACCGGATAATAATGGCCAATGGCAACGGCGAAATCTATATGCTCGTCAAGCCCCAGCGAGCGACAATTCTTCGCTTGACTTAAAGTACGCACCCATAATCTCGCTTCCTTCAGCAGTTGTAAACGGACTTGGGACTCAGTTCTGTCCATGACTTACTTTACATGGCCGACGTGAGTGACCTTTCCCGAGATGCAGAATATGATTAACTAAATACCGCCCACAGATCACTGTCGCCGGCACCGGTTCGTAACTACGAGCTTTGCCATCTGTCCCCGCTCACCAACACTCTCAAAGTTTATCACGTACAACTCGATACAGGTTCATCCGATTTATGGGTCCAAGGCAGCGTATCACCGATTCCTAATGCACAACCGACTGTAAGAAACCCCAATTGTCATCAACATTTCTCCGTCTTGTTTACCCTAGCCGTAGAACCTGGCCCTCAATCTCACCGTATGTTTGTGTTTTACCGCCCGTGAATTAGCCTCAGTTATGCTCGTAGTATGCAATTGGGTGGGCTGCAGGGAACATATCATATGCGCCAGTCGAATTCGCGGGGTAAGTTTTACGGTGTCTGGAAATTGTCGGCCTGACATATCATCTCGCAGTATCCCTGCCAAATCACAAGCCTTTCTGGACGTATCGAATGTTTACAACCCAGCTCTGGGGTATGGTGCACAAGGAATTACGGGGCTGGGATTCACTTCGCTTTCAACAATCGACGCTTGGGTCAATCGCACGGGGTCGGATAAAGGGAGATCATTGCTGCTTAACCTGTTCGCTGCAGATCCCTCCGCACCAAACTTCATTGCATTTGCTTTGCAACGAAGTACGGACCCTACCGACGAAGTTCAAGGAAGTTTTGCCATTGGTACGGCAGGATTCTGTGCCCTGTATCGCCTATTTAACCCCCTTCTTATCTAGGTGAATACGAGCCTTTATACGCTGAAGTCAAAGACGCGCCACATATTCCCACTTGGCCTCCGGTCGAACCTTCGCGATGGAACGTACTTTTGGATGCTCTCATTGTTGGCGACCAAGTGGTAATCCCAGAGACAATTGTTGATGCAGCACCAGGCAACAAGGCGGTTGTACTTCTTGACAGCGGGTCGTCCCTTACGTGTGTGCTCTGACATGCCAATTGCGCCGAAGACTGACCATACGGTAGATATGCGCCGACGAAGGTTTGCGAAGCAATCTACGGAAACATTACTGGTGCAAGCTTCGATCCTTCCTCGGGGTATTGGATAGTCCCCTGTGGCTACGAAGTTGACATGGCTTTGCAGATAGGGTGGGTTGCGGACTTCTCCCTGTTTGATCCATATTTATTTATTTATTTATTTATATCCCAGAGGCACAATATACCCTCTTCACCCCCTGGATGTCACGCCCAAAGGTCTCCTCACTCCTGATGGCTGCATTGGTTCATTCGTTCCAACCAACTTGCCCTTTGGCAAAGGAGATTTGTGAGTTCAATTCTTACTGCCAAAATTCGACCCGATTGGCTCATCATTTATCGTGCCATAGTGACTGGTTGATCGGTGACAATTTCCTCCGTTCCGTTTATTCTATTTACGACTTTGGTGATTTTGATGGATCGGGTAACACGGGCAACCCATATATGCAACTCCTCTCTCTCATCGACCCCGACGAAGCCTCTGGTGACTTTGCTCAAACTCGCGGAACCCAAGCCAAAACCAATATCACATACGTCGGACTAAACGGCACTATGATCCAACCCATCTCTACTCTTTCCACCGATGCCAACAAGACCCTGCAACTCCTGGGGCAATTTTTCCCCGCCATCATGGGCATCGTCGCCCTTAATGCCCTCGTCCTTCTCGTCCTCGTCATTGGCGGTATCGTTTATTTCTGCAGGAAACGCAAGCGTAGCAGAGTCGCTCGAACACCTCGAGGAAGGCAGACACCCGTGGAGATGCTCCCAAACCCAAGGAACACCTACATCGCTGGGGCGCCACCCCAAGCCCACGTTTATCAACCAGTGTCGATGGCTATGACAGAGGACACTTTCGTTCCACCATCTCCCGCCTTCATCATGGACGGCAGTCCCCTCAAAGGCGAGAGGCCAAAATCTGTCGCGTGATGCCGGTTGCTACCCTTTTTCTTGTGGCGATCTGCCCGTCGTTTTTCCTTGGACTCCCTTCGTCACATGTTTTCTGTATCCATTGCGATACTCTAGGTTGTCGTGCACATACACCATCTCCATCGGACTTTATGGACTGTCTCTCTTTTTTCCTCGCCATTGCCACGTCACAACACCCAACCAACTCATTACGTGCTATATGATGATGATGCCTGTTCCTCATCGCCCTGTCACTCTTTTGTCACCACTCCCCCTTTTTTTCTCCCCTTGTTTTTGGTATACGATAGTTATCTCGGCTGTGTCATGCGGAATGTTCAAGTGTGCGTACCCCTTCAAATTGTAGCCACAGACATTCGCTGACCTCCTGTGTTCTTTTCTTTTGTGCATCCAACCCTTCGCGCACATGACATGACATCTTTCATCGTCGCTAACTTCTTGCTTCTTACTTTGACGACGCTGCGGACTTTTTACTGGCGGGTTCTCGATCAGTACTTACGAGCTGCAGAGCTTTCATCAGTGCACGCACGCCTTCTATGCAGCTGGTTAACTTTGTTACACCCCTCACTCATTGCATGCATCTCACCCCCTTTTCATTATGATATACCTGGGTATATTGGATACTTATACTGTCTCCTGGTTTAAAGGGTGTATAGAGTTATATCTGCGTAGATCCCTAATCCCTCCCATCTTGTAATCGCATCTTCCGTTGTCCATCCCCTCGCGAAAAATGTTATTGTGGATATAATTGTTGAATATTCGGGGAGTCTAATGCAATTATAAGGTTTGTTAAGTACTTGTGCATGTAGTGGGGTTCGTTGAGAGATGGTGATATATCCTGATTATATGCGTTATATTCTACCAGAGTCGTCTCGGTCTCCTCTAAGGGATTTTAACTTCCAAGATGTTGGTGGGGGCGAACGTGGGTGAGGAGGAGGACGCTTAAGTATCGGGGCTTCTCCAGATGTCCTTGGAATAAAGTCGGAAGTCGATTGAGACGGTCTCCCCTGTTCATAAGACCTGGCGATACTCTTTGCCTCTTCGTTCAAGCGCCTCCATCGAGCAGCCTCGTCCAGCTCTGATTGCTCTGCTCTGCCACTACCAGAAAGGAGTTGCACAGCTTCCTTAACCGCAATGGCCAATTTGGAAGCATGGAAAGCCTTGTTCTTCAGCATTTGATTCGTATCGCTCTGGGATTGTGCCTCCGTCATCGTTCTCCTTCCCGCAACAGCCTTGACACCTCCCATATAGTCGACAAACCGCAGACATTGTCGTACTCGCTCCAAGTTCGCTTCAGAGCTAACTTGGCCCTTTCCCCTTGATCCTGCACCTGTGGTGATACTAGCAACAGCACACCTCAGCAGGCCCGATACCGTTTCAGCAGTAGGCGTCAAGTTCCTGCCAGCAGCTCGTTTATCCATCCTAGGCTTCCACTTCGAATCGGCCTTGCTGGCCGCTTCATCACCGAAGTCCTCGAGGTGATACCCTGTCATAAGCTCAAACACCCTTCGAGCAGATTCCCAGTCTGAACTCTTCCAACAGCATAACATGACAAGGTGGTAGGTGGATGTTGTGGGTCTGATCTTTGGTCCGTTCTTCTCTCCGCCGTTGACTCCTGTAATCTCCCGCCTGAGCATGAACTCCAGTATCGAGAGAGATTGTTGGCCTAAATCAGGTGGAGAAGCGGCTAGATGGGATCGAAGAATTTCTCCCATGTGGTGTTGATCAAGGAGAGAGGTGTCCCCCATGGCAGGTGGACGCCGTTTGAGTTGTTGGAAGTAATGAATGGCATATTCGGGATGACCGCTTTGGTTACACAATATGAAGATGTTGGCGAGGGCTTGTGCGGTTAGGGGAACGGTTCCGGAGAGGGAGGGAGCATCCTCAGGACGATTAAGTCCAAAGTAGTCGTGGATAAGTTGGAAGGCAAGTGCGAAATCAGCTTGACTGGCCGCTGTCCGGGAAATAGCACCAATCGCGGCGGTCACCAATGCTGCATCTACCTCAAATCCAGGTGTCTTTTTGGATGCCCTGAGCATCTGAGTCCATAGGATCTTGACATCACCGAAGGGCTTTGGGCCCCGTTCATTGCTAGGTGTAGCAAGAGCACGGAACATGGCAGAGTATATGAACTCGTTGGCAGAAAGTGGTCCTGCGGCCTCTAGTGCGTAATAAACGTCGAAAAGATCCTGATATTGACCTGCATCGCCCAAGATTTTGATGTACCCGGTCAAAGGTATTGGTGTAATGTCTGGACTACCTGGTTCGTGCTTTTGGAGTGATTCCATATGCCTCTGGTAGTGCTCGTAAAGGTTTCGGGCATTCTGGAGTTGCAGGGTATGGTGATTCCATTGCTCTATTCGTGAAAGACCGCTGAACATGGTCTGGAAAGTTCGAGTGCTTGGACTGAATCCACGTCGTTTCATCTAGCACAGGAAAAGGAGTGAGTTATGTTTCCTTCGATACAGTAATAATGGAGACATACATCCACGTAGAGCTTGTACGCGACTGTAAACTTCCTGGCCTTCATACACTCCCATATGAGGGTATTCCACACAGCCGTATTGGAAGCATCCAGCGGCGCATTCTTGAGCATCGCGACTGCCTCTTCCACTTTCCCCGCGTCACACAACTTCTTGAGACGTGCTGACAAGACAAAAGGCTCGAGCAATCGAATTTCCCCATCCTTCTTCGTTTTTTCCGCTTCATGAGAAGGATCATAATGACGGGAGCGATACTTGGTTGTCGTGGAAGTCGCTGATTTGATCCCAGTTGGATTCTGCGTTTCCTGTGGTGCAGGTGCACGCCTAAGGTAACGTGGAACACGGAGAGTTTCCGAAGTTGCATCGACTTCGCGATTTTTGTACCTCGCCTGAGTACGCGTATCTGCCAGACTACGGATTGGTACCCATGTTGGTTGGCTCAAGAGACCAACACAGCGTCGAGGAATCGTTGCATTTCGCAACATAAGTGAAAGCACTGAGCAAAGCGCCGACAGTGACTGGGAGTTCAGGAAGATGATCGAAGAACCGGAGAAAATAAAACGGGAAATTCGATCGAGAACCACGTGGAGCATGTGTCTCATGCCGTGACCGCGTGACACTCGAGAAGGCTAATTCTCCGTCTGCACATCGTGAAGTGGGCACCTGAACGTTCAAATGGCGATGCTTTTCCGATATTTGAAGCACCATGTATCGCCGTACGGGAAGGCTCCAGATTGACCACGTTTACTTTCAAGGCAAAGACCACGACCACCATCACGATCTGGTCAAATGTATCTCTTCGTCATCGCTCTGCTCAACCTCCTCAATATCGTCACTGTTAATGGGATTCCAGCCTGGGAGGGAGGTCGTGGTACGATAAACTCGCTGGTATCAGGTGCAGGGTATATCGAAGCCCTTCGTGCTCCTCGGGAGTCAGATACAAAACACCTCGCGATTCATGAACGCGGTAGGCCTAATATCACCTCCTCGACGTTGTGTTGAGCTCGAATATCCATTCATAGGTGCCACAGGGAGCTTATCGCTCTCAGTAAACCACAAGGCCCCACCTTTGTTCTATGTCAACCAAGGACAGCTGTGGCAGCCTGTTAATGAGACAACGATCTATCGTGTTAATGTCGTCAATACCACACACACGGCATATCCAAATGCCAACTTCCCTCTCAAACTTGTCCTTGGGAAGAAGCCCGAGGGTGTCACTGGTGGAGTCTGGCGATGGAGTGGAACAATGCTCTATTATGATAATGGTCCTCAGACTAACGGTGGACTGTATTATCACTGTGAAAACTTCGGGAATGGACTGAACGGCATTTATTTCTTCCTCAAACCGTACGTGCCGTGACTTATACCACCCAATTCTTTCCTGACCTCAATTCAAAACAGATCGGAAACACCACCGGGATGCTACTATTTCACGATGCACAGTTGGGTTCGCGAGTATATAAATAACAAAGCAGGCGGCTGGTAAATTGTATAGTAACACAATCCTGTAACCTTGTATTTTTTTGGTTTATCACTGCACTTTCTGCTTGTGAAGCGTGAGATCAATCCGTCGTCCAACCAGTGTGAACATGAAGGAGATGAAGATAGCAGCGCTGACAGCGAAGGGCTTTTGCAGGTGCGCCGAGAACGGTACCTTGTACGAGACCTAGGGCAATTCATGAACAACGGGCGGTGCGCATAAGAGTGAATGACATACGTAGATGCTTTGCGCATGCTTGATGGTTAGATCTTGATACTCGAACAGCAAAGTAGGTCGGCCGCTTGTATCCAAGTATGTCTTGTAGGTGAACATCCAGCTTGTCGAAGGGAAGGGCTCAACATAGGAAATATCACTATATCCATCAAACTATCAATCATCTCGAACTTGTTTCGTAACTCTGGTACTCACGTTGCGCCCTCGGGCAAAACAATCTTGACCTCGGCCTCTTTGACTACAGCACCCGGGATGGTGGTCATGACAGGGACTTCAACGATATACTTTCCAGATTTGGAATCATAGCTCGTAGAATCAGCCAGAGGGGCGTCCCAACCGAGCGTGAAGCTGTAGTTCCACCCGCCCATAATAGGGTATCGCGGGCGCAACTCCAAGAAGCTGTATTGATTTGCTTGAGAACCTTTCGGTACTGAAGGGGTCGTCCGAAGGCGGGAAGTTGAAACATTTCCGATCTGGTCGTAATAGTAGGCATCTCGGATTCCAGCGGGAAGGTGTAATGTAACTGCAGGGATGACATGGGACACGGACTTCTTGTAGTAGGATGAATGCTGGTAATCAATCCGGGAGAACTGGCCTTTGAGTCTGGTATCGTATATAACGTTAGGCCCAATTCAACACAATTCTCGATACAGAACTTACGTAGGCCCTGCATTGCGAAGGACGACCTCATCCTGTATGTTCAGATTGGATCCCCAGTGACTTATTTCGGCGGCGCGTTTGAGTTTCGTCACCTCCAAAACAGGGTGCTCGTAGCTATAATGAATGATAACCCTTTGTTGGTGTTCATCCAAAAATTTGCTGTTGGCAGAAGCGGGAATATTCTGATAAGGACCATAGGTGATTGTGGCACCAGATTTGGTGACGGGGTCTCCAAGGGTGAAAGATTCCACGTTCTTCGGAGTGGTGTGCGAGATAACTCCCGGAGACGGAGACCTTTGGGGAGATGTATGAGCGAAAACCATTCATATCCGAGGAAAAGTCGCGACAATACCTCAGTTTCGTCTTTTGAGTGACGGTCTTGTAAGGGCTGATAACAAATAGGTCTGAGCGATACTTCAAGGCCTGGTCGGCGGCTTGCGCTGCCTTCTCTGGCCATGGGAACGTCGCGCCAGTCTGGATGGAGTCCACAATGAGGTTTGCGGTGCCATTTACCGCCAACGCCTTGGGCAGCGTAACGTCCAGTAGGACATACCTCCTGCAGGTTAGGAATAGTTGAACACAGTCAGTTTGAGGCGACTTGCAAAGTCAACCAAAATGGTGTTCTGACACGTACCCAGTGTCGTCTTCGCGCGGCGCCATCTCCAAGCCCTCTTGCTGGCCCTTCAATCTTACTTCCAACCAGCTGGTCTTCTCCTGCTCATCCACGTCGAGCGCCAATGTGTAAGTCTTGGCATTGGGTTGAAGAGCTTTTATAGCAAAGGTGGTCGTGATTTGTACCTGCGAACCTCCAAGTTCAACAGTCCGCAAAATATTAGTGTTTTCAAAGGATTGAATTTCAACGGCCAAAGAGCAGACGACATAGGACAAGAGAAGGACGGGGAGGGATGTGCACCATCGCAACGCCATGGTGCTAACGTGTCTTGAGGGTGTGGGTGGAAATACCGTATTCTCAATTTCGCTGACGTGTTAAAATTATAAAATTAGGTAATATCTCGCTAAATAGTCTACCAAGTCCAAGTCGACGGGGGATTTCGAATGGGCTTGTCTTCACGAACATGGTGAGCAGAGACGATTCTGCGAAGTTTCCGTGCGCGGTCCTGTGCCTTCTTTTCCTCGATAGTTTTGCCCTCCTCGAGCACGACATGCATCCGCGAGCTCCCACGTATCCGAATACCATAATGACCTCGACCTCTTGGCTCCAGCTTTTTGCTACGTTTAGGACCTTTCGTTACCCAAGCTTCAGCTAATGAGGAGTGTGAGTGATAATAGTCGAAATGAACGGGACGCGGGTGCACGTACAGACTACGAGTTTAGTTTCGTTCAGCTTCTTGTAGCGCACAGCATGGTCCCGAGCAGTCGCGAGCATATTCATTATCCTTGAACTTGCCCTTTTCTCACTGAATTGCATTTGAAGGATAGCATAATCGATAGGTTTGCCGGAGATCTGTCGGCCAAGTAAATTCAACTTCCTGTGCGAGATTTTGAAGTTGGAAGTTGAATATTTGTGCTAAGATCATAAACGGACTATCAGGAAAATAACAGAAAATGAGAAGGAATTGCAGTACCTCTGTTGGTCGTGGTTTACCCCATCCAATTCGAACGCGCGTGGCTTTGACCTTTTTGGCGCCATCTCCACCATCCTGTTGAGGGGCAGAAGCAGCTTCAAAGATGTTCCTCTTCCCTTCCTCTGCAGCCTGCTGCTTTCCAGCCTGAACTTCCTCCTTTGTCTGCCGGTCCCGAATGCCGGGAACCAACTTCTCTTTAATCCAGTTCAAAGGATTCATGGAACTAGCACTGTAAAGCATTGTCAGGTGCTGTGTTTAGCATCTCGCACCGCGGAACGATGAAGGAACTAACTGTCGGCATTGAACGAACAGAGGTGTCGGTTGAGCCCAAACACTCTTCCGCGCGACAAGATACGAATGCGGCCTCGCAGCATGTTCCACTGGACTTCTGTTTAGTTTTCAAGTAGCAGTGAAGCAGATAAAAGGTTACCAGAACGTAGACACCGTTGCATCGCTCGACACGCCAGAAAGGAAACTTGAAAAGACAGGAAACCGGCCAAAATTTGGTCACGCACACGTCACGCAACCTGCGCTGCGCACGGTATGAAAACACGTACTCCATCGACCTTCCAGTGTTCTCATCGTCAAACGCCACGTCCATTCACCGTGCTCTATTCTGTATATCCATAACACCTCTTATCTTTTAACGTCTCCCCTGCTGGTCACCCTCTCCTCTTATAAACATATTCCGACTATACAGAAAGGAAGAATACCACACCTTCGAGCTCATTCGCCCGTCACCCCAACACCTAGAACCCAGAAAACAAAATGTTCAAATTTGGTGCAATATTTCACGCTTCGCTACTGTTCATAAATGCTGTCGCTGTTCTTAGCGAGGACCGTTTTCTTGCACGAGGTCAGTCGTCTTCTTTCGTCTTAAATTACATTACATTCCTTACGATCCTATTCCTAGTTGGCTGGGTATCCTCGTCAACAGCACAGCGACAAGCGATTGCAGAAGGATACCAGCAAACATATGACCCGAGTGGATACGGGAACCCGCAAATGGATGTCAGTGTTAAGGCTAAGATGATTGACCTCATCACAGCAGTACGGACACTCATGCGCAGTGAGTCACTTACGTCTCGATAGTTTTATCGCCTAGCTGATTTCCCTGCCATTTAGTACCACTGATAGTGGTGAATATCCTTGTGATAGGCTTGCTCCTTGTGCTCTGACATCATTATCACTGGTCGCCTTATTCGCCGTTCCGCCCACTTTTATGTCATTGCTATTTCAGGAACTCTTGTAATTTTCTGCTAAAGGACCCAGTTGTAGGTAATTGTCGTCTTCCAATACAACGCCAATGGCTAGAACAGCCGTAATAAACTGCGCGTTCGTTACCTCCTAAGCATCCACGTTCAACCTTTCATATTCCTCGTTTATCTGCTTGACGAAGTCATTTACAGCATGGCCGTTCTAGGATAGCATTCAATCTCATCTCTAGCGAATGGAGAAACGACCCACCTCGCACGACTTCCAAGTCCCATCATGAATGCAGACTTGCTGCCCTTGAATCAAAACCGTACAGCTTCGCCTAATGCTCGGATTAGGATCTTCTATGTCAAATATGAGCCCGATCTATACCACTTACACGATTCCCCTTGTTTGTGTTGACTCAACGCTTTCTCTCAACAGCCTAACCCCTTCTTCGCCTTTTCCACTTCCGTCCAAGCCAGCACATTGTCCTGCTCCTCCCTGTACCCAGTCAATTCCCACCGCCTCTGCACACTTTAACGCCAAATCTGGCGATCCAACTCTATACCGCCCCTCATAGTTCTGACATTGCACAAATTCCCACCACGTCGAAGAAGGTGCATATTTGGCAACGCAAAGTTGTTGTACATTCCCGGCACATTCTTCAGGTCCGTGAAGGCACGTAATACCAAAGTCTTGATCCGTTGAATTGGGCCTTTATTGGGGTGATTGTCCAACGGTGTCACAAAGCAAATGAGACCATGAGGACGAAGAATGGAGGGTCAAGTCAATTGGACTGGAAGGAACGAAATGAAGAGGACGCACTTTCCAATGTAGAGTAGCGAGAGATCGACTTTATCGGCTACCTTCGGAAGCACCTCATTGAATACACTCTCGCAGAGTAGTGCATCCGGACAACGGCTCATTACTCCAAGTTCTACTGTCACCCTGCGGTCTCCGAGCTTCTGTTGTCCATTCTGTACGACCAAAGTAGGCGACAAACCGGGAGCCAGAACGTTGGATAATAGGGCAAGCAAGGGTAAATGCATGGTGTTTTCAATAAAGTTTAGTGTAGTAGTGGTCGTGAGACAAGCCTGAGTGGTGTGTACAAGATATGTGTATGATTAGCTATGGACGTAGAGTAAGAACGTAATTGCGACCTCCGACCTCCAGGTGGCGTCATAAACCCCACGTGATGAGCTGCCAACGCCTCTGCCATGGTCGAGGTCATTCGATGCAACAGAGATGGAACAGCCACCAATCTCATGAATGCTGCCGAGAAGCGTCCCACAGCTTCTCTGCCTCGCTGTCTGGTGTGGGGGGTGAAAAGTAGGGACACCGAGACTTGAATGCTAATTCAAGCTGTGAGATCCACATAGATCAAACAATAGGATCCGATTCTGACCTTCTAATGACCGTTTCATCACGATCGACTCAACAGCAAGTTCATTGTGGACATGGTTTCTCTGCACGCATCGTTATGAGCGTCTAAAGGAAAAGGGTACCCCGTGGTCATCGGGACATACCTTTACTTCGTCAGCAAACATGTCCGCTTGCAGCTTTCGCTGTGCCCGTGGATCATCAGACCTTTCCTTGATGGCTCGTCGTTTTTCCTCAAGCGTCTGGTCCACAACAGACACGCAGTAATTCACAAGCGTGGTCCGGCGTGACCAGTTTTCTGTGATAATAGAGCAAGTATGAGCGTCAATCACCGTTCATTATCCACTCTATTGTTCCTCCCATTTGGTGATCTCATTTCCACCAGAAACGGAGCAGAACAAGCGTTATGCGCAGGAAGAATAGAGCCTCGACGTACCAATGAGCTCACGCCAAACTTGGAGACAAGCTCGGTCCTGTATGTTGCCCTTCCTCATGTCCTCAATCCTGGCTTTGTCTCGAGCATTGGCGTTTGCCCTGTTCAGTCTCATGATGATGCTATCATCTAATCTCCGATATTCCTTGAGAATTTCTGTGCGATGAGGTCGGAATAGGTAATAACGCAGTATGGCAGCACAGACGCCGAGTACGAGAATAGATGGTCATTTTTGAACAAGTTAGCGCTGAGGCTTTCGGGACAGCAAAGACGATGCGCACCTTTAAAAAGTGTGAGGTCATGGCAAGTTGATGGCGATACATGGACAATGTGAGGCGTCAATGAAGGCGCCTGGACGGCAAGGCTTCCTAAGAGAGGTTGGGAGGGCATGGTGGCAAATACAGCAAAATACAAATTTGGTTCCGCTTGGGTTTTTGCTGAAAACTCCCACGAATATTTAATTAGGCACTTCACGATCGAGAATTTGAATCTCCGCTCGAGGCACTCTTTCCTTTTATAGGGAAGGAGGTTCGCGGGTACAGTCGTCATCACGCTTTCGCGACATAGGTACGGCACAAACAACACTGAGGGACCTTTAATTATCCCCACATAGGTCATAGAGGAGTTCTTCAAGGCGCAAACAACTTCTCAGAAAATGTCACTGCATCCGGAATCATGGGACCGCAAATCCGGAAAACACGAGTTTTAGACGCTAGGTGCCAATTGATAGCCCTCACGGTCAAAAGAGATATCGTCGCTCGGCCAATTTTGGAACGCGGAGGCCAAGACCGTCCAGCGCTTCTTTGCGCCTTACTCGCCCTGTTAAGTCATGTCGTGATTATCAACCCTCCGCCACCCAAGCCGCACCCTCTACCGACCCCAGGCTAACCCCAATTCGCTACTGCGGGATCCTCCATTATGGGATTGACACCAGATCTATCAAGCCGGATGAAATGGCCGAAAGAGGCTGACTTGTTTCCTCCTCGAGGCCAAACTCTCTATACCTCTTCAAGTCCTCCAATGGGTTGCGCAAAGGTAAGAGAATGCTTATCGCAAAGGACTTCCCATTTGAAAGGGAACAAAGACATTCCATCTCTTGACTTCTCGCTTATCCCACTCTGGCTATTCCCACCCGTATAACTGGCGCGAGCTTTCGGGGCACCATTCAGACTTCTCCATTTAGGTTGCGAGATGGGTCTTTGGTTCTAGGAAAGGAGGATCGAGAAGGCTGTTCCCCTGCTTCTTTCCAATGCCGGACAATGGTCAATTGAATCAGATTGGTACACTCCTTCGACCGACACTCCCATTAAAGGAGCGGTATATTGTCATCGGTCCAAAGTTCTTCCGAAGGGCCTCGAAAGAATACCCTGCAGATCCACAGTACACTACCCTCAATTCAATCGCAATAAAACCAATGATCATCATGCATTCTCTATTCTCTCCGCAACACAATAGCGCAGTGATAACCTTTTGCGTGCAACCTCTCACCACTTGAAATCAAAAGTTCCAGAACACGTCGCAACCTAAGCTGTTTTACTCCATCAGCTCGACCTTCGCAAATGAAGTGTATCACTCGTCCAAATTCAATCTTGCAGGTACCGGATTATCGATACGGTGGTACGACCATGGGCTGACGGACGGGGTTAACGGCATCTGTTTGTCTTGTTTTATTTTATTTTATTTTTTCCCATTCAATCTTCCTTCCGCATTTTCGCCCCCACTTCCACCCCCGTGGACCCACAAACGTCTATGATCGCTAAATTTGAAAACAAGGACCATCTACCGAAAATATTCGTCAAAGGATCTTTCGGGGCGCTCTTGAGCAGATACGGGACAATGTCCATCTAGTCTAAATTAACACTGATAATTTGTAGCCCCTCTGTCGTTCCTGACAGATGAGCCCACATGTGACGGGTCTCCACCACACCTCAAATCAGTACTAAGTTACTTGGAGCGCATTTAGTTCGTTGAGCCTTTCCTCAAAAAGACAGAGATACCTCATCGTCACATTTTTCTCACTCGAAAGAGGATAAACTACGGATCTACCGACCGACGGTAATAACGAGGTCTAAACTTCCTGATGGGAATCATTTCCCTGCGGACACCCCTCCGCGAGTAACCCGCGTGTTACGACTGGGCGCGGCACCGGAATCCACAGAAAAGTTCCTCGCCAGAGTAGACAATAAGACCTACCATCGACGGCATGCCCAAGGTTGGATCGACGAACAAAATTCCAATATTCTGATTCCAGACTATTCATAGACTCATACCATATCCGCAGCATAAAAAACATAGTAAAGTAGCGACGCCCGACACCAGTCGAGGCTCAAACAGATGATAATCACAGGTAGGGTGAAGATGGAGTGGGGAATGACGAAATGTAACAAGAACCGACCAGTGTAAACACGGCGAAGTAGAAAAAATTAGAAGTAACAGTGAACATCCGAAGAGCTTCGTTAGGGTCATGGTATCGTCGTTCGGATGCATCAGATTGGCTACAATGCGTGTAGCCTCTCCAGATCCTCTTTCGTCCTAGGTGATTTTGCCCGATTTCCACTCTTTGGACGATAATTATGAGCTTCGATTTGATGCTTGTGCCGCCTTGCGGGGTCCTTAAAGAACTTGCCGCAATGAAATTTACACTCATGAGGCGCTAATCCCGTACTAGCAAAGGGTAGGAACGCTTAGACGGAGATCCCAGATATTCGGTAGCGACAAAGTACTCACTGATTGGACCTGTGGATATTAAGAGATGTTTTCTGTGCAATTTCGCGGAATCAGCACGGTTAGGCGGTGTCAAAGACGTTGTTACCGTACCTGTGGAAATGATTTGCCGCAGATATCACAAACAAAAGGCCTAAAAATTATAGATCGCCGTCAGTACCCCTTATGCCGGTTCGCTTAGAGAGCCACCGACTTCATGTGCATGTGCGTGGCCTCTATGTGGCGTTTGACTAGCTGCTTTTTAGAATAGTAACCGCAATAATTATCGGGCTCTCCTGGCTTTGGCCACATGCAATGGAATATCTTCCACTGAGGGCCCTGCTCCCAGCGCACCCATTGCTCCCAGTCTGAGCGTTGGTGACTTTGTGCGGGTGGCGTCGAAGAGTCGTCGGTGCCAGAGTCTTCGCTGGGGATGGTAACGGTTCGTAGAGGGAACTGAGTGCGAGTGCTACGACTGCCACCCAAATCTACATTTCGTGTGTGCCGGCAAATGTCACCAACGCCGGAGGCTGATGAAGACGAGGAGTAGACGCGATCCCTATCATACGACCTGTCGAAGGGAGTAATGAACATACGATCAACGCCATGCGTCGCACTGAAGACACACCTGCTTGGGGAGCGAGGATAAGACTCGTGTTCGCTAACGTAACTGCGTCAAAAAGACAAAGGGTAAAATTGCTCAAAGACCTACCTCATGGTATCGAAAACTTTGCGCTTGCGAGATGAACTCGCATAAACTGGGGAAGGGGCAACAACACCGCTCGCGTGGGGGCCACTTCGGGAAGTGGATGGCTGGGAATAGCTACTGGCGGAGGGCTTGTTGTATTGCACGTACATGTAGGGCTTATACTTCATCTCGGAGGCAAGGGAAAGGCCAGGCCATGCGTATGTGGCGGTCGGCGAGTTGTAAACGGAGAGTGCAGGGGAAGGAGAAGGGGGATGAGCAGCACGGATAGTTCTAGAATTCAAGAGGTCAAGAAAGGTTACGCCACAAGAATGAACGACGCACTCATCCGCGATACGGGAAATTTCACGGAATGGAGGCAAACTGATCGATTGGGAAGATGAAGGTGCTGGAGCCTTCTGAAGGGAAGGAAGACGCGAATTGAAGGGTTTCTCATGAACGAAATAGAAATCATCGTCATCTTCAAAGTCACCGAGTCGTCGGTGCGCTAAAGTGGGACTTGGGACACTCTCGGGAGAAAGGCGACCACTGAGATCGTAATCCTCTTGAGTGGATGTGGGTGGGACAGAGGCAGCTCGACAGCGTCCGGAAGCCTGCATTGGCCAATGACTTTGCATTGCAAAAGTTAAACAACAATCTGTGGCGGAGCGACAAGGAGATAGTAGTGTGGCGTCAGCACGTCTGTGATTGTAGGAGGACGATGAAGAAGAAGAGAGCAGAGCATGAACTTAAGAGACGAAGGAAAGCTGTTGAGCACGCTAGTGCGCCACTCGTGGCCTCGAGATGCAACATCTGCGTATTGCCGCCGGGATAGTGGTGATGGACTTACTAGAGATGTGGAAAACGGGGACAACAGCGTGGGTAATGTTTAGGCTGTTGAGAAACTGGATAAACCCTTGGACTCGAGAGTTGTGGGAGGGCGCAGGAGCGAGCAGAAGTGAGAGGATCTGGAGCTTATAAGGAGCAAGGAGCTCTTGATTCAGGACACATGCGAGTTACCTTTGCGGGCAGGACCTGAGGCCAGATCTAAACATGATCTCAACCCAAGAATCGTCCCCGATCACATAATAACAATGACTTTTGCCACAATACCAACAAATTTCACCAATTCGTCCATTTTTTGTCAGGGTAGTAGTCACAACTAATCTGATTATCTCGCTTCCCACACTCAGCTGCAGTAAATGTCACAATCAGACTTCGTGCCCGCACTGACCCCAATCTACTTACTTTTCGAGCTGCACTGGCTGGAATGTCGACTCTCCTGTTCCCTCGAAACTCCAGTCATCCTCTTCGGCGACAGGTGCGACAGCAGTTGATGTCACAACAGCCCCGTCTTCTGTATTGCCACCCAACCTAAAGACCCCTGCGGGTAAGGATTGCGTTTGGAGGAATACCCTGCCGGAATTGGTTTTGCGCAGAGGTCTGATATTCCTCGTCGCAAGCGCGGGTTTGACCTCCGCGGCCTCAGACGGTGGGGGCATCTCGGTGGGAATCAATTCTGACGGAGTGTTGTCGCCCTCGGGCCGTTCCTGTTCGGAAACGGATCGGGCTCTCTTTCTTTGTGATGGTGCATTGGCTAGTGGGGAAGATCTTGTGTAAACGTCTCGCAGGGTGTCATTCGCAGAACGGAAGATCAAATGGCCCGTTGTAGCGGCCTTTTCGAATGGAGCGCGTCCAACTGATGATGGAGGCGACATGTAGCCTTCTGTGACATCTATACGGGATAACTATTAGGATGGTCGTGCACACGAAGATTACTCTCTGGCCCTACTCTTCCTAACACGCGGACCGACGAGACGTAGCCGCATCATAAGGTCCTCGGAAATGGCCCTACGGAAGGTATCACCGACCCGACTCGATCGTCTGGAGAAAAGAACATCATACCCAGGATTTGGAGTTGCATTAGCACCTGGCAAGGACGTAACCATGTCCTCAGTTTGGGGGCGCTTAGATTGGAGGTTCGAGGCCATTGTTGTTTGCGGTTAAGCCACGCCTTTGGCGTTGTTTGTGCTACTGAAATGGGACTGAAAAACTGCCGCGACGTGTAGAGCCTCGACGCAAAGCAGCGAACTGAGGGTTTCATTGAGTTGAGGCAAGGCTGACAGATTGATATGTCGCCACGGGTTGATGAGCGACCCCAGCGGGTGAAGAGTACAAGAGGCCATTCAATGAAGAACAAAGCAAGAGAGGAACAGGAAGGGTCCTTGAGCGGGTAAATGCAGGATCAACCTGGACCCACAACTCTGCTGCTGCTCCTTCGAGCAGTGATCTCGAAAACAAAAGTGACGTTTTTGTTCGTATCCAGGATGAAACGTGTGGGTGCTTGTAATAGCAGCAAGCACCGGTTAAGTATTATTAGCGCGGCCCTGGCTGCAGGCTCGGAATCGCAAGCCAAATGGGGCGGATGAGAGAAAGGAAAGGGTTAGTGTATTCTAGGGGCAACGAGGGTAAAACCGTCGTGAGTGCGAGAACGGCTTCCACGACGGAGGGAGCGACGAGCTATTCGAGTTGCGGGCGGGTGTCCAAACAGCGGTAACATAAGCACTGCCAAACCGCAGAGCTCACTTGGACTCCTCAAGGCTTTTTCGCAGCACTCGCTGCTGGCGGCGTCGCCCTACCCCTCCCCTGCCTTCCTTGCGAATGGCACTTCCCTCCCTGCCACTCGTCCTCCTCCATCTCCTCCTCCTCATCCCCGCCGTGACCCCCCAGAACATCTCAACCTCGACCCCCATCCCACCCCTCCAGTGGATCAACCTTTCCAACCTCGTCCAAGGATCCTCGCCCCCGCCCCCCTTGAAGGATGCTGCCATCGGTTACGACGAAACTAGGTCCATCGTCTTCAGCCTCTTTCGCCATCGATATTCACATCCATTTCTTCCAGCCGGTCCTTGATTATTTTTGGTGGTGAATCTGAAAGCGGCTTTGTGCAGTCACAAACTTACCTGTACGCCATCCCTAATTACATGAACCTCGCTGCACCACACCTCATTACCTTTTAGACTAAACCTTGACACCTTAACCTGGTCGAAGCCATCACCTCCTGCTAATCTGCAACGTTCACCTGCTGCGAGGAGTGCCGCTATTGCAGGCATCGACTTTGCCGCCAGCAAGTACGACTCATTCACACTCCGTCATTTCCATTTGCCATTAACCCCCCCATTCATCATAGTCGACATGGATTTGTTGTTATCGGGGGTAAAGCTTCCGATGGAACCGGCCTAGGGGATGTTTGGGCAAGTTGTTCTCCGTAGATCCTTCTTTTTCTTCCCTTCATCTCTTTTTGTCTTTCCAGGAGTATGACTTCATAAATCAATTTTGGTCCCAAGTCACAATCTCTGGAACAGGTCCTTCTGCTCGTTGGGGGGCTGCCGGTGGTATCGATTTTCTCACTCCCCCAATACAGGATCCAGTAGTCCCAGGTCCAAACAACACCTTTTATCTCGCTGGTGGTTTCGACGGTACAAATGTCATTCCCCTCTCGGATGTTTGGAGATTAAATATATCCGGTACTCTATCTTCGAACCTGCCCGATGACTCCCAGGGAAGCTGGGATCATCTGACAATAGACGGGCTACCGCCACGGTTTCATCAAGGAGGGACTGTTGTCAGCCAATCCATCATCGCCGCAGGAGGTTGCAACACCACCTCCGATAATATCTCATGTGCACAGCAGGACGCTCATATAATTGACGCTCAACTACAATCAGCTCTTTCACCAGGGTTCTGCCCCGCCCCACGATACAGCCCGGCTCTTGCCCCTAACCGTAACACATTTTCTTCGGCATTTGCATCCCAGGTTTTCCTCCTCCTTGGCACATTTAACGAAACATTATGGCAGGACAGTAACGGTCTATCCCAAGGAGAAGTAGTACGTCCCAACTTGACTTTGCTGGACGGAATGAATGGCTAACATCTAGAAAGGCCGTTCTTGACATAAACACGGGAACTTGGAGCAGAATTCTACCTGCTGGTGACCCTGGAACATCCGGTCGGCCTACCTTCCCGAGTCCTCGCCAAGGTGCAGCTGCAATATCATATCCAACTTCCCTAGTTGGCCAATCAAGGACTTCTTCATCTGACACTCTCGTAAGTAGTGTCAATATCTCAATTCATCGATTAATTCAAGCGATGAATAGGTTTTTGGGGGACAGGATGCCAACGGCACGTACTTGTCCGAACTTTGGCTATTGCGAGCCTATACTGGTCAGATAACACCTTCAAGTCCGACTTGGTCGGGATTTGGTGATGGCGTGCTGCAAACGGGGGTCAATGCAAATGGCGCTGGTGTTCGTATCAGCTACATCTCGACATGCGCCACCTTTTTGGCCAGTAATTCTTCAGGTCCATCTGGTTCAGGCTCTTCACCACCTGGACATGGAAACCCGGGATCTGTTGGTCAATTCTCATCTTCAGAGCTTGAGACGTCGATGCTCCACCAATTGTTTTCTCCCCTTTCGCTTGCCGTTCTCCAACCTGTGGTTTTAATTTTTCGGTTATCACCTCGCGCATTCCCGAGAGCAATACCCCATATTACATGGCTTTACCTGGCAGGAGTTTTCGGTGTCGCAGCTTATGCCATAGGTGTTGCAGGGCTCACCTTTGCAATCAAGACATTATCCAAATCGCCTGATGACCAAGACGTCACTCATATGTCGACCCCCCATGGGCAATCTGGGCTAGCGCTATTTGCGTGCCTCTATGGCGCAATCCCCCTGCTACTTCTTCACAACGTCTACGTCAACCTTTCACACCAGTCCGATGGCAGTACCGTGAGCGGGCATCGGGTTTCGCATTCTGTGGAGATCTCCGATAAACAACTTCTTCCACCTGGCGCACCTGGAAGCGAACCCCAAAGTTTGCACACATCTTCGCCACCTGCGTCACCGCGACCTCGAACACACTCATGGGGTCCATCGAGTATGTGGCAGCAGAGCCTGGAAAATGGGTTATCGACCGATACTTCCGAATCGCTGAATTCTACACCTCCTCAACGAGCGTTCGAGGTGACTAACCGTCCGGTTCGTCAGCGTCAACGAAGTGAGAGTTGGCGTGCCGTTCCGCTGTTGCAGACGTCTGCGCAATATAACGTGGCTTCGAGGAGCTTGGGTGATATCGATTGGCTTCAGCGTCGTCGAAGTTTAAATGCTGTGGTGCGTAATGGGTGGATTACTTATACTTGCAGCCCCCTCTACTCCACCACCCTTTCGTCTTCTTCTCCATAACTCAAAACTTAATCTTCGATTCGATTTCTGATGTCACTTTTCTTTTTTTCCTCTCTAGGGCGAACTCGATTACGCGATTAGCCAAGCTCATCGGGCACAGCAGGCAGCGGAAGCGGAAGCGGATATGACGACCCCTGCTCGTTCACCTCCACCTATTTCACCCAAAAAGCATAAACGTAACAAGATCGTAATCACTCTCCTCCGATTAGTTGTCTATTGGGCCCTTTTAGGGCTATGCATCATCTCTCTGTTAATGTTGTGGATGCGCGCTTCTCCAGCGTTATTTGCCGTATTCCTGACATGGACTGTGGTGCTTTGTATCACACACCTTATTCTGGCTTGGAGAGGGTATATCCCGGAAACCACCCTCTTTCTCATCTTTTCGGTATTCCGATCTTCGCCACCTCCTGGGATGCCAGATGACGAACTCTCACAATCACAACCACTACCGACGACTGCTACGATGACGACGACGACGACACCCAGTCCGGGACCTCAACTTGTAGAGACACATTATAATTTCCCAACTTCTCATGGACCTTATGTTAATCAACCTCCACATCGAACGGCGCTATTTTCAGCGCGAGATGATTATTCTGGATCCCAAACTGATCCTAGAAGTGTTGATACGGACGATGATGATAATGACGACGACGACGAGACACGGCAGATGCGTATGGAAGAAGAAATGGGTCGACGAGATGTTTCTATTGTCACTGTACCCAAACGCAAGCTCTGGATAACTAATCCTTCTTAGATGGACGTCATTCTTCCCAGTCGTATCTGTTTGTTGTTTCTTTCTTCTTCTTCTCAGGGGAGCTCGAATTCGTCTGAGTATTCTCGCCGCTGTTTCATCATCCTCTGTTCTTTTTCTCTTATACGTCACACTGTGTGTTTCCCCGTTTTTCTTGTATATTTACTCATCCCATCCATTTGCCATTGGTGAGACTCATCATCGTTATCATTCATGCACTCTGTTATACGATTATATTTTTTTGTGAGGGATGTAATCGGACCTTCCTCGGACGGACTCTTTTCGAGAAACGACAATTCTGCCAAATACTCATAGTAGTCATTGAACTCTCTTTTTTTTCTCTTGAATTATTCCATTTGTAATTATGCAGTTTAAGAAGTATGATATACTGATCGTGATGATCATTTAGCGAATGTATCGTCCGTGGGTGTGGGTTGTCTGTGCTTTTGAAAGGTGTGAATTGAATCAATGGGAGAATGGTAATGAGAAGTTTCAATTGGAAAATGGAGACAAATGAATGGGTGTAAAAAGGGCTGTGAACAGAAAGAAAGGCAAGGGGGAAACGAGAGAATGTTCGTTATGCATCTGAATCTACAGCGACATTACGCCTCCATTGATCAACTCTGCCAAATTTAGCCTCGTCAACCATCGGCGGGGGTGAAGGTATTGGCACAGGTGGTTGCATCATCATCGGTGGCATCATCGGTGGACCATAGAACCCAGGTGTCATCATGGCGGGTGGGGAGAAGAACATACTATTCTGGAACTGCGCTTGCATCATAAGTTGCTGCTGCTGAGCTTGTACTTGTGCCTGTGCCATCATCTGGTATTGTGTCCGGCGCTGTTGCTCTGGATGGAAAGCAAGTGGTCGGTCGTCATCGTCATCATCCCCTGTACGTTTTCTATTGGCACCCAAAGGGTTGAGCCTTGAGGCGCGAAGGCCAAGAGGTTGATTATCATCCTCGTCATCTGATTTACCACCTGAAAGACCGCCAAAGTCCATGGGTGGCAAGCTAAGTTTGGTCTTTTCGAGCAGCATAGATAATGGCTTTTCTTCATCCGATTCGGCAGCGGATGGTCGTAGCCCGCGTTGAACGGCAAGTGAAAGGGGTACATCCTCGTCGCTGTCGTCGGCAGGTCTCGACCTGCGCAAACTTCCGGACTTTCGAGGGTACCTGGGTCCCGATCCGGTAGTTCGTCGCGGACCCTCATCTTCTGATGAACCAGCATGCCAGTTATCTGGCTCGGGGCGAGGAGGTGCGACAGGTACTTCGTCGCTTGCGTCACTATCGACGTCATCGTCTACAACTGGTGGTGGTTGTCTTCGTGTTGCCTTGGGAATTTGAGGAAGGACCGGTGGATCCACGGAAACGCGAGGAGCATTCTCAATGGGCTCTTGAGGCACCGTCAAAGCCTCGTCGGGATCCTGTACGCCTTTTTTCTTTTTCTTCTTCCCCTTCTTTGCCCGTCTCACCTCTTCCTCCTCCTCTCTCCTTTCACGTTCTTCTGCTTCCAATTTCTCATTAGCCTCAATTTCCTTGAGTTTAGCCATTTCGCTTTCCCAGAGAGTGTCAACTCCGAATACAGACCGACTGTTTGGAAGTCGTATACCGGCTTGGGGATTAGGTGCCAACTTCTCGTCATCAAAGTTGAGCAATGGTTTGACTGATACACGTCTTCCAAGGGCAGGTTGTGTTTGTGGTACTCCAAAAGTAGTCCCTGGTCTGGACTGTAGTGCTGCTGCATCAATCAATGTGCTCGAACGTTGTGGTCCCCTTTGCATCATCGACGGTCTTTGGTCCCCGGTAAACACCCTAAATGTGGTTCAGAATCAAGAGAAGGACGGGATAAGTCAAGTTTTACCTCTGCTTGCTCCGCATATGTGCCTTTCGTTGCTCCAAGTCGTCGATGAGACTCTTCCCGTACAGTTTACCTGGAGGACGAGCTCCTTTCCCTCCCCCTTCTACATTGGGGTGTGAAGGGGGTTCGGGTTCGTCGTCATCAAATCTAGCCTGCTCTCCGTCCTCAGTAGCTCGGGGTAGAGCTCCACCCCCATCTACTTTACCACCAACGACGAGAGTATTCCGGAACATCATTTGGGACGGCGTAAGATTTGAGGTGGAATTCGGCGTGAACGAGTTGGAAGCAATCGGAGGCGCAAGACTTTCGCCACCTAAGCTCAAAGAACCCCGACGCCCAGAGCGAGCGCCGTGTGGGAGCGGGGGGCCGTCAGTTGTAAGTTCGAAGCCCTCCCTCACTGTAATTGTGACAGTAGGAGCGGCAGGCCCTGCAGATACGTTTTGCAGCGGACTAGGCATCACTAAAACTTTGGGTCGCAAGAGCTCCAGCGTAGTCGAAAATCGTGGGTCTCTTGGTGGGTGACCCGTCGCAACGGACATAGCATCGTTCTCAAACATCGCTCGAGAAGCCATGGAGCCATCCGACAAGGTGCGGACATGACCTGGTGGTGCAGCCTTGGGATCGAAGCGGGATGTACGAGAAGGGGGTCTAAGGGCGAAGGGGTTATCCTCAGGTGGAGGCGGTTGGGGCTGACCAGGGTCTCCTTGGAACATGGCCTTGGAATCCCGACTGCCAGTCGAAAGTGCGCGCTGAAGATCATCTCGAAGTGGGAAGTTGTTGAAGCCAGCGGGAGAAGGCGAACGGACGGACGTAGATGGAAATGGGATCAAGTGCGATTCTTCCTGCAGTGGGTTGATAAGTGAGTTAGACAACGTACGGGGGCGTCCAAGCAAATCCTGCGACGGAACAACACCAGCTAGATCCAATGGGGAGGCGAATGAACGCCGCCTGTTTTCGTCGACCGGCGAACCTTGACCGTTTCCTGAACCCGAAGCATTGATGTGGAAGTCCAGATTACCGACACTCAACGAGCGTGAGCCTAGGGCGCGACGTGGCGCGCCGGAATCGTTGTTAGTGTGGGGCTTGTGCGATGGGACAGTGGACATAGTATGAGGATGAGGGTTCGGTAGAGCCATAGCCCTCCCTTTGCCCTTGACATCCTTCGATCCTTTCTCCTTTGGCATGAACTGGTCTAAACCCCAGGACACTAAGTCGACTTCCATTTGCTCTTCCTCATGCTCCTCCTCTGAGTCGAGATCACCTCCACCAAATGGATTGCGGAGCATATCTATAGAGCCTCCTCGAGAACTTCGCGGCTTTCGAGTGCCCATTGCGGATTCTCTTCCTCCCTGAGCCTCGGCTTCACTTGGGACAGTGACACCGAGATAGTCGCTCTTGCGAGCTTGTGCGCTTCGAGCGGCATTGCGACGGAACGGGGCAAAGATGGCGCTTTCTTGAGCTGAGCGGAAGGGTACCTCTGGGTTCGAGAGGTCATTATCGTATTCTAATTCAAAAGAGTCAATATTACGTCCGTCGATGTCGAATAGCGTGTGCCAGCAATAACATACCCAATAATGCTGCAGCAAGCTGCAGACGGGAGAAAGCGGCAGCGGTCATGATCCACCGGTTAGGCGTGAACTGCCTAGTCTATGAAGACGAGATGAGTGATATACTGGGAACTGGGTAAGAGGGAGCGTTGATGGAGATGCGAGTTTATGTACGAGAGTGGGAGAGCAGCGGCGATGGCTGCATTCACGTAGCATTGCTGCCAGCGTGACTGTGACCCCTATCCTCGACAGCAGACAGAACGTTAAATCCGGAATTTCATGTTCTTTTTGGAATTTATTTACTCGAAATATTCAATAACAATACGACCACTACAGTTCATCGTGATTCAATACGAAATCCTCCTCCAGCTCCTCTATCTCAAGTGAGATCTATTCAAAATCCTCAGCATTTGTACCTTGCTCAATTGAATTAGGAATACCCACCTTGTCTTTCAGAGCGTCTGGAAGAATCACTTTTGGTTTTCCATCATCTTCTTCTTCAGTCTTAGACTCGGGCATTGTCGGATCCACCGGTGGTGCTGGCTTGACGCTGTCATCAGTAGGTGCGGTCTCTGAGACACCTAGGGATCGTCTCAAGACACGATCTACACGAGTGAAGAAACTACCAAGGAGGTCAATACCCTATCTGCTCGAGAATACGTCACACTTACGTGTTAGAGTCTTGCACTTCAAAGCCTGAACGAACAAGCGCTCCATCAATCAAGATGGAGGTCACTTCCTTGAGTTCCTCTTCGGCCTCAAGGTCCTTCTCATCCTCGTCCGTTGGGAGAGCCTCAATGCGCCGGAGAAGTCCCTCGATAAGAGGGGAGCGGGGATTGATCTCGAGCAACTTAGCCTTCTTAGCAAAGTCATGGAGCATTCCACCCTTATTCTGCTGAGCATTTGAAGCGCCTAGATTTCGATGAGCGAGGTCTTGGAGCAGATCAGGGATGACCTACTCATCATCTTTTGGACATTGGCAGTATAACCGTAGATTTCTGCAACAATTGCACATGGGCTCGTCACAAGGCGGTTCGAAATGACGACTTGAAAACAGTAAGTACCAATAAATCGACAGCCATGTGAAAAGCGTACCATCGCGAACAACATCATTCGACTCTTTTTTCAACCAATCTATGAGGGGCTGGTATCGCTCTGCTAGATGTTTTTCTTGTTCCTTCTCCTCGGCATCCAAGTCTGACATGGACTCATCAGGAATCCCATATGTCATAATCTACACAAGAATCACAAACCTTCATCACCAAACTGAAGCCCTGCCTTAGCAACGTCCTGGAACGGGAACGACCTTGGGAAAATGACGTCAGATTGAGGAAGATGCGAAGGCATGATACTCACTTCCATTCACGAAGGTTACCAATCAGAATTTCGTCGAGGGGGTCTGTGAGCAGGAGAACCTCATAACCTCGGGCGTGGAGCTTCTCGATGAAAACGCTACGGGCCAAGTCCTCCGACTTTTTGCCCATCTCAGCAAGATAGAAGATCTACGCGAATGTGAACACATCAAGAGACTGGGTTGAGGTGAGATACCAACCTGCTTTTGTCCTTTTTTCTTGTTCTCAAGGTATTGGTCGAAGGATGTAGAAGCCCTTTGGTTCGAGGCAAAGCGTGTTAAGGCTGCTAATTTCTGTCTGTGCTTGACATCTTCAACAGCACCGAGTTTCAAGACATTTCCGTAGGTTTCCTGGACCTGGGCGAACTTAGCCTCGTCCTCCTCGGACAGTTTGGTGAACATCTGAAGGAGGCGCTTGACGATAATGCCTCTCAGTTGCTTGAGGAACTTGTTCGATTGAAGGGTCTCGCGAGACACATTAAGAGGAAGATCCTCAGCTAAGACCGAGAATTAGCGAGGACACTTTGATGGAAATATACTAACCCACCATCGACAACCACCTTCACCCAGCTGGCCCACTTGGGCAAGCTGTTTTCACCGAGATCAGAGGTAATGAAGACTCGTTTGACCATCAACTTGATATCTTGGGACTGGTATGCCAGAGGCTGTTGCCAGAATTTATCATCGCTGCAACATGTCGTTAGCACTTGGGTTCAAAAGTGGAGTAAAGACAGCATACAGCTTCGATGGAAGGTAGACCATAGCCTTGAACGATACACCACTCCCCGAGTCACCTGAGAAATGGTGCCAGGCGATGGGTCGATTGAAATCCTTGAAGAAAGAGTTGTAGAATACGACATATTCCGCTAGCACGGAGTTAGCAGCGTAAGACACGGTGCTTGGTATAATTTACCATCATCAATGAGCTTGGGGTCACTAAGGTCCAGTGAGCATGATGTTCATGAATGGAAAAAAAAACACCATACCGTGTCCAAAGAGGGGGCGAGGCGTTGATATGCCCCCACTCCTCGACTTCTACAGTCTTGGTCTTCGGTTTCTCGGGTTCTTTGGGCTCTACGGGTTTAACCTCCTCTTCGACTATGGCTTCATCTTCATCTTGCTTAGGCACGTTTTCCGCATCCAACGATTCCGCGGACTGTTCGGTAGATTCAGCAGATGGCTCGGGTTCCTCCTCGATGGGTACTTCTTCGGTTCGGTGAGTCCACAAGTAAAGTGGGAAAGACGAAGAATGGGAAGAGTGCTTATTTCTTGAACGAGTCATCAGTGTCAATCATGTTGTCGAATGAAAGGCACGTACATCAACTCGGCGAGTCGTTGTTGTTCCAAGAATTCCGCATCTTCAGGTTTCAAGACTAAAGTGATCTCGGTACCGCGAGCAAGAGTGTTGCCTCTGGGATCTTCATAAATTTCAAAGGAACTATCATCAGCTGAAGAGCTGAAGACGTGTTGCACGGGCTCAGGGCTCTCTTTCGATGGAGGGGGGACGGAAGCTACATAGACGCGATCTGCGACCAAGAAGCTGCTGTAGAAACCGAGACCAAAAGCACCAATAAGGTGACCATTAGCAGCACCGTCTTGACCCTCTGCTCTTGCCAAAAACTCTGACGTGCCAGATTTTGCAAGGGTGCCCAAGTTGCGTGCCAACTCGTCCTTGCTCATGCCGATACCAGTATCTGTTGGCAAGTCAGTCAAAGGGCCGACGAGTGCCAAGGAAATTACGTGCCAGTAACAACAAGCTTTCCGCCTTTCCCGTCTTCGTCCTTGTACGCTTTGATGGTGATATTCAATGGTGAAGCACCATCCCAGGCGTCCTTGTTGGTCAAGGAAACAATGCGCAGCTTCTCAAGAGCGTCGTTCGCGTTGGAAATCAACTCGCGAAGGAAAATCTCTCTAAGTGTTCGTGAATATCCAGTTCTGAGAGAAATTCGACAGGAAACGCGTACTTGTGTGAGTAAAGGCTAAATTGAGGACATGGCGTTAGTCGTGGGGCTCTTTAAACCTGAATTTAGGAAATACCTGTTGATGACAATTTTCCGAAGTCGGGCTACGTCGCTCTATGAGTGCGTGTCATTGTTTTACATCTTCTCAGATAGTGTCGAGCTGCATACCTGATAATCGAGCTTCACTTTGGAAGTACTACCCGCATCTTGAGCAAAGGCATTGGAAGAAATGAGAGTGAGAGCAATGAGAAGTGATCGAAGGAACCGCATGGCTGTCGCAGCCTCTCAACGAGAAAGGTTTACGATGTCAAGCAACAGGTTTTTGAAGGATGGGATGCGCCAGGGGCGCCCCGAGGTAACGGGGATATATAGGCCTGGAGAAACTGACGTGTCAGTTTGGCCCTGCGCTGGCAACACGTCCCTCGTGATCATGTTCTTACTTTCCGCACATCTTCATGGAATCCACAAGAATGCTTCGGTTATCTCGTCTGCCTCAACACCCACACATGCCCGTTGTCATTGTAAGCGACCGTAGCAGGCCTGTCAACTCATTCACAAAAGATATCATTACAACGCTATAAGCCAACAAGATACTACTTTTGACCACCTTGCTCCGGAACATGCACAGACAACTTGGGCGCAGTTAATTGGGCCAGGTGATGCTGCCAAAAAAGCATCAATAAATTAAGCACAAAGTGTCCGAGTGAAAGTCATACCCGAATCCATCTCTCCCGTTGTTCGGGAACATGGTCAAACATGATGTACCGTTTATCGTTCTATCTCACAGTCAGTCAATTGAGAAGTCAGTTTGACAGGAAACGCGGACCTTGAGTACTTTCACCACTTCCCCGACATCCACGCTCTTGGCAAGCGATTTCATATCCACCTTCCCTCCTCCACCTTCTCCTTCGTCGCCATCCTCCTCATCTGCTTTAACACCACCATCAACACCCTCTCCGCCAATTTGCTTGAGCCGTCCCCAGAACTCAACGAAGGAATTCTCAGCCAACATCTCGTCAAAGGCTTTCCGTGCCGCGTGACTTCGCTCTCTCTGCCACTTGTCATATTCATCTTCGAGAGTTCTGACACTGAAGCCCAACCTAGCCACGGGAGCCGATGTGATAAGGTCACCGACGGGTAAGGCAGTAAAACGCGTGGCAAGGGTGGGAGCATGTTGACCGAATAATGCATGTAAACTTGCTAGAGATTTGCTGCGAAGATGGGCAATATGTTCGTGGAAAAGACGAATTTGTTGATTGAACGGCAGTGGAGAATTCCGTAGTCGAGGGTCTGTTTTGAGTTGCGGCAGGGCATCGTCCCAAGTCGTCTATAGACGGAGATCAGTGACCATTCCAGAAGAGTAAATTGCATACCTTTGCATCACGAATGGCGTCGACTAAAAGGGTCCTAAACATGCACGAAAGAACCACGATGAGCGCCAGGAAATGACCACCACTTGACGGAAGGAATAAAATCGGCGCACCTAAACTCTCGTTCGCCCTCTTCCTTATTGATACCAGCTCTAGACCTGCTGATATCTGCGTCAACTCGCTCGCGTTCAGCTCGCATTTTCTCCTCCCGTTCCCGGACTGCGCGCTCCTTCTTCTCTTTCTTTCGCTTTTCGCGTTCCGCTTCGTCCAGGGTCTCGTCGTCTCCCTTGTTTGTATCGGAGGGGTTTGCGTCTTCTTTGCGAGACATTACGTTAGCATTGCCCTTCAAGAATGTCTTGAATAGCTCTTCACGAAGGGACGACGAGCCGACAGCGTCATACCGTGGATCAGATACAAACTGTTTCTTGATCTGGTAGACCTGTTAGATCAGTGGACCAGAGAACGTGACAACCACGTACATCTTTCCACACACTGTCTTCTGCGATCTCTCCACTCTCTTTGAGCATGACGAAGAAGTCTGCCTCGGCCTTTTGAGCAGCAAGGCGCTTTTCTGCGGGTGTGTGAGTAACTGAAGACTCGGAAATCGAATTTCGTACTCTCTCCGAGTTCTTTAAGATAATCTCGGAATCTGCGCTCCCTCTCGCGGTCATCCCGTCCCCAGCCATAGAAACGTCTGTCCTTCTTCCACTGTTTGCGGAAGTCCTGCCAGGATGTCCGTGTGCTCTGAACTTCTTCCTTCAATAAGCGCTCGAATTCTGCCTTCGGATCGGCAGCTGAAACTTCATGCTTGACTGTAGTTTGTCGAAGTTCACGGGCACGGTCACGGCAATATTCATCGAACGCGTCCCGACGAGCGGCAACTGATGGTAGGAGCACGTACCGCGGGTCGTTGACGAATAGGGGGAGACATGTGTCCCAAGGATGCAGAGGATTTATATCCTTCTCCCGCAAGAGTGTCTGTGTCGATATTGAGTGTGAGGCGAGAGGCGACGCTCACAAACGAACTGACCTTAAAAAGGGCCTTTGCTTCTTCGATGGACAAATCCACTCGGTTTGGCACCGCAAACGCTGGTGCATTTTGAGCCTTTTTAGCCTCCTCCGCCTCACGTTTCGCTGCCTCTTCACGTTTAATTCGCTCGATCTCTGCTTCCACAGCCAGCTGCTCTGCGGCTTCTCGTTGCCATTCCTCGTCCTCGCTGTCCTCGTCGCTATCATCCTCCTCATTCTCCTCTGGTTTGTCTAATTTCACCTTTTTCTTCGCGACGACTTGTTCGTCTGCTGGTGCACTCTCTGCCTTTCTCTTGACTAACTCCTGGACGTCAGCTTTTACCCTTTGTATCTCTTCCAGCTGCTCTCTCGCGAGTCGATCTGCTTCTGTGGGAGGTGGCGCAAAAGATGCTTGACGAGCCTGTTCAGCCTTTTCCCTCTCCTCTCGTTCTAATGCTTCTACTGCCTCTTTGATTTCTTCCGGCACTGCCCAAATACTCTCCTTCTTGACTTTGTGGGAATAAAACACGTTTCCCTCCGTGGTCTTGACGCGCAACCATTCGGTCCCTGGTATAGGCGTCTTGACCAAGGGCTTCTCTTTCTTCTTTGCAGGCTGTGTTACCAGCTGGGGTACAACCGTTGGCAAAGCCGGTAATGGTCGTATGTATGTGGACTGCTGGGTTCCAGCATGGTAAAAATATGGCTGTCCTCCAGGACCTTCGACGTGTAAGCACTTGAACTTGAAGAAATAATATCAAAACCTACCAGTGTGCTCTGTCCACCCGAATGGTAAAGGTGGTGGTGCAAACGGGGGTGCAGACATTTTGGCGCGGCGTTACCTGTGTGACATTGACGGTTGAGGAAGAAACCTGTCCACGTGGCCGGGCCAGACCACTCGATTTGATTGGTGGACAACCAAGAAGGTGAAGTTGCTTTTTGGCCGTGGTACGCATATGCTCTCCAGGAAACCATTACGGTATTCTATGGGTAACAATGATAAACTCTCTCATGTTCATCCTTCTCTAGAACGGCCCAACCCTATGGGGCATCATCTGACCTTCCGCGATGCCATTCCTGACATTGTTTGATGTGGGAGGGGCTCGCCGAACTAAATGTAGAATTGGCTGCCGCTTTGGAGCCTTGAAAAGGCGTTGCGGGGTGCTTCGTATTTCCCCAGTCTCTGGGTCAAGTTTCCTGTCATGACAGCCCCACTCAAAGACGAGCAGGCACTGACTAGACGCATCCTGTGGAAGTTGGACTGTCGGATCTTACCTCCTTTGGCGCTGGTACGTGTTCCATCTCTTCATCCGATAAGCTTCGTGACCGCTATGGCAGCTCTGGCTGGCTAATTTCATCGATCGAAGCAATATTGGTAATGCGAGGTCAGCGAACTTCGTTTGGGTCTCAAGACCACATGCTCAATCCACCAGAATTGCTGGCTTGGAACAGGACACCCATCTGGTAGGCAACCAATTCAACACAGTCCTAGCAGGTCGGTTCCCACTATCCACCTATCTATGCTCTTACGAGTTTTTCGGCAGTCTTTTATGTATCGTAAGGCGATGATTGTTTCATTGAATTGAAACTTTACCAACCTTCCCAGCTACCTCCTCATCCAAGTACCATCCAATCTTGTCCTCAAAACAGTGAAGCCGAATGTACGGACCCCTATGACCTGACCGTGCGATATAAGACTGACAGCCGTTTCCAGCGATGGATCCCATTGCTCGTCTGCGTCTGGGGAATGGTCACTATCATGACTTGCTTTGTGAGCATAGCGACTTCTCCTATCAGCACACCTAACAAGCCTGGATAATCGCGCTAGGTCCACAGCTACAGCGGGTTGATTGCTATCCGTTTTTTCCTTGGGCTCTGTGAAGGCGGTTTACTTCCTGGGATAGTACGGACATAACTTCTGGAGTTGACATCTCCTTATTACTATCTAAGGTTCTATATCTGAGCACGATATATAAACCACACGAGTTGCAGTACCGGTAGGTCCAGTTGAATTCATTTGGCCGTTTTCTGATCTCAGCCACAGTGTCGGGGTATTTTACGCGTCAGGTAAGGCTTTCACTCACGATGCGGACCCAGCATTCACACTGGAGTTAAGCTTCTCTTTCCGGGGCATTCGGAGGTATTTACATCTGCCATTATTTTTGTCTGTGAACTGACACTCTACTCACGTTAGGCTTGCTTGCGAGTGCTATCCTCAAAATGGACGGCATTGGAGGACTCGCTGGTTGGCGTTGGATATTTGTAGGTTCAATTGTCATGTCTATCTCAATTCCGGTCATTGAGTACAAACCTAGGTCCTTGAGGGGTTGGTCACCATAATAATCGGCATATTTGCTGCGATCCTTCTTCCAACCGATATTTTGACGGCTAAATTCCTGACGGAAGAAGAACGGACTTTTGCTTGTAAGGTTGTACACACCCTGTGAGTTTACTATTTCAACTGATCTGTTTAGTGGAACGCTTCCGGTCTTCAAATACCACGACTTCAACTGTTCCTGTCATTGTTGTCACCCCGGAAGCAAATATCCAAAACGAGGAAAAGCGTTCTCATGAAGGCAGGACCAGCATAACTAGCAGCATTCCGCCTCTTGTAATCCACCAAGAACACGAAGAATTCGAGTGGAGGGAAGTGATCAGAGGCAAGTCGCTTATCCGCTCGCACCTGCTATCCCAACCTCTGTTGCAGGGGTCTTGGATATTCAGACATGGTTGACTGGGTTTGCCTACTTGGGACTTATTGTCAGCTTGTATTCCTTTTCTCTATTCCTGTAAGTTCTCGGCTTTGTCATTTCCTCAGCTAACGCGATGTAGGCCAACAATCGTTGCCGGCCTGGGACTATCGGGAAGTTCGGCACAACTGCATACAGGTTTGTTCGATGTCTACTCGTGATTAGAAAGGAAACGAGAACGGCTTTATAGTGCCTCCATACGTCCCGGCGACAGTTTTGACGGGTAAGTCGAGAGTCGTTCTAACCTCCATCCACCTACTCAGGTCATACTGTAGTGGTCGTGGCTATCTTCGGGGACCGCTTGAAATGGAGAGGCCCGTCTATTCTTATCTGCTTGCCGTTCACTATCACTGGTAAGTTTCTTCCTTCAGTGATTAAGACGACACCTTGACCAAAGGCAGGATACATCATGGCTATCGCTGCACATACGAACCAGGTTCGATATGCCGCTGTATTCCTTATTGCAGCTGGGGTGTAAGTGTACTTCTTCTTTGAAGACGATCTGGAGTTAAATTGTTTTGCCGTGCCATACATAGCTACCCTTGCGCACCCGCAATTCTGTGAGTAGCATCCATGCCTATCTATATAATAAGGCTAAAGACATTATTAGATCTATCCTACCTAACAACAGCAGTGGCCACTACAAGAAAGCCACGACTACGGCCTTGCAATTAGCCATCGCGAACACAGGGTAGGGCTCGATTCGTCCAGAAAAGCACATCGCTGAAATGCGCCCATATAGCGGATTTGTTGCCACCTTCGTTTACACATCAGGTGGGCCTTAGTCCTGCACCATGTTACTCACGCTCACACGCATGAATAAAGATCAAGCACCGAAATATATTCGCGGTCATAGCATTGTTTTAGCCTTTGAAATCATGGCCTGGATAATGACCGCAGCAAATGTGTACGTCCACATATTCTTCTGTTCTCGCAATTGACAGACCTCACTACCACAGATTGTATTGCATGTGGGAGAACAAAGCACGTAAAGAGGGGCGTAGAGACGAAAATATCGAGAAATATCAAAAGCTGTGGGAGGCGGGGAAAACAAGAGCGCCAATAGGAGATCGACACCCAGATTTCCGCTTTACCCTCTAACGTCTGTAATCATGTTGGATATGCACACGAGACGCCAAGACCTACACTCTATATCTTTACAGTATATAGTAATCGTCAGTGATTTTGAACGGCCAGCGACTACAGTACCCCTGAGAAGGTCAAACCGTGTGATCGCGCTGCGGACTTCGAAAACCACACTCATCCATTTCCCTCGGTTAATTTGACCAGTGCAGAATGGCGCAGACGTTGACAGCCCAGGTCATTGACCTCACACTCGAAGACGAAGCGTCGTCGTCACTACTACCTTCCACGCGCGAAGACGCTTCCAGCTCGAAAAGGCGTTCGTCTCGACGGAAGAAACCAAAATCTAGCTCTGGGACGGCTCTCGCATCCGAGCTCAACTCTGTCACAGTACCTGGCGAGGAGACTACGCAGAAAGAAGTTATTGAAATATTGGATGAAGACGACGATCTGGATACACGCCCGGCAAAGCGCCAGTCGACTACCACAGGCACATATAATAACGACGCGCTGCGACAAAAGGATCCAGCACCCTCACCTCCTCCAACGGATAATCTATTTTATATCGATACTACGCCAAGCGTTATACCAACATCAATAATACACGACTCCAATTCGTTGAAGGATGACCTAGAAGTGCCCAAACTTTTATTGCCTGTCCATGTATCTGTATTTGGGGATGTTCCTGTTGAGATCCTCCGCCCGCCAGAAATAGACGGTGAGGGAGAGGACTACATAGAGTATTTGGACTATGACGACCGGAAGGTGTGTAGCGGCCTCGTTTGAGATGTTTTTGCTGACTTGAGTTCAGGATATGGTTCGGTATTTCGAACAAGCTGCACAAGCTAACTCGAAGCCAGCCAAAATCGTGTGCAAGCATTGTGGGGCCGAAGGGGACCACAAGGCCCAAGCGTGCCCTGTTATCATCGTGAGTTGGTATATTTGCTCTAGATCTTCGCGTTCTAATCTCATCTCAATTACAGTGCCTTACGTGTGGTGCCCGCAATGAGCATTCGACGCGCTCATGTCCTATAAGTAAAACCTGCTTCAGCTGTGGCATGAAGGGTCATATCAATTCCGTGCGTGAAACTTTGCATCTAGAAGTTCTTTGCTCAACGTTTCAACAAAGTCGTGCCCATATAAATATACCGGGCGTCCAAACAGCAGTAGATATGGAGATTGTGATAGGTGCAATTCGACGTTTCATCAGACTAGCGTACGTTCATTGACATACGACAACTCCCTAACTCACACATCATACTGCCTTAGGAATGTCCGACGTTATGGCGACTGTATGAGTATCTGAAAGACGACCAACGTGACCTTGTCATTCAAGTCCGACAAAGTAAAAGCCTTTTGCCATTGGGGGGAGGTGGAGAAGGGTATATCGCGGAGGATGAGTGGTGTTACAACTGTGGAGATTGTGGCCACTGGGGTGATGTAGGTGCCTCTTCCCGCTGTGCTTCTAGCTGACACACCTTGACCCATAGGATTGCACGTCGCTTTCGCATGTCCATGATCTCCCGATGGAGAACTCCGCACATAGTTTATCAAACATCTCCACCGGCCCATTCGCAGATATTGAATCCGGCAAAGTGGTTCGAGGTCCAAGGATGTGGGAGCAGGAAGACTCGCTCCCTGATGGATGGGGAAAGTCAGCCCCACAACATGTTGGACGGCAGGGGAGAAGAAAGGAAGTTGAAAGAATGGTTATGAAGGCGCGAGAGCAAGCGGACGATGACCAGGATGATTGGTTCGGAAGAGCGGGGCGGCGGGCAGAGGCGAATGGAAGGTCCCACAAGAAGGGCAACGGGGAGAATGAGGTCCACGGGAAGAAGATGAACTTTGGGATATCATTGAAGGGGGCAGCACAGAGGTTTGACAGCATCAACGCTGCGGGCGAGCAGCAAGAGCAATCTGCTCGTCCCAGCCTGTTGAATCGGATATCGGATTCGTACGACGGTCGTGCTCGACATTCAGAGCGAGATCGCCGGCCGTCAGGGGGTGATAGAGAGAATGGGGAGCACAAACACCGACCTCGAAGTGGCAGGGACAATAGACACGGCAGAGAGAGATCTCGAGAACGTGAACGAGAACGAGATTATAGAGGCCCTAGATATCGTGGAGGTTACGGACGATGATGTGTACACTAGAGTTACTTGCACGTGGATAAAGCATTCCAACCCGACGCGTTCATGTGTGCTCGCGCGGCTACAGGATCAAGTAACAAGCCTTCCGCCAAACTCCGTCGTCCTGGACTCACAGGATGTTGGGCGGCTTTGTCGTAACGCACGACTTGAACAAATCCAAACCCAAGCCACAACCCTCAACGGTGCCAACAGCGGTGACAGATGTCAGCGCAATAGCAAAAACCGCGATTGCACTGGAATATGCCTCACTTCGTCATAAATCCCATTGCCCTTTGGGCATGTATATCGTTCCTTCACAAGGCAATCTCCTCCACTGGGATGGCGTTTTCTTCATTCACCAAGGTACTGTCGTCTCAAAGTCCCGAAGTTACGGCAAAGCACGACGTTGACAGGCGACTTTGGACGCTTTCTCCTTCCCAATCTTTCCCTCTCCGACACGTTCTAGGTTACTACGCTGATGCCGTCCTCAAATTCCGACTGATATTCCCGCCAAATTACCCTAACAAGCCGCCTGCTGTCTACTTCGTGACGGATATTTTCCATCCTATGATTAGCCAGAATGGCGATTTTAATCTCATCCCTCGTTTTCGACCGTGGAGGTGAGGGTGCCTGTCACTTTGACTACACAGACAGGTTACCGGGTTCAAGGTTAACTTACTTCGCGTTCTAGGCCGAAGGAACATCATGTGTTCGACGTATTGCATTGGATCAAGGCTGCGTTCAAGAAGAAGGCTCTTGACGGATTCCAAGAGAGCGAGTGTTTGAACAAAGAGGCATATCGGTGCGTCTTTCATCTCCAGGTCCACGATGCACCTAATGCTCAAGCCACACCGGTACTTTTAGATTGTAAGATTCATTTCTCCGTTACCCTTTGCCGTCCCACCCATCCACATGGCGATTAACTAGATACCACGAATCGACATCCTCATTTGCCGCATTGGCGACGCAATCCTCCCTTCTATCACTCTCACCATCTGCCTTGTTTGACAAGGACCATCCATCAATGGGAGGCAGGACTCAAGGAGGGTTCGTTTTCGAAGAAATAAGTCCTAGGGTACTACAAGAGGGACGAAAGAAGCTAGGCATACAGCCATGGGAAAAAGGTCTATGATAAGATTCGTTAGGGTATGTGTTCTAATCTCTTGCTTAAACTCAAAGTAAAGCTACACATGCGTCCTCTTCAGCTCCCTGTATTTGGCGAGCTTGAAAGGACAGAGTTCGTCTCAGACCACGCTTGATTTGTGGGGATCTGAATGTATGCTAAGGTTATGAATCGCTTTCGTCAAGGGGAATAGGCACCGTCTCAATCGTTTCGTATGGGGTATCAGTTCCCGTTTCATCATCCTGGCATTCAGGGTCAGGTTAACTCTTGCAGTGTATCGAGAACTTACGGAAGTCATTCTATCGAAGTGTTTCGAAAGTTTCTCTATAACAAGACTGTATGGTAGGTGCTGCGTGAGTTTACTTCAGAAACAAAGTTAGCACAGACGACCTGAACATAAAATAAAAGTTTGTACCGTTTCGGTTGGACGTTCAATGAATGTCGCGCATCTAGGGTGGAATCTAAAACATTAGAAGAATGTGCACCCTCACTCAGTGAGAGTCTGATGGAATACTCCTTGTCTGTCCTTCCTCTTCCATGATTACGCTCATAAAGTTCAAACGTGATATGAGACTGAGACCTTGTCAGTGAAGTGAAGTGGGGGTAAGAATAAAACGGGAACATACGCAATAATCAAGCTCTGGAATACGCCTATTTGCAATGGGGAGCCCAGAGTGAAGCACGAGGTTGACAAGCGTGTGTATGTGGCTTTCCTTCGTGAAATACAGTGTCAACGAACTTTCTCCATTGTTTCTGGCTGCCGCTAAATCAGCAACAACATTCCGTAGAAGGGGCAGTGAGGTCAGAACCCCTATTTCCTCCCTAGAATTTGGTGAGCTAAACGCGGAAGAAGATGTCCAAATAGCGTCACTTCTCATCGGGGTCAATACCGTATTCTTGAGGCGCCACAAGATCAAATAGAGCTTTAGCACGGCCGTATAGTTCGTGGAGCTTGCGGTCATGAGGTCCATGTATTCGACCTTGTTCATCGAAAATTGTGAAGAGGAACGTGCGATGATGCAAAGCGCAATATTTGATGGTGTCGTAAAGTTCAGATACCTGGGTTGCATGATATTAGAGTAAGCATGGATAACACGACTCCGGCCTACTCTCGAGGGGTCGAACTTCTTTTGTTCGACGTCACAGAAATCTTCAAACAGTTTCTCCCACCTCTCACGGAAGAGGTAGGGTTCATCCCCACAACACCTAGATAAGATTTTAGGAAAGAAATCAGTCGAGATGGAACGCGATCTACCATCGATCCTGGATTTTATCGACATCGATACGTTCGAAGTTTTTCTTCATCGTGTCTCTAAAGGAGCTGAGAAGCTCGATCACCTCCTGTACCCACTTGAGATCAATGTTTATGAGCCCTAATGTATGTCGTACCTTCACAACTTCGACAGGTTCCTTCTTCATGCTCTTTGGCCAGGTAAGCTCAGGTCGCTTTTCCGGTTCACCGGGACGTAGTAGGATCTTTAGACGTTTCTTCACGTCGTCCATAAGATCCTTGGCTGCATTGGAATCGTCGAGGAGGTCCTTGCGGACGATTAGCTTCAATGGAGCTTGATTCGGAGCTTGTTGCTCCTCGGGTATATTCTTGTTGACAAACCTACTCCCTCCATCGCTAGCTTGGCGGGAACTAGATGTTGACGAAGGCGTCGAGTAACTCGGATGCTGAGGGTCAAGCAAAGCCGCAGCGAATATTTCGGCTGATGCGATAACCCGACGTTCCGAGGAGGTGAAGATCTGTGAAGGTCGATTTAGACAAACTAAACAGAACTCGGGTTTTGTACAAACCTTGACGTTATGCAGGACTTCCTTGTCTTCCGAGGATATGAGAACGATGCCACTAAAATAGGTCGTCGATTCCACGTACTCATAATGGAGATATCTTTCTTCATATTTTCTCCCAGGTCCCGAGATTGATACCGCGCGGAGTGAGTGAACTGCAGACATGAGTATAATCAAATATACAGACAGCCGGAACTGACCTCTCCGCCCCACTTGAATACAAGAGTCAGTTTGGTCAGTTTGCGACTTTGACCTGCCTGCCGCTTCGAATAAACGGGCTTGAGCTGCGCCTTCGTTCCGGGAAAGTCGATTTTACTGAAGAGAACATTGTTGAGCTGGGTGAGCTTGTTCAATTCATCACCATCTGCCCCAAACTTCTTTGCTTCCTCAACTGCGCCAGCGATTAAACGGAGTTGATCCTTCTCGCGGAGGATGATTTCTTCTTTCTCGCCGTTGAGAAGTTTGACGAAGGGTTGTGTCCAAGGCTCTCCGATCGGGAAGTTGAACTTGAGCTTTTGCTATTCATGATGAGAGTCAGAAACGAACCGATTATCTAGTTATTATATCGTACTTTCGGAGTACGATCCGCATGACGGAACACGGTGACATTTGCCTTTAACAGCCAAGTCGCAGATTCCTCTTGTGGTGCCCTTTCTGCTGCTGGGAGTGGGCGTTCAATAGAAGTAGAAAGCCTCAGGCACAATGCCGCCAAAATATCAGCGGCTTTGTCTAGGAGGGAGAACCAAACGCCGTGAGCTGCTACTTTCGTTCAAATAATCGGTTAGTTACGTGCCATAATAGGTTTCATTTCCTTTGACAAAACTCCAGCCATTGACATCGATAACCAAGCTGGTCTGACCATTGTTGCAGCGTAGGAGATCAAAGCCACACACGCGCTGACCAAAGCCCTCGCAGATTTTGTTGGCCCAATTTTTCTCGTCTTCATTCAATTTCGTAATAAACCTAACTGGAAGTAAGTGTTGTTCGTGCAGTAGCGGCGCATCACACACCGGACCTCTTTTCCTTCAGTATTACGTCGCACCACGCCATCAACAACAGGGGACTTTCTAGTCTCTGCGTGTGTATACTCCTTTCCTACTGTGTACACCTTGATGTCTTCGGAATTATCCACTTCGATGAACTCCTCATAGATGTAGGAGCCGTCTGTTCTTGGATGATTTAGGGTGGAATCAAGTTCACTAGATTTGTTTCCAACCTAAACGGGGCGGGTGAGACAACCTAGGGTCACCGGAAGGAAGTTACGTGCCTTGCGGAAGAGTCGGCGTCCTGTTCCACCCCGGAAGTATATATACACGTTGTGATCTTCGCCGCTCACTGGCTTTTCAACAAAAGGTTTTTCCATGACCTGGCCATCGACGATTATAGCATCGCCGTCCTCCCTGAGTGCCACTTCTGGAGCGACTAAAAAGCCGCCTAGTGTGATACCAAGACGATCCTTCATAAGTTCGACAAGCTCAGGATCAACCTTTGGCCCTCCATCGCGTGATACCTCAAGGCGTCTGGGTGCTGGAACGTGCAGGTGGTCAAGGATAGCCCCAACCAATCGGCGATCCCATAGCAAAGCTTGAGGGTGCAAGTCGTTGATGCAAAAAGGGTTCCTGAGCTTGACATATGATATAGCCTTGTCAAGAGGAAAGTCCGTGGAAAAAAACGAGATAAGGACGTCACACCGAGGCCAATTCTCGACATCTAAGTGATCACACGATCAGTATATCTCTGCAATTGGGGCACAAAAACGCAAACCTTCATCAAGAATGACTTTATCCCCAAACACTTTGACCTCTATCGCTCCCCTGGCACGTTCCCTCAGCCTTGTAAGAATTTCCCTCATGGCTTTGCTCCGTGCCTTGACGTCCATGGCGCAGACACCGAGGATCACTGAATTGGGGGCGTTGTGAATGTACCTGGAAAACCGAAAACATCAGAAGCTTGGTTAAGACGAATGTTCATGCCCTTTCCTGTTGTCCTTGAGGTCCACCGACTGTGGCAGGTCGGAATAGGAGCTCGTCGAGGACGGGGAGGACGACCTAGTGATGATTGAGCTTGAACGGGGGGAGGGTTTTTCCGGCGAACCCAGAGAGGTCGATGAGGACATTCGTGACTGTCTTTCCCAGGGGAACATATCTACGTGGTCGAAATGCTGCAAAGTGGCAACGAGAATGGAGTTGTGGACAGGAGTCGATTGGCTGGCCGGAGAATGTTTCCTTATTGGATCTCGGGTGATCAGATGGTCACGTGACGAGATGAGGCATATTTGCGGACCGGATGTGGCGGATTATCAATCCGTAGCCGAGTTAATAACCCTAAATGAACTGAGGCATTTGTTGGACGCTCCCCTAGGGCCGTCGAGGCATTTTATGAACGTCCAATGATGTATCTTGGCTTGGAAAGCACGTCATAATTTGACTCGCAACATTTCTCATCACTTGTTTTTCTCCGACTTATAAGCTTGCCAGCAATGCCTGTCCCCCATCTCGCTCCCATCCAACACGATGGATCATCTTCCCACTAGCGGCTCTGCCGTTGTGTCCACAACCGTCCACCTCCGGAACTTACACTGCAGCTCGTGAGTGACTGGCACCACCGTCGTGTCGACCGTTAGGCTAACTTTCCATGCAGCTGTGTTGCCACGATCGAGGGAGCCCTTCAGGCCTTGTCCCCCGCTCCTCTCCACATTGACGTCTCCATCGTCCTACAGTCGGTGACTATCCGCCACTACCCCATACTCCGAATCCAGGCGATATATGACGCCCTTCGTGATGCTGGATTCGAGCTGCTCATCCCAGAGTCATCGTCCCTCGGCACCATGACCCCTTCTCTTACCACTCAGCAGGAGAAACATCTCAAGAATTGCTCGCAGTGCCAAGAAGATTTCAAGAGGGCACAACTTGACCTAGGTCCTGCTCCCTTCAGTGGAGGGGATCTGTTGTCGTCTTACACCCCGCCTTTCTCCCAAGACGAAAAGTCCAGTCTAGTCCTCTCGGTTGGTGGGATGACCTGCTCGGCTTGCACTAGCACCCTCACAGAAGCGCTGTGCCAGATCGGCGGCGTCTCTGATGTCAGCATCAGCCTCCTCGACCACTCGGCCAAGATGGTTGTAGAGGGCGGTTCTGTTGTCAAGACCATCCAGGATACGATTGACGACTGTGGTTACGACAGCCGGCTCATTTCTCTCGAACCTATTCCTTCTAGGAGCAACGAAAAAACCACTAAGGCTTATCGAACCATCTCTCTTCGAGTTGATGGAATGTATTGCCAGTAAGTATTTCTACGTGCTACTACCAGGGAAATCGATCCTAACTTCTCTTAGACATTGCCCCCAGAAGGTGATATCGGCCTTGACATCCTTCGGGGATGAGATGAAGGTGGTTAAGCCTTTCACTGTTGCAGACCCCATCTTGACGATCACCTATCCACCGAGTTCACCCTATTTGAACATTCGCACCATCATTGCCACCCTCGTATCTGCGAATGAACCGTCATTCAAAGTTACGGTATATCACCCACCCACGATCGAAGAGCTCTCAAAGCTGATTCAACTTCGGGAACAACGGGCGTATCTATTGCGCCTTTTCGTCGCTTTCATTGCGGCCATTCCTAGCCTTATCATCGGCATCGTTTACATGACCTTGGTGAACGAACGTAATCCTATTCGCCAGTTTTTCATGGAGCCCATGTGGGTGGGCAACGTTTCGAGGGCCGAATGGGCCTTATTCTTCATATCCACGCCAGTTATGTTTTACAGTGCTAGCATCTTCCATCGTCGGAGTCTCAAAGAGATTTGGTCCGCATGGCGTCCAGGGAGCACTGTTCCATTCTTCCGGAGGTTCTACAGGTTTGGCAGCATGAACCTTTTGGTCTCGTCTGCCATCTCAGTGGCATATTTCTCATCTGTTGCCCTTCTTGCTCTGTCAGCGACGACGCCCAGTTCCGGGCACATGGGTGATACCACGACGTACTTTGATTCGGTGGTATTTCTGGCGATGTTCCTCCTCTGTGGTAAGTTCTCACTCATGTGAATGGGACTTTTTAATAATATTTTTGAACAGGTCGTTATTTGGAAGCTTACAGTAAGGCGCGGACTGCGGATGCGATCAGCGCGCTGTCCTCTTTGCGGCCTGCGGAAGCCCTGCTCGTGGTGCCTATGGATGATTATGCTACCACTGATTCCAAGTCCCGCCCGGAAAAAGCGGAGCGGATTAGCATCGACCTCTTGGAAGTCGGTGATGTTGTCAGGGTGCCCCATGGTTCAACCCCACCTGCCGATGGTTTTCTTCTGGAGAATCAGGAGACTTCCTTTGATGAAAGTTCTCTAACCGGCGAATCGAAACCAGTTCCCAAACAGGGAGGAGATAGTGTCTTCCTCGGGACCATCAACAAAGGTCAACCTGTCCTCGTTAGAGTTGGTGCAGTTGAAGGTGGCACGATGTAAGTTGTGGTCCATCTTCTAGGTTGCGCTATCGCTCATAAGGTCATGTAGGCTTGATAACATCGTGAAAGTTGTTCGCGAGGGCCAGTCCCGACGAGCCCCTATCGAACGCGTGGCAGACATCATAACCAGCTACTTTGTCCCTGTTGTCACGCTCTTGGCCATCCTCACCTGGGTTATCTGGTTATCCCTCGGCCTAACCGGGATTCTTCCTCAGCGATACCTAGACATCAAGACCGGAGGTTGGCGTAAGTTGGTATACATTCTTTCAAGGACAACACTGACTTTATCTTAGCCGTCTGGTCTTTGCAGTTTGCAATTGCCGTCTTCGTGATTGCATGCCCATGTGGGATCGGTTTGGCCGCTCCAACTGCCTTGCTCGTTGGACTGGGACTGGCTGCTAAGAACGGTATTCTCGCCCGTGGTGGCGGAGAAGCTTTCCAAGAAATGTCACAACTCGACGTCATAGTCTTCGACAAGACTGGCACCCTCACACAAGGCGGCGAACCCAAAGTCACCGGTTCTGATTACCCAGAGTCTCGTTGGACGCGGGAAGACATCCACAAGATTGCCGCCGAACTAGAGTCGGCTAGTTCTCACCCTCTCGCTCTTGCTGTTCGGAATTTTTGCGAGAGTAAAGCCAAAGGAGTTACCGCCTCGAATATTGAAGAGGTCGCAGGCAGAGGCCTGAAAGCTACTTTCCCTGCTCTGGACTTGTCCGCCTTCATTGGCAGCGAACAATGGATGATCGATAATGGCGCTTCTATCAGCACAGACCTACAGGCCAAATTGAATAGCTGGAAGTCTGAAGCTAAGAGTGTGGTCTTGCTCGCCCTTCGGGACGTCGCATCGGACACATCCGTAGTTGCTGCCGCCTTTGCTATCTCTGATCCTCTTCGGCCCGAGGCAAGGTTGATTATTTCCTGGTTCCAGGAACAAGGAATCGAAACCTGGATGATCTCTGGAGATAATCCGACCACCGCAGCCGCGGTTGCAAAACAAGTCGGAATCCCATTGACAAACGTTTTTGCAGGCGTGTTGCCACACGAAAAGGTGAGACATATTTTCCTCGTAGGCGACGAGTTTACCGATAGGCAATTTAGTCTCAAAAAATTCAAGTACTCCAGCAGTCCGAACCTATTAGAAGGGGCAAGTTATGGAGTCGGCGGAGCAACAAAAGTCGGTCTGTTGTGGCAATGGTAGGGGACGGTATCAACGATGCTCCGGTATGTAATCTACAATTTTTGCCAGTTCCTGACATTAACATTATACCAAGGCACTTACTATCGCCGATGTTGGTATCGCGATTGGCTCTGGAAGTAAGTACACATCGCACTCAGGTTGAAGTGAATTGTGGTCCTGACCTCTTTCACCTTAGGCGACGTCGCCATCTCGAGCGCCGGCTTTGTTCTCCTTTCTTCCGATTTGTCAAGCCTTGTCATCCTGCGCGACCTGTCCAAGAGGGTTATCAATCGGGTCAAATTTAATTTCGTAAGTAATTCGTCGTCGCGCCCAATTTTACCAAAGGGATGCTAATTTACTCTGTCTATCAGATATGGGCTCTTATGTATAATTCAGCGGCTCTGCCCATTGCGGCCGGTGTCGTTTATCCTGCTGGATACCGACTGGATCCTGTATGGGCGTCATTGGCCATGGCCTTGTCGTAAGTACTAGTCGGATTATCTTCGAGATATCATACTAACGTGGTTGCAGTTCCGTGTCGGTCGTGTGCAGCTCCCTGCTATTACGCCTCTACAAAGCTCCCCGGGCTTTTCGTGACGCCGAGCCGGTAAAAGAGCACATTCATGATGTTTGATGATATCATGATAACCTTTAGGCTTATCTTAGAGAGTCCTTAGAGATGAAGTTGATGATCTTCTTATGTGCTGTATCTAGTTTATTAGACCGCGTTGGTCGTATTGGCATAGAGCAAGACTCTTATAGTAATGTATAGTTTATAGAGCTCAGCTCACTATGTGAATGCCAGCAAGTCTATGGCTCACCCCCGTACTCAGTTGTGGGGTATTGGGTGGTGGGACCAGTTGATTGTGTTCGTATTACGTTACCGTTGCGGCAAACCCACTCCCAGTGATCCCTCTACATGCGGATTCCACGCTTGCCATTCAAGTGGGTGTCATAAGCAACGGCCTCAAGCAATCACCGAAGACAGTTCAAAGGCCATCGTGCTAATAATACTACGGCATGGCAGGATTCTTGGCACACGTTGAATTCAAGTGAAAAATAATCATGACCACCTCACTCACCGCTCTCCATTAACGACCTCTGCAGAAATACCGTTCCTTTCTTGCGATGACGAACGAGAATCCCGTGTGGACTCCAAAGAAGTCTTTGGCTGAAAGTAAGTTACCCGTTCGATGCTTATGTCCGCCGGGTGGATGAGGATGAGGAATATTGACGTGTCATTTAGCTGAGGTCATTCTACGTGCTCCTGGAGGAATATATGAAACGGAAACTCGCCTAATTGATGGTCAACTCCACCGCGTTTACAAAAATCTCTGGCCTACGTTGCGATATTTCTGGTTCGACTCTACGAAGAAGTTTGGAGATGCGACCTACCTCGTTTTTGAGAAGGAACGGTTTAGTTACCGTCAAGCGCTGGAAGAGTCGCTCCGAGTGGCTGCTATGTACCAAGATGCTTATGGTATTGTCAAAGGTGAGTGTTTTTGACCGCTTTCGGGGTGGTCGAAAGTGTATGCTGGGGGTATGGGAAACGAGGCTAACTTTGAGTTGTTGTTTTTCTCCAGGTGATAGAGTTGGGATTTGTTCCAGAAACTATCCAGAATATTTGATTTCGTTCTGGGCGTGTCGTGAGTGTTCTGAGTTTGATGTTCGGGGGCTTGCATCTGAGGAAATGGTAATACTGCAGATTTAATTGGGGCGGTTGCTGTCTTGGTTAACGCGTGAGATACCACGGCCCTTGTGCACTCTTGTGACGGACGAGCTAACACTCTACTTCGACCAGTTGGCTCCCACTCCCAGCTTTGCAGCACTGCATAGCTCATACCGGATGCAAGCTGATTATTGTGGATTCTGAGCGTGCAAAGGTGTTGGAAACTGGAGCACAGTCATTCGCACAGAAGAATGACATACGAGGGATTTTGGTTGTGAAGCCCCAGGGCGGAAAAAGTAGTTGGAGTGGAATGGAGTCGTGGAGTAACGTTCTCAGTCGCTACACGCCGATGTCGCAGCAGGATGCAGAAGCCATCGATGTCAAGCCAGAGGACAACGCGACAATATTTTTTACTTCAGGTATGTCAAATTATGGATGGTGTGGATGTCCTTTCCTCATTTAGCGCAGGCACAACTGGCATGCCCAAGGGCGTGTTAAGCACACATAGGATGTTCCTCACTAATATTCCGAACGTAAGTTCAATGCCTCCAGTTCGACTAGATTCTGAAGGGACATAGGTTTTGGTCCCGGGATTCAGGGCAGCTATACGATCGGGGGAAGCCCTTCCACAGGTCACTGCTGGTGGTCCACAAAAGGGTGTACTCATTGCAGTACCATTATTCCATGTAACAGGCTTGACTAGTCAGGCTGTAAGTCCCCTTATCTTGGTGGTGTGAAAGTACTCACGGCATGGTCAAAGACGCTTGCAACGGTATTAGGAATGAAGATTGCCATGATCCGCAAGTGGAACGTCCGGGAAGGTAATGGCTTCGTCTCTTCATGTTGAAATACTACTGATTAGAAAACCCATAGCTGTCAGGTAATCTCATTCTCAATAAGGCGCAGTAAAGGAGCTCATCGAATGTTCAGGCTAATCAAGCAAGAATGTCTGACTACAGCTGGAGGGTAAGTGAAAATATCCCCAGAGGCAACGGTCTTACCCATCACGATGTCTTATAGTGTTCCTTCCATGGTCTTGGACCTCGCAGATTCAGACTTAAAAGATTACCCATTCGATTCGTTAAGCTTTGGAGGTGCCGCTGTTCCAAAAACACTCATACCGAAGACTCGAAAGAATTTCCCGAAAACGTCTATGTAGGTGGTCCTCTTAGAACCTCAGGATGTCGACTAAGGGTTCTAATTTGGTACCAGAAATCAAGGATATGGCTTGACAGAGACCAATAGTGTTGCTGCATCATTAGGTGAGGGCTCCCTCTCGAGAAGTGACTAAATTCTGACTCTAGTAGGCGGAGAAGACTTCTTGCTTCGGCCGCAAAGCTGGTATGATTGTTCTTCTCATTTTTATAAAGCTTCCTCACCTCGAGAAGTGGTCTGCCAACGCCTGTGACAGATATCATAATCATGGACCCAGAAACCGGAAAACGTTTGCCTTCAGGAAAGGTTGGGGAGATCTGGATACGAGGGCCCCACATAATGAAGGAGTATTGGAATGACCCAGGTATTATATCCCATTCATGAACCAAATATGATAGCTCACGCCAAACGTGCGTAGTTGCAACAGAAAAGGTAGCGACTTCGATCTGATGCGCTAGGTTTTGGTGTGCTGATCGGATCCCGTCAATCAGGCCATGTCGAAGGATGGGTGGTTCCGATCTGGCGATGTTGGTCTTCTTGACGAAGAGGGATTCCTTTACATTCGTGATCGAAGTAAGTTGTATCTCAGCGCTCTACGTTGGCCACTCGCTGAGACTGTGACAGTCAAGGATTTGATTATTCGTGGTGGAGAAAATATTGTAAGCTTCATTCTTGAGTCAACCTTCGTCACGGTGTCCACAAATATGTGTCTAGGATACTTTGACTGTGGAGAATTCGCTATACCCATTGGAAGGTGTATCCGAAGTTGCAGCCGTAGGAGTGCCTGACGAACGTCTGGGCGAACTCGTTGCAGTTGTTGTGTCTATTTCACCAAAATACAAGGGTAAGATCACCGAGGAAGCATTGATTGCGTTTGCGAGCAAAAGGTTATCGTGGTTTGCATCTCAAATGTTTGGGTTGCTGATTTATGACTGCTTAGTCTTCCAAAGTTCGCCGTCCCTGTCATGGCATTGTTACAAGACACGCCACTTGGTACGTCCTCGTTGGCGGAGCCTAGTGCGGAACTAATCGCTCTTTATAGAACATACACCATCAGGCAAGATCATCAAGGGAACGCTTCGTGACGCAGCGCGGGTGGAGTGGTTGAGGAGGAAGGCCTCCGGTAAACTACACGCGAAGCTATAACACCGTATGCTTGAATTATCGAGACTGAAGGTCATTTCATAAATTAGATAGACTTGGTTGACTTATTTAATTATAACTGCGAGTCGTCATCTCCTATTTGCTCGTGATTGGCAACAGCTTCTCGGTTCGATCGCTTGATTTGTGCATTCGAGGGAGCCTTGGCTTGCCCGCCAGTGATACTACAACTCATCCATCGTCACGACCTTCATGACTTAGAGCAATGGACCGTTCAAATTCTTTATCTTCAAATGTGCCGTCAAATTCAAAGTCCTCCCCCGGTCCATTCGCATACCAAACACGACTCCTGGAACGTACTGCCTCCCGGGGAGGAGGGGCATCGCTCTCGAGAAGTAGTTCTCAATCATCCGGGATTGGGATTTTAGCCCAGCCAACTGGATCCTCGACGAATTCCCTGAGCCCGAGGAGGTGGGTTCCCTCGCATCGCGTCGTTCAGAGCTTGGATACAGGGCGGGGGAGAGTGGACGCTGGAGAGAATTCTACTCCACAGAGCGCTCTTAATCAGGACAATCTCGCATCTTTGGACCCCAGAGGACTCAAACATACTGAGAACGGGCTGTCTTCAGTCTCTGAATCGCCTCACCGGCCGTCCACACCTCCAGGACGGTTCAGCTCCGATCTGGAACCACAGCGCACGCCAACATATCTCAAGCGCCGTACAATGCCAGCTCCGATTATCGCTTCCCCATTATCTCCAAACACTACAGGCGTTTCGGTCGAGGCGCCATCACCATCAAACTCTCCTTCTCCACGCATTCACTTGCCAACATCCGGTTCTTATCTCACGTCCTACCTCGACACTAAACCTAGGTCTCATGGAGATTCTGGGTCTACTTCACTTTCTTCAACCCCTTCTCAGTCGTCTCCACCTAGCCGATACCAACGTTCCAACACATTAGATTCACCGACTTGGGCCCCCACGAGAGATTCATCCGTTCTGAGTGATAATTTCCGGCGCACTACGTTTACTACGACTCCTGCCACCCAGACCACCCCGCGTCGACCGACATCTTCGTATGGCGCTCCAACTCAACGCTCAACCTCTCCCGAGAAGTTTGATTATATATCGAAGACCACCAACAGGAGCCCAGAGAGGCCACCCCGTTCCACGCCTCCTTCCGTGCTCTCCAGCACCCCATCGCCATCTGTGATGAGTCCACCTGTTTACAAGAGCTCTTACATGAACAAAAAGCTAAATGGATACGGTGACAACTTATCTTCGGGTCGCAAACTCGGGCGCCACCTTCCTCGGATAGCAAGCGGCGATGCAACTGACGAAGTACAGGCCGAGCGGAAGGTCGCAAGAGTCACCCCTCCTGACGAGATACGCCCGACTAATTTGCATCTGGCTCATCGCGAAAGTCCTCGCAGAACACCATCCAAGCGCGACTCAGTCATGACGTTAGGCGATGACGTCGTCGGCGTACCAGGTCGCCTACGACTCAAAGCTTTCAGTCCTCCACCAACGCCGCTACCATCATCAAGACTTACTCGTGGTCTCTGGGCTGACACACAGCGCCACCTACTGCAAGCATACGAATATCTGTGTCACGTTGGTGAAGCCCAGCAATGGATTGAAGGCTGTTTAGGCGAAGAGCTGGGGCTTGGGGTTGTAGAACTTGAGGAGGGGTTACGGAATGGTGTTGTACTGGCCAAGCTAGTACGAGCTTTTCAAGGAGAGGCAGCGGTGCCGAGGATTTACGAGGTATGCATCTTTGCCACGGAGGCACGGACCGCTCTATTCACGTATATTTCAGGCTCCTAAACTCAATTTTCGTCATTCAGATAATATCAATCACTTCTTCCTTTTCGTTCGAGGGATAGGCTTACCAGAGGTACTTCGTCATACTCTACTGATTGAGTTTCAGCCCCCTCACGATTATTTAGGGGTTTATATTCGAACTCACCGATCTTTATGAAAAGAAGAACCTGCCCAAAGTAATCTACTGTATCCACGCACTGAGGTAAGTCCCTAGTGTAATCACCGCGTCGCATACTAACTCGAATCAGTCATCTTCTTGCCCGCCGAGGCATGGCTGAACGCATTGGAAATCTGCTGGGCCATCTGCAGTTCTCTGAAGACCAGTTACAGCAAGCCCAGAAAGGTCTAAAGGATGCGAATGTGCCAATGCCTAATTTCGGAAATGTTGGAAAGGAACTTGCGAAAGAGATCAACGAAGAACCAGAGGAGGAGGTAGAAACGGAGGAAGAACGTACGTCGTGCTCACTTTCTTCGTTATACGACAGTGTTCACCAGACGTAGGTCGAGACCGTCTCCTTCTCGAGAACGAGGTGTACATCACTGCCCTTCAAGCAACTGCACGAGGGTTTCTCCTCAGGAAGCGGCTAAATTACCTTCGGGGTAAAATGCAAGTCGGCCAACGGTACACTCTCAAGCTGCAGGCTCAAGCCAGAGGAGCCTTGCGACGTAAGGTGGTCGTCGAACAACGTAAGACGCAAGTCAATCTTCTCCCCTGGGTAATTGCATTGCAAGCCGTTGCCCGAGGAGTGTTGGCTCGGAGAGCGTGGCGATATCAGCTTCGTCGGATCCGCTTGATCTCCTCATCGGTCGCTAGGTTCCAGGCCCACATTCGAGGTGTACTGCAACGACGTCGGTTTACCCGTTTGAAGACCGCATTACGGACCAGCCGCTTCTCAGTTGCCAAACTCCAAGCCGTCGCCCGTGCTCAAAAGGCTCGTGCCGTTCACAAGGAAATTGCCAAGACGTTTAGTCGACCTGTCGTTCGGATGGCTGTTACCTCCCTACAAGCGTTTGCACGAGGCAAACTTGCTCGAAGACGCGATGCCGTTCGCCATGAGATTATCAAGGATCACGAAATAAATTATGTTGCTCTACAGGCTCAATGCCGGGGTGTCATCATGCGCAGACGCCTCAGATCGCAACTAGCCAGGCTCGAAGACGTCACAGGCATCGTGATCAGGATTCAATCTGCTGTGCGAACATATTTGGCGAGAAAAAGGCTACTATTGCTCATTCGTGGTCTACGAAGGGCTACGCCCACTGTCGTCGGGTTCCAGGCGCGGGCGCGTGCAATTCTCAGCCAACAAAAGCATCAGAACTTGAACAAAGCGTTGATGGAAGTCAAGACTGTTACGGCAGTCAATAGCCTCCAGGCATTCTCTCGAGCAGCACTCGCGCGTAATCGCCATCGGGAACTAAACCGAAAACTAGATTTCGTTAACCCCGACGTGGTTGGCTTCCAGGCTACAGCAAGAGGAGCGTTGGTGCGGCAGGAATACCACGCTTGGAGAAGCCACCTCAAGAACTCTCAACATGTTGCAACGATCTTACAAGCTATGCTTCGTGGGGCTCTTATCCGCCGGCGCCATCGCGTCAGGATGGAGCACTACCGCGCCAACTTGAGCAAAGTCGTGAAGTTACAATCATTGTTCCGCGCTAAAGAGACCCGGGAGCAATATCGCCAACTTACGATGGGGACTAATGTTTCTGTGGGAACTATCAAGAACTTCGTACACTTGTTGGATGACTCCGAGGCTGACTTCCACGATGAAATCAAGCTCGAGCAACTCCGCAAGGAGGTCGTCCGATGCATCCGGGAGAACCAAGGTCTGGAAAGTGAAGTCAGCGATCTCGATCAGAGAATTGCACTCCTGGTCGAAAATGCGAAAAACTTTGAAGACCTGCTCAAGGCCAAGAAAGGAATCGGAGCGAATGATGCAGCGTCTCACGCCGCACGTATATCTCTCCTTGCTGCCCATGGCGACCCATTCGCAGGTCCCAATACCCTTGATCGTGCCTCCCGTAGAAAGCTCGAACTTTACCAGCAACTGTTCTATCTCCTTCAAACGCATGGTGGATATCTTAGTTCCCTTTTCTTGGAGTTGTCTGCGGAAGGTGCTCCTGAAACCAGTCGGAGATTCGCTGAGCGAGTAGTCTTGACCCTCTTTGGATACGGCCAAGACAGAAGAGAAGATTTTTTGTTGCTAAAATTGTTTCAGGTTTGTGATTCCAACCAAGACCCGTTTCAATGCTAATACAGGTCTACAGCTCGCCATTTTCGCCGAAGTGTCCTCTGCCATGACGCCCGACGACGTGATACACGGTCACCCAATGTTCATCAGTATCGCGGTCCAATACGCCCGGCCAAAGCAGATTTCTTACATTCGAGAAACTTTCCAGACCATAATACGCGATCTTGTGAACGCCCAGGACCTCAACCTCGAAGCTGACCCTACTGAGGTAATAGTTCGCTTCACCTTTGCACCCTTCTTTTCCTGAACTGGCTGGAATAGATTTATCGTTCGAGAATCGCTCTGGAGGAGATGCGATCAGGAGTTCCAAGCCCAGCTCCTAAGGAAGTTCCGTTCTATGACGCATTAAACGATCCAAACACCCGAGCCATCTATATTCGTCGTAAGTCTTCTGAGAATTTGCCCGTAATCCTTTTAAATCTCGGACTCTAGGGTTGCAAACACTACAAATCTGGGTTGACAACTTCGTGGAAATAATGAGACAGTCTACCAGGAAAATGCCCTACGGTATGCGCTTCTTGGCCCGCGAAACATTGGTTGCACTTCGAGTACGTATCCCCAGTTTTTGAGCCTGAATCTCCCTCAATTGCTGCAGGAAAAATTCCCTGGAGCCCCCGATGCAGTTTATGTCGCTGGTTTGGGGCGTATAGTTTACTATCGTTACATCTACCCCGTCTTGATGTGAGTCATGGAATCGTCCTGTTCTAACATCTAATATTGGGTGTAGGGCACCAGAGACTTTTGACATCGTTCCACGAAGTGTCGACATCGCGGCTCGCAAGAACCTAGCACAGATAGCAACCGTTCTCACTCAAATCTTTACTGGTTTCAAGTTTGAGGATGAGTCTCCAAACTACATACCCATCAATGAAGGCGTCGGGAGCGCTATCAGTAAAGTCAAGGATTGGCTCTTCGAAGGTGAGGAGATTCGATCTGTGCACTTTTCCCGTCTAATGGCATGCGTAGTGGCGAATGTACCGGATGCCGAAACTCACTTCCATGCACACGAGTTCTTGGACGCAACTTTCCAACCTAAATCAATATACATCTCCCCGAATGAGATTTACACGATGCATAGTCTCTTGTCGCAACACCAGGATGCGCTTGTATGCGTCTAACTTTCATTGTTGATCAATAATACCTAATTTATTACAGGTACCAGATCCAAATGATCCCTTGAGGGCCATTCTCATCGAGCTTGATGGCGTTCCCAACCTTGGTAGTGATGAGCTTAAGGATGCTAGAGATACCCCTATCACTTTGGAATTGACCAATCGATTTGCCGATGTACAAGGTAAGACCTGTGCTTTATCTAAGGACAAGTCCTCATACCGCTTTCAGATCCTCAAGCAGAAGAAAAGACACTGTGGGTGAAGGCCAAACGTGCGGCACTTGCTGTCCTTCGAGTCCATCCCAATCAAGATCTTTTAACATCACTGTTGACCAAACCAACGGAGGAGGAAGAAACGATCTGGGAGGAGATTGTTGATGCTGAGATGGAGAACGAACAAATCAGACACCACGGCCGTCAAGCCTCCGCTATTGGGGGAGATACGTATCGCCTCGAAGATATTCGAACGTACGTATGCACCCTCGTGGACCTAGAATGGGCCTCACGATCGTTTTTAGGTTGAACTTCGCCAGCGTCAAGTTCCAAGCCCTTGAGGCACTTCTATCCCTCGAGAAACTTGGCAAGGTTTCGCGAGAAGACAATTTCCAAGGCATTCTGAATGCCATCGCAAGTGATGTGCGCAGCAAGCACAGAAAACGCATACAGAGGCAACAAGAGATGGTCAGCATGAAGGAGGCCTTGAAGCACCTTCGGGAGCGAAAGAACTACTTCGAGGAGCAGATCAGTCAATACCACAATTATGTGGACTCTGCCATGACTACAATGCAACGTGGAAAAGGGTTAGTCTACTTCGCCTTTGTTATAAGCTAATTGATACTGACGATCGATTCCACAGCAAAAAGCGGATCGTGATGCCCTTTTCGAAGCAATTCTTCCATCTCCGAGATCTGCAACGTGCCGGTGAAACACCAAAGTACGGATCGTTCAAGTATAGCGCGAAGAAACTATACGATCGAGGCATCCTTCTCTCCATCGATCAGTATTCCCCTCGACAATTCGATCGAATAGAGATGACTTTCTCATCTGACACACCTGGGGTGTTCGGCCTTCTCTTGACGTCTTCTCTCAACGGATCTCATATGCGCATCGCTCAAGAGGACATTCGAATGGAGGAACTACTCCAGGCGAAATACGAAAATCGTCCCTCCCTGACAGTTTTGGACGGAAAAGTCAAGGTCAACTTTGAGAACTTCCTTCTTCATATTAATAAGAAGTACGTGATACTCTTCTTGCTGGTAGCGAGGGGTCTGCTGACGATTTTTGAAGATTTTATGTGTAACGTCGTTCGTTCAGCTTTGAGCTATCGCATTCTCTTGTGATTATTCGTTTCCATGCTGTATCTCACCCTTCATGGCTTGATTTCTTTTTTTGCACCACGCGATTGTAATTTTAATGCAAACACATCGTCTGTATATTATTCTTGCAATTAATGATCGTATGATGATGCTGGATATCTGTTGAGAGGTATCTGTGTGTATCGATACAGTCGCAGTTTTAATACATCTGTTGAAGGTCGTATGTATTGCTTCAGTGAGAATAGTCGTATCTGTCCTTTGTTATGTAAAACAAGTTAATCGGTGGACGTGGGTGCTCTTACTTTCTATAAAATGTTTCCGAGTCCGTAGGGACGGCCTTTCACAGGGGGCGTCAACTAAAAATATGAACGGCAGAAGAGAAGCTGACCTGATCGCGCCGTGCACCGCGGCGCTTCAAGCCGTTGGATTCTAATTCACGGCGGTGTTCTCGATCATCCTTCAACCACTTTAGAGCGACGTCATAAAGTGTGGGTATTGGAGATGAGATATCACTCTTGAACGGCCAAGAGGAGGGCTGGGTCACAAAACTGCCAAATCGCATGTGAGCAACGTGAGTCGGGAAGTTGTTCAACCCGTCGAAGATGTGGGTTGCATCTGTGGTTAAACTTAGCACTTCGTATCAGGGTTGGAGACTGTACTTGCATAAGATTGTGGCGTTACGTGCCTCGCTGTCCGCTTTGAGAAAGTTCAAGAGGTCATCTCGAACGAGAACATCGAGGTCGACAGTGACCTGAGAGCGAGATAAGTACAATAATTGCGGGGCGCATACGGGGATGTGAACCTCGTCTAGCAATAGGACGTCCCAAGGGATCATCAGCCCAAAGCAAAGTTGGATCCTTCGACGCTCCCCGTCAGATATGTTGTGCATACGCCAATCTAGGTCGACATCCAGGATATCGAGCAGACGATCTCGCCTTTCCTTGTGACGATACCCCCCAACAGAGTCAAGAAATTCAGAAACGACTATATCGCCCCGGACGACAGGGTTCATAGCCCTGTCAGTGATAGATACCGTTTCGTGATAGATCTCGAACTGATGCTGATTGTACCGACCATTCAGTTCCCAAAAATGTGACGCCTGGAGGGGAATCGTGGAAGACGTCCTGGTCTTTAATACGGACATCAGCACCTCCAGTGCTTACGAGACGCTTCCCGGCAAGGATCTGTAGCAGCGTCGACTTCCCAGCTGTCGAGGCCAGCGTTAGACAACGGAAAAGCGTTAGGACCGCCTGAGAGCCTACCCCCATTGGCACCAACGAGGATCGTCCGAGAACCCGGTGGAAGGGTAAAGGATATATCAACCAGTGCTGGAGCGTTTGATGCGGCATTATGAGAAAACGTTAGATTCTTGACCGATATACTGCCTGACTGCGGCGAAGCAGTGAGTTCAGGCATTGCAGCTTGGGACTCGGGTGACTGCGTTTGGTTGCTGTTTACGGTCGTCGGCATCCGGTAGCCTTACGTAATAGGTTGGGAAATACAGGGAAGACCCTGTGCGCTGATGTTCTTCCATCCTTCACGACCAGCGCCCAGTTGGCTCGTTAGTCCCCTACCCTCGTCTTGTTCCATCTCTTGCCTCTTCGTTCTCCCAGTCATTCTATTTCCATTTTCTATCGAACGCAACTGGGCATCCTTTCGAACTCAACGAAGACAAACTCATTCACGCTCTTTTCATCTCTTCTGACATGCGCCTCGAGGCTTTACTTCCAAGACAGTCTTCATCTGCGAATTGCATCGCCTGCCCGGATCCTATACCCTGCAGCTGTACTGCAGACCAAGTATGCTTTCAAATAAACCGGCAAGTCTTCGTTTTTTGTCTTAGGGACCTCCTCTCATCCTACTTTTCAGGGATTGTTTCAGCTGCAGCTCGACCAAGTGTGTCCCTAAACAAAACCCAACAGCCAAGAAATCGGGGGGTGCGAGCAAGGGCGCTCTGGCGGGAGGGCTCATCGGCGCATTTATCATACTGGGGCTTGCCGTCGGTTTACTGCTTTGGTATCGAAGGAACAACCGTTTCAAGTCTACCAGAACAGAAGCCAAGCCCGATGTCCCTGCTCCAGCATCAGACGTGCTCAATCGCCCCGACCCGACTGAAAAGGCTGCAGCAGAGCTGAACAATGTCCGCATGTATACCTCGTCGAATCACACCACTCTCGACCTTGAACAGGCCCCTCAAAATCCCTCAATTCACCCAGCCAGATATAGTCAATCGACGAATGGAACCAATCCTACCAATCCATTCGACGATAGACATTCAATTCAAACAGCTATTACAGAAGGGACTAATGTGATACCCATCGCCCTCGTTCCTCCCGAGTCTCATCGCGTTTCAACTGATGCCGAAACGGTCCCTTCGACCACATCAAGTGCGCCCATAAGACCAGCCCGGTCCCCTGATCTCAACTTGAACCTGGAGCATGTTAACGTATCTCGAGAAACCTTACACTACGCTGCCTCGCAGATTTCGGGAATTTCTGCAAGGAACTCGTATATGTCGGGTGCCAGCTATTCAAGCGATTTCCTCAATGAAGCACCCATGATTGTTACTCCCACCCGAGGTGCAGTGCGCCAGGTTCTTGGTGTGGTTAAGGCGGAGGTCATCAGTGCCCCACCTTCGCCTATGACCGCTGATGGTCTCAAGCCACCCACAGCTGCTTCCTCTCGTCCGTCTGTCACCTCACCGTTGGCAGCCACTTCGTTTGGTCCTGCAGATGTCGTTCATGAGGTTGACGAGGGTCAAGAAGTTGCCAATCCTTTCAGCGATGCTCATTCTTCCCATGTTGCTTCCCCATCTCCATCAGTAACGACCTTTGGCCAATTAACACCTGCTCGTTCGCAACACGATCTTGACCCCAACTGGCAGCCAGAGAATCCCAACTTGCCATGGTCCAACGATGACCTCAGTCGGCCAACTAGCATGACCACTCAAGCAGGGTCTGTTGCTGACATAGGAAATGTCACTCGCATAAACCTGGGTCTAAGCCAAATCAATACTCCCACTCCCCCTAGTCATCTTCCTCCTTCCCCGAATATAAACAGGTATACAACAGGACATCTGATTGCAAGTAATGCTGGATCAGGCACCTTGGAGCAGCAGCAGCAGCAAGCACTTGCTCATGCACAAGCCCAGACTAATGACGGCAGGAGAATCTCAGGCTCCTCTGTCTTATCTGCAGCTTCGACCCGGGCCGATTCGATTTTAGAATCCTTCCCATTTGTGCCCCCGTCCCCCATCTCAGACAGACCTGCCAGATCGCCGCCTGTCTCCCCGCTTGCCCAGCAATCGTTCACAGGTAGCCCTACACCTCTTGCCAAGAAAGTTGTCACAAGGAACGCTGCTGGTTCTGGTAGACCACCTATCGTCATTGATTCATCGCCAGCTCGCGAGATAAAACACAGTGGCGATGATGTTCTACCTGCACCACCGAACCGTCGAACTCTTGGCTTGTCGACTGGTTCGCAATTGTCAACTGTGTCGACGGGTCTGGGTTCATTCCCCTTCCACATAGACCCTGGTACTACCTCAGAGGTTCCCGGTCCCCCATCCTCCACATATGCTGGCCGCCAACGGGCCAGTCTAGATACGCTTGCGCTGACTAGCGACCTATCATCCTACCCTCTTGAATTCAACAGGGATAGTGTGCCAGCACCCAAGCGGAGTTGAGTCAACGGCTGCTTGCCTGGGACCAGTCTGCTGGTTTGTAACCATGTACGCCAGTGAGTACAGCATGTACACAATGACTTGAATTTGTATAACCTCGTGCGGGACATCTTTATCCTTCATTATATCTAGGTTTTCCTCGTTTCCTACTGGTACCGACGAGCTTGATTGCGAGTTGTTCTCTCTTTGTTGTTGGTTTCCTCTTAGCTTCTAAACCTTCGTGTTATTTATGCTGTCTTTATACCACCCAGAGTGCTTCCTTCGCAATATAGAATAACCAGTTCGTGGGAATATTTGGAACCGTTACTATTACTAATTAACGCGTCCGAATACGCCCCAACCTGTGTTGGACTTGTCCTATAAACTGGTGTGACCACCCATCTCCTTCATCTTTCGCGTAACAGTATTTCGGGATTATGGACAGCGAAGTCAGGCAGTTGGTCGAGATGGTATCGAGAACCATGAGCCTTCTATATCATGGATCATCCATCTGATTTGGTTTCAGGGTGCCACTCCGGCTCAGGCTCGCGCTGCTTTGAAGCAATGCAAGGACGTTATGCAAGCCGCAGAACTATTTTTCGAGGGCAAATTTGACCATGTGAAAGAAGACGAGGAATCCACGCCACCTAGCGCTCCGAGCACGAGCAAGTCCAAGCGCCCTGCTGTCAGTTTCCCTTACTTGGATATGTTATGATCCATTGACTATGCTATTAGACTCCAGACGAGGACGAAGACGAAGAAATGGGATCGGATGATGCAGGGGATGAAGATGGTATGGCTTCTTCGGTTACGTTCTGGTTCGAAATCTCATGGAATTCTCAGACGATGGAGAGGAGGAATTCATGGACTACGATTCCGATTTTGAACCAGGTGCAGGGGATAATCGGGCTGCAAATGCTGATCCATACGCTGGTTCGTTGTTCGACACGTTATAGACACGCGTCTCTCATCCGCGGGTCCAGGCATTTTCTTCTCAAAGGATCGTCGGGAAGAAGTTATCGAGGTTGAGGAAGATCCGGAGCTTGTTCAACTTCCTGGGGCCTTACAGAAGGTCAAACTTATGAGCCAAGGGGACTGGATGAAGGGCTGCCCAGAGGGTGGAGAGCAGAGTTTCCTCTTTGCTCTCTATACTCAACTAGCCGAAGGAGAATGCCCATGTCCGCAGCAAGATTGTGGATACTCTGTTTCTCGGAAGAAGAGCGACTTCTTTGCTATCCACGTAGGTACCCTTCCTTCAGCAGTCGACGACGATATTAACATCAGGGTCCAGCCGACATTCCCTGTCTATATCCAGAATCTCAGAGAGGTCGTCCGACAAACTTGCCAGGAATGTAATCATGTGTTCTGTTTTGCTTGCGGAGAGTCTGTATCCGCAGACCAGACGAAACGAGTCGGGTCCAACCAGACGGACGACTCTTTGTTCCATTGCTCTAACTTACAAGGCGTAATCCTTGGTGTTGGCCTGTACATGCTTGAACAAATATTCGCCGAACAAACTAGCGAATCATCTAGAGCTGCAGAGGCTACGCCCAGAACGACGAAGCGCCGGAAAACAGCGCAGCCGGACGACGACGATGACTATGCTTACGCTGGTGTTCCACAAGGGAAGAAAGCCAAGGGAGGAACTGGCTACGCTGGTGATCAGAAGGAGGATGTACGCTATCCTCCTTCGCTATTATCCCTTATTGTTGACACCACATCTAGCTCTCTGGACAAGCGGAAGCGCTGGCCATTCAGCGCAGCAAGGACGAGAAGATCGGGATTCTATTATCAGGAATTCGTGTCTACCTTCCAAATCTCCACCGAGCTGGCGGTGGACAAGCTAGTGACTATCTAGTGCACCCAACAGCATTGGCACATTTGCGACGTCGCTTCAACTACGTCTGTAGCACATTGCTAAGAAATGACTCATTGGCTGATATGTCGGATCGGCATGTGCTCTACTTTGAGTTGCTGCACTGGTTGGAAGTAAGCCAATGGTGTCATGATTTTACCTCCTATCGACGTCTTCCCCCTCTAGACGATCTCAAACCACGAAGCTCTGGCGAGTATGATGGCCATGCCAATCATGACAGTAGCGTCTGTCAAATCTGTGATATCCAAGAAGCCACAAAAGGGTGGCACTACGCACAGGGAGCGTACAATCGTATACGAAGGAAGCCCCAGTCCCCGCGAACTTTTAGAAGGCATTGCAATACAAGCCCAAGCAGCCTTGAAGGGCCTCGACCGCACACGTTTTGTCGAGCCTGCAAGTGAAGAGCTCACAGAGGAGCAGAAGCGCATGACGGCAGATTCCAAGGGAAAAGTTAGAGAAATCATCCCTACGCTATCGGACGAGAACGAGAAGATGCTAAACTTTTGTAATCGGATTCTCTTCACTGTCGCCGCCATCGACCGGTCCTTACGGGAAACTAAAGGAGATGCGTTTGTGGAGCGACTTCACGCATCTCTGCCGAAAGTCACCACAACACGTTCCGCGGATCCAGTCCGCATTGAAGCAGGATCAAGTGACGTTGCCACTCAGAAGGTCTATATGGATTGGGCGACTCGCGTTCGGTTCGAGTATTGCGATCTCACAATACCATCGACTGGGGACGAAGACCCCGATGCCGTCCCTCACTACAAGTTCTACTATAACAACGAGGCTCGGATGCTTGTAAACTCTGACATCCCAAAGCGATCGCTGGCTATTGCAAAAGAGGTACGAATCTCTTCTTCTGCTTCTTTACTTTGCCGAACTGCGCCGTAGCTTGCCATCCTCACAACGAATCTTCCTGTGGCCTGGGACTCGTCAATATTTTTACGAGTTGACGAAACCCGTGTCGACGTAATTAAGGCTCTGATCACAGGGCCAGAAGGAACACCGTAGGCTGCTCATTGAACTGGCTTAACTGCGTACTGACCGCCCTGCATCCAGATATTATAATGGATGGTGAGGCAACTCTCCCGGGGTGTCTGTCTATAGACTGACGATATTCCAGTTATCTCTTTGATATCTTCCTTGGGTCTACATATAATCAAACACCGCCGAGTGTCAAGTATATGACTGTAAGTCATACAAACAATATCACCTAACAAGAATCTTCACTCCCTCTGTAGACCAACGGAGGAAAGTTCCGCTTCAATCCCAATTTATATGCCGTATGTACCATTTTTCTCGCCTTATCCCCCATCTCAGATCTCTTCAGGACGGGAAAGTCTGCCTTTCTTTGCTGGGGACCTGGTCAGGACCCGGATGGGTATCTGGCAAGTCCACACTTCTACAGGTGAGCAAAGTAACTGTTCTACTGTCTCGTTATTGACTATGGTCAGGTCCTTATATCTATCCAATCCATGATCCTCTGTGATGAACCATACTTGAATGAACCGGGATGGGCTTCAAGCGGCGGAACGCCACAGTCCCAAGCTTGTGGGCTTTCTGGGTCGTGTGTTTGAGAATGAACCTGACTATGTGAATTTGTGCAGACTCCGCCAACGTTCGGCGGATGGTTGTTCATACAGCGGTATGTTCTTACTCCGTTCCGTGAACTATCTTCTCAATATCTCGATAGATGCTCGGTAACTTGAAGAACCCGCCGGAGCCTTTTGAGGATGTTATCCGAACTCACTTCCGCCTCAAGGCCAAGAGTATTGGGACTCAACTTGATGACTGGCTGAGCAAGGACGATGGAAAGGAGATGCCAAACGAGAGGACTTATGGCAGTAGTAAGGAAGGTAGCAGTGGTAATGCGATGGCTGCAGATATCGCAGAATTGAAGAAACTCATGAAGGACTTACAAGATGAGGTTTGAATTTCGCTCATATCATATTGTAATATCCATATTTTCTATGTAATATACCATCGGGCGCCATGTGATTGCCTGCCAACGAGCGAGGCTACCCGACATCATCAGCTGTACCGTCTCTTGCAACACGAGCCGCCAACCACATTGTTTATTTATTCCCTCAACGACATTCCATATTCTTTGTGCATTCCCTCAACCTGAGTGTTCAACATGAGCGACTCTCTGATCCATTCCCTGGCTGGGGCTGCTGGGGGTATCGTTGCGATGACGGCGACTTAGTGAGTTTTAATTATGCAGACGTGACCTATCGTTTGACCTTCCAACCGTAGTCCACTGGTCGTGCTCTCCACTAGAGCGGCTGTCGAGACAAGGAGAAAACAGAAGGTACAGGCTTCCAGTGACTTTACCTAAAACGGGCAATGACGTACCAAGTCGGTCCTTCAAGCAATTCTAGCCATCGTGAAGAGGGAGGGTATTTCTGGCTTGTACAGTGGTTTGAATTCGAGTTTACTCGGAATCGCTGTCACTAATGGGTAAGTCCCAAACCTATCTAACTCCTGCTGTAATTTACGAGCCTACTCCAAGCGTGTATTATTACTTCTACGAGAGAACTCGGGGCGTAATCGTGAACTCTCGGAGCGGAGGTGAAGGGCTGAGCACCTTAGAATCCATGCTCACTGGGATGATTGCCGGTCAGTGCAATTCACTTGCAGTTAGGACGGCGCAACCTTAGAGATTGGACAGGTTCTGCTACGACTATTATAAGCAATCCCATCTGGGTGATCCAGACATCTCAAGCAGTCAGAACGGTGGACGAGGGTATCTCTGACAGAACTAAAGCAAAGAAATTAGGGTTCTATGAAACTATCCAAAGCATTCTCGCAAATGATGGTCCCGGGTCAGTAATACTCCCAACGTTCTCTGCAACTCCTAGTGAACCCAGTCTAGGGCATTTTGGCGTGGAATAGGACCAGCCCTGGTCCTCGTTGTTAACCCCGTCTTACAGTACACCGTCTTTGAACAACTCAAGAATTTTTTAATTGTCCGGCGAACCGCGCGTTTACGTGCTGCCGGCGAGTTTACAGCAGTCGCCATTTTGACGGACTGGGACTTCTTCGTGCTGGGCGCTCTCTCAAAATTAGGTGAGTACGATTTATGCGTGGCAAACAGTTCTGACCTTAGATCAGTGGCAACTGGTTCGACCTACCCTTATATGTTCGTTTCTAGCTCTCTCCCGTTCGAGTCTAATCAGTGCATCTTCCAGCGTGATCAAGAGTCGTCTGCAAGCAGGACAGGCACATGCCCTCAAATACAAATCATCGTTAGACGGGCTCCTTACCATCTTGAGGGAGGAAGGAATCAAGGGATTGTATAAAGGAGTTGGCAGCAAGCTCACTCAGAGCGTAATAACAGCTGCTATTCTGTTTGCTTGCCAACGACGGATCTATGAAATGACCAAGCAGGTAAGCTTTTCCCGCTTCCTCCTCTTTCTCTTTTATCGAAGTCATGCAGGCCATCCAGACTCTGCCAAAGTAATTTATTGTAATGGGTGCTGCAATCCTATATAACAATATAATATGCTGAGAAACCGGTGGACCCTGACTGTTGAGCTTAATTAGCCGGCTCTTTCCACCAACCGACCTTAGCTCAGTTGGAAGAGCGCAAGACTGTAATGGATGCCCGTGACATCTTGATGTCGCCTGTTCGAGCCAGGCAGGTCGGAAGTTTTTGGCCTTCTGCCGTCAAGACCTTTCTCAACTCGGCTTACTTTCGCTCTGACGGCTTGGAATGAGAGCTCTTTTTTGAACAATGGCCCCCAATTATCGTATGAATGCTGTTGCATTTATCTCACCGCAAAACCACCCCATTCTGGTCAAGACATTCCTGAAGAACGACGACCAAGCTATCAAATCGCACTATATTGCCCACACTAGTTTGGATGTTATAGATGAACGAGGTAAGGTCGTGTTGGCACTTTTCGGCTTGTTCTCAAGGCTAGTGCAGCGAGTTCCAACTCAAAGTCCACCGAGTGCTACCTCGGACTCCTATACTCCATGGAGGACGTCGCTGTCTACGGTTATATAACGCCACTCAAAGTGAAGATCGTTTTGGCTCTTGCCCTCTCAGACTCTGTAGTTCGGGACATTGAAGTGAACATGGTAAGTTCGTGTTCGTGTTGTTGACCGTGGATTTGAACGCTCGCAGATCTTCAAAGCCTTGCATATGGCCTATTACGCGTCCATATCCAACCCATTTTTAAAACTTAATCCAACGGGTGAAGGTTCGAGTGATCACTCTCCCTATCTCCTTGTGGGTAGTCCCAAGTGGAAGAGCTTCCGAAGACGTGTTGATGAGATTGGGAGAGTTGTAGGCAGCTTGCAGGCGTTGTCACCAGCATAGATGTGTATGACTCCTTCCTGGCGCCTTCAATGGGGTTGGTTTCCTTCTGCACTGATCATGGTACCTACTTTTATGCCAGACCAGATTGCAGACGTTCTTTTATTTCACCACGGGAACCTAGATCAACCACCCTGCCTTTCATTGACTTAGATGCAACTAGATTGCAGCGTCTAAGACAGATACGAGGCAGACATGTACCTGTGATATGAATTATCTATTATCTATAGGCCGAGCTGTGCGGTTTGTAGGTGCTCAAACATTTCGAGTGCCTCCCTCGCCATTACACGAATCATCTGGTCATCATCCGCATATGTGAGGTACCCTAAGGTTGTTTTTGCCCTCTCCACCATGGGTTGTGGGAGTATGGATGGATCACAGAAGTCGTCGTACAATGCCTGCGTCGTGTCCTTGACCACAAGAGAAAGGAACCTGATAGCTGCTCGACGTAAGGGAGGGAACTTTGATTCAGCAAAGGTAGGCTCCGTGTCCATTGTGGGTTTCTCCGTCTTGGAGTGAGTCTGCTTTGAAGCGACACTCTCGACCTGGAGCAGATCGACCATCGCATTGACCAGATCCTGGATGTAAGGTAGCAGCGCCAGAGAGGACGCGTTCTCGCAATCCGCTAATAGCGAAAGCGAGGACGTGCGTATCGTTGTCGGCAGGCCCGAAGATCGCGATATCTGGAACAGAGTTGGGACGATGAGGTCGACTAACACGAGCATGAGCTAACTGAAAAAGAATATGATCTTATCCACATACCATAAATGCTCAATGCCGAACCACACCGCCTGATGGTCGACCCAAGAGCCTCACCAATGCGAAGTTTTACGTCAACGTCGTGTTGAGTAAAACTTGTGGCGCCAAGTCCTTCTGTATCCTGTGCGTACTCCTTGACCAGTGAAACCAGAACCTCCTGACCAAAGCCATCTACCATAGCGGCAAGGCCCTGCACGGCATTCAAAAAGATGTAAGACTCATCGTCTTGTATTGACTGCAGAAAAATCGACAGGATGGCAGGAATGAGTGCACGGTCGACCGGATGACTATTCTTGTCTGTATTAGGTGTGACCAACCCCTTCAAGAGCATCAGGCCATGAGCCCTGACAGGTAAGATAGGATCTTGCAAAAGCTTCAAAGCCCTCTGATAGGTTTCTTCCGAACTATCTTCTTTCCTGGTCCTTCGTGGTGCGCTGGTAGAAGCTAATCGCGCAGTCATGACGATCCGTGCCTCTCGGGCCAGTGATTGGATTTCTGCGGGACCGGTTCGTGATATGGTATCAAGGAATGAAAATATGTCATTTAATACGGGTTCTGTACGGGCAGAAAGGTCATCGTTCGCTAATATGTGTCGTGAGCTGGCTCCCCGAATCGTCTTCAGAAATGTGCGCCATACCTTCAAGAACAGATAACAGGAGGTTGATAGTAGTCTCAACCATTTCGTCATCTGGGTTGAGCACCTGGGATCCTGGTGCGTCATCGTCGCTGTCGCCGTCGGAAAGGTCTTGATCAGGTAGCTCCTCTATTCGGGGTGCTCGTAATGCTATGGATGGTGAGGCTGACTTTGGCGCGGGTTCTACAGGTCTTGTCGCTGTGGACTCTAAGACGTGCTTAATGAACTGAAGGATATGGGATGGTTTGGATAAGATGTTAGAGGTGGTGTTTCCTTTGGACAACTGATTCTGCATTTGCACGATGATCTGCAGATACAACAATGTCCTGTGAAGGTGATGGTTTCAAAACACAGCATGGCATCTAGGCAATGAAAACGAACCTAACTGAGTCTTGAGGTGAATCCCCTCGTTTCTCTCGATAACGCTCAAGTAAATCGACGAAAAGTTCCGAGGATATATCTGCACGGTCAACTCCCTTGAGAAAGCGCACAAAGTGAACCGGATCGGGATATAGATTAAGAATGTTGCTATCCACATCGACGTCTTCTGAGTCGCCAGGTGTGAGAAAATCAAGCTGAGGAAGAGTATCTGTTCTAGTGGGAGTGAGCAGGTTGGTAAGGAGGTCGCGGTGTACCCACTTTTCTACTCTGACGATGCCATATTCGGGATTTAATTGCCATTCCCCTCGTTCTCCAGACAATACTCGCCAAAGAACTTGCTGACCTTCTTCAGGATTCATGACCTTTCCCCAAGTTACAAGCATGTTGGTAAGACCCTCCTTCAAGATAGGATTCGCAGTTTTGACACTTTCGAGGAATGCGAGAAGGGAATATAGCGCAGGGACTATAGGCGAAAGCAGGCGACTTATGACATGTGGGGCAGGATCAAGGTTGGATAGAAGAATAAGCAGACGCGATATTGCACTGGAAGGACGGGCATCTACCGAAGACTTTGTTTCGTTGACACCGGTTCCGTGTATGGATGTGATGTTCAATATCGGTGAGTGCAGGATCGACGTGAAAACCTTATTCCCAACCGTTCCCGAGGAGTCCGTCCCCAGCACTTTAGAAATTGTAAACGCCGCCGCTCTCCGAAAAGACGGCGGTGCAGTTTCCGACAATAGTTCCAGGACGTGAGGGGAAATTATTGTATAATATTCCTATAACGACAGAATCGGCTCGTGAGTAAGAGGATACACGAACTGGAAGGTTTCCGCACTTCAGGCTGGATGTTCAATGGCAGAGTTGTCAGGACTCGGGCGACGTGTTCATACTTTTCCGGTGCAGGATCCTCGTTTTGTGCTTCCCCCTCACCAAAGACGGCGGCACAGAGACCTTGAACTCCTTCAGGCCGCAACAACTGTCTACTCATCAACCCACTTCCACTTTTGCGCGCATATATGGGGAGAGACGGGGGTGACGACAGCACGGTCCCGAGCATATTGATAGTTTGGGCAGGAGATAAACTTTAGATGTGAATGCACGCCTTGATAAACTGATCGATTGTAAATACTTACAACGCAAGGAGGCGCATCGTCAATTGACGCAGATTATGAGCCGTGCTCATGGAAGCACATTCTGCAGACTTCGGTAACCACCCGAGGACAAGCCAGGAACCAAGCACATGAGGGAGATGTGAACCCAAAAGGATCGATGTAATGAGAGTCCGAGAGATTGGCCCCTCAATTCCTGTGGGGTATAGCAAACCCATGACGCGTGTCCCAAAGTTTTTTAGGGATCCATAGCAACGGACGAGGGCCGGGTCTGGAGTGGGCGAACTCCCAGAAAGCTTTCCTTGCGGCCAACCTGTGGTGAAACTCGCTATGAGAGGGTGTAAACCCCAGTTGAACGCAATGGACAGTAGGGTGCGAATTTGACCAAGGTCCCTCGTTCCAATCACTGGTACCTGGTTTGCGTCATCAGGGTTCTCCAGCTCAGCGAGTAAGATACTTTGTATCCTTTCGATGACGACCAAGCTCTGGGCTGCTGTTGCGGACTGGATGTCCTCTAAACTTGATGATTCATTGTGCGGATTGTCCCATTGTACGCGTTCCGCGTACTGAATCAACCGACGAAGCAGGACAGATTTGAGATCATTCGTTGCGTCTGCTGTGGATTCGCCAAGTAAGCAAGCACCATCCCTCAGCGTCGACGAAAGCTGGCTTTCAACCATGTTGTTTCAATTTGATGTGTGAGGCAGAGACAGAACATACCGAGTTACTGTGACAAGTGTTACTAATACAGTAGTGACAACAGAGCATGAATACACAGTTCTACACTCGTATGCAATGTATATAATCGCGGGTTGGTCGGATTGCTTGATATGCTTGGGTGGTTTAGATCGTCATGTTGGCAACTTGCTCAGCAGTTTCTTCGACGAGTGCCGATGTTTCTATTAATTTAGTGATCTGTGGTGATATCGTGAATCCTCTGTTCAACTAGGAAAAGCTGCGTGAATACCTTGCCTATAGCCACCGTTCGACCTAGAGGGAAAGTCATGAGGAGGAGGGAAGGAAATGCGAGGTTGTTAGTTTACCTTCGTCACGAAGTGTGAACCGACCGAGTTGTGGGTACTCTGAGAATTTTTCTACGCAAATAGGGGCACTTGCTTCGATGAGAGCAACAACCTTCTGACCTGAGGGTGTATGAAGATAAGGACAACATCAATACTCAAAATGAGAGATCTTACCCTTCTTGGCAAACTGTGGAGGTTTCTTGGATTTGCGGCCAGTTTGCTTGTCAAAGTAATGAAGTAAAGCCTATTTCGCGCAGACGTTAGGTGAACACAATAACATGAGATCAGGACCTACGGGAAGTGTGACTTCTTCTGATAAGGTATGTACATGCATGACGGCGGAGTATCCAGCGCAGATAATGTTTTTATGTTCCAGGATAGCAAGTTGAGCTTCAAACTGTCGAACAGCGTGGATGGGTTGGGCAGGGCTTGTGAGCACGAATCCAGGACTGATATCTTCATCGTCGACGCCACGGATGCGGATACGGACGTTATCACCACAAAAGGCCTTTGACACCTCCTCCTCCATCTCATTGTAAATGGTGGCCACTTCGACGGGACTTTTGTTAGGCATCAAAACTAGGCTTTGGCCCTTTTGTAGGTAACCGGATTCGATTTTACCGACGATAACCGCACCCATGTCCTTGTATTTCTCGGAGATGGGCATCATAAGCGGTGCATTGATTTTTCGGTCCACCATGGGCATCATGTCCAGGTATCCAAGCAAAGACGGGCCACTGGTCGGGATTTGAGATGCAAGCATATACTCCCTAGCAAAAGACTTACTCCCACCAAGGGCAGACATCCTTCGTCAGCCGATCCTTCAGATTAGCACCTGTATATGCGGAAACGGGAATGAAAAATGCATCAGTTTTGGGGTTGAAGCCTGCAGCTTTGATGAAAGGTGTCATCTTCTCCTTAATTTCGTCGTAACGAGATTTCTCCCAGTTGACCGTAGCTTCGTCCATCTTGTTGATGACGACGATGACTTTCGAGACACCAGCGGTTTTGACCAACATGATGTGTTCCCGTGTCTGACCTCCTCGTTCGAAACCAGTCTCGAACTCTCCTTTACGCGCAGAGATCACGAGAATGGCCACGTCTGCTTGAGCCGCGCCCGAGATCATGGACGGAACGTAGGTTTTGTGACCAGGAGCGTCCAGTATAGTGTATCTTCTAGCGTCTGTTTCGAAATAGGCGCGGCCGACCTCGACAGTCTTTCCTTTGGAACGTTCCTGTGGTGTCGAGTCAAGTGCCCAGCTTAGATACCAGCTTTCACGACCAGCTTCCTTGGCTTCCTTTTCGTATTTCTCCATCGTACGCTTGTCCACCATTCCAGTGATAAAGAGGAGATTACCACCCATGGTGCTCTTACCAGCATCAACATGGCCGATAAACACGATATTAAGGTGCTCTTTGACTAACACAAATGAGTGAAGGTGACATCCAAATGATCATAACACATCACATACCATCTCCAAAAAGATCCTCGAGGACGGCCTGATCTGCAACCGTGCGCACCTCTTGTGCGATGGTTGTAGTGTCAGTCTTTGCTCTCTCCAAGGTGAATGTGTTGGAAGGCGCTTTAGGTGGTGCTGCTACAATCGGTTGCTTTGGTTGTGCAGGCTGAGCAGCTGGGGGTGCCGGGCTAGAGGATGGGGGTGTCGGAGACGGTTTAGAGGCCCCGATGTTGAGTGAAATTGTGGGTGGTGGTGGAGGAGCCTCTGTTTGAGCAGGTCGCTCGATAGGCTCGGGGGCAGGAGCTGTTGGCTGGGGAGCTGGTATGCCGAAGCCCCTTCCGGGCACAAATTCAAATGCTTTCGCGTTGAGTCTGCTCATTTTGAGGAAATGGTGAAGAGACAAGACAAGGCGCAGTGGACAAATCCAGACGGTCCACCACTTCTGATCAATATGCCTGGCCTACACAAGTACGAGTGCTCTCTGGATAACCTGTACGATGTGGTCCTCAAGAATATAGCCAAGTGCGCCGATTAAACACTCGCTGTGGTATAAGTGCCTCATTGGGTCCTGTTACCGCGGCGAGGTTTGCTCTCAAGACAGCTCGGTGTCCGACTCGATCAATTTCGGTAAACAATGACGGCCGATGCACGCTTGATCCTGAGTGCATTTCATCACCTCCTTCACACCTCCTCTTAGGCTCCATAACTCAATGAGCAGTGATTCTCAGGGATACGTCGCAGTTTTGAAGGCATCATACGACTATGAGCCGCAGTCAGAAGACGAGGTTGCAATAAAGGAGGACCAAATTCTTTTTCTACTCGAACGGGTTGACGATGAGTGCGTCGAACATACTATTGCGCGGAGTGTTCCTAACCTGCACTTAGCTGGTGGAAGGTCAAGATAAAGACTGATTCAGAAGAAGACGAAAGCCCGGCTGGCTTAGTTCCAGCAGCATACGTGGAACAGGTACGCTCGCCCAGCCTGAGATTGTTTGCTGCTCCTCATCTCCCGCTGTTAGGCTGAACACTCCTCTATCGCCAAAGCCCTTTACGACTATGACGCTGCTGCACCTAGCGAAACTTCCATGAAGGAAGATGAAGTACTCCTCGTCTTTGGTTCGGAAGATGACTGGATGCTTGTTCAAGCGAAGGAAGGCGGTCGGGCGGGCTATGTTCCAGCGAATTATGTCGAAGCGATTTCAGAGGATGCGGAGGAAGAACCGTCTCATGGAATCGTAGTTCCACCAGATGTAAGTAACTTGTGTCTGCAGCCCTCCATCTCACAAGTTCCCCCGCAGCCTCCCCGTCCCGTTAGTACGTACGTAGATCCCGCCGACAGGGTGGCGTCTACCAAAGTCAAAGCAGATGATATAAAGACATGGGCAGTTTCGGAACTTGATAAGAAAGGGAAGAAGAAAAAGGGAACTCTGGGAATCGGAAACGGGGCCGTCTTCTTTGCGAGCGAGTCTGATAAGGTGTGTTCACAATACGTTATGATGATAGGACAAAGCTACATTCTATATAGACACCGGTACAAAAATGGAGTACCAACGATGTTGCGAATATTGCGATCGAGAAGGGCAAACATGTCATACTCGACATAGGTGGAGACAATGCAACAAACCTCCACTTCCATGCAGGCTCCAAAGATAACGCGGAAGCGATTGTGGCCAAACTTGCGTCGTCCAAGGCCCTTTCTGCAGAGCCATCCTCCAGGTCTCCTAGCCAAGATATACCCCAAAGTCCGCCGAAAGAAATCAAACAGAAGCAGTCTGTTCACTTCTCGCAGGAAGAGCCTGAGTTTATACCCCCACGAGAAGACGAAGATGAACCAGAAGGGGATGTTGCTCATGAAGAAGAGGATATCGCACTCGCATTATACGACTTTACAGCAGACGGCGAGGACGAGTTGTCCATCACAGAGGGTGAAAGGTTAGTCATCCTGGAGAGGGATGGCGATGAGTGGTGGAAGTGCCGCAACTCCGATGGCGCTGAGGGGGTGGTACCTGCTTCATATCTCGACGTATGCATTTCCTATCATTCCTCAACGGATCTCTCAACAAACGTCTCTATCTTAGGTATCGGGGCAACGAGATGCGTCACGAGAGTCACCGGAGCCAGAACCGCAACCGGAACCAGAGCCAGTGAAAGACGACTCCGCAGAGAAGGCTGCTGCGCTCGCTCGAGAGCGGGCCGCAGCTGCCGAACGTAAAGCAGCGGAAAGGGAAAGGGCTGAAGCTGAGCGGCAAGAGAAAGAGAGGCAAGAGGCAGCGAGGAAGAAGGCCGACGCTCAGAGGGAAGCTGCAGCTGCAGCGGCTGCAGAGCGCAAAAAGCGGAAGGAAGCTGCCGACGCGCGAACTTCATCGTAAGGAAGTCTTGGATTGCGCAAAATAGAGGCTAACAATCTTACAGTCAAACACCACCTCCTGGACCAAGTTCGAAAGAGAAGAAATCTAACGGTAGTTCCTCCAATCGACCGCCCGAGAGTGCTGGTACGATAGTCTCTACACCATTTTTTGGTTGTCTTACATCTCATCATAGGCCCTCCTCCGGATAAAGTTCGTACATGGCACGATCGAAGTGGCCAATTCCGTGTCGATGCAGCCTTCCTTGGGTTCAAGGATGGAAAACTTAGACTTCACAAGACCAACGGTGTTATTGTCGAGGTCCCTTCCGAGAAGATGTCGACAGAGGATATGCGTTATGTGGAGAAGATGATGAGCAGGAAGTCGTCAGCGCCTGGACCCCGTGTTTCTGAGGATGATGTCCCTCTAGGCGTGACGCGGGCGAAATCTGCGGCTACCGCTCCCCCTCCAAAGAAGGCGCCCAAGATTGACTGGTTTGACTTCTTCTTGGCAGCTCGTTGTGACATCGACGACTGTACGAGGTATGCTGCCTCGTTCGAACGCGACAAAATGGACGAGGCACTTCTGCCTGATATGACCGAATCGACGATGCGGTCATTGGGCTTACGTGAGGGCGATATCATCAGGGTCACCAAACACATCGAGAAGCGAAAGCCGAACGATAATATGCAGAAACCGAGTGCTCATCTTGAAGCGCAGATACATCGAGACGCGGAGTTGGCCAAACAATTACAGGCACAAGAGACCGGTGGTACTCGAAGCCCAGCTCCTAACTTGTTCGCTGGTCCAGGTGGAGTACTCAAGAACCCTAGACGCGGCCGGCCACAGCCAACGAAATCTTTGCCAACCAATGTCGATATCAGTGCCATTAGTTCAGCTTCCGAACAGATCCAGCGTACTACCTCCCCGCAGGCGGCTAGCCCCTCGAAGGCGCAATCGACTAGCAGCCCACAGCCAGCCCAATCGGCCAGGATTTCCACTCCTCCAGTCAGTGGATTTGGTGATGATGCCTGGACCAATAGGCCAAGCTCAACCAAGCCAACTGCAGCCCCGACAACCACCACATCCCCTCCCAAAGCGTCTACCCCCGCTCCCGCTCCTTCAACACCCGCCCCAGCACCGGTCCCAGCACCAGCGGCAACGACATCGCCCACTTCGACAGCGGCGTCTCCTTCACTCGCGAAGACGACTGAATCCGATATCTTTGATCAATTAGCCAGGTTGAGCGAGTTGCGCAAGGAAATTACAGCTACAACGCCGACACCACCAGTTGCACCTGCAGTGGCTATGTTACCGCCAAATATGATGGCTCTCCCACCTGTCCGGCCTGGGGGACTTGGTGTTGCACCTTCTCCGGTCCCAATGGGCCAATTCCAGAATGGTGCGGGTCTGGCTCCTTCGCCTTCTCCTGTCCAGTATAATGGTCCTCGTGGTCCGTATGCGCCGGTTCCGGCCAACCAAGGACTGTTGAAGCCAATGGTCCCAATGACCACAGGATATGGTGGCTTCATTCCAACAAGACCTACGAGCGCTCTCTCTCCTTTTCAACCTGTTCAACCTCAACCCACAAGCAATCTCTCTCCTTTCCAACCAGTCCAACCTCAACCTTCATTTTTGTCGCAACCGCCACCAACCATGGCACAACAACCTCTATTACCACAACAAACAGGTATTTTCACTATGAATCCTGGTCTTCCATACCAGAATGGTGGCTCGTTTGGACCAATCTCGCCGAGTAAGCCTTAATTACGATCTTGGTTGGATAGCGCTCATCGCGTTCGTTCGCTAGTGCTGACAGGCATGCCCCCTGGTTTCAACCAGCCAATGAACACTGGCCTCTATGCTAACGCTCCCCCTGTTCCTCCACTACCTAATAACAACGCTACCAATACAGCACCGGCCAACATTTTCGCACAGATGAAGTCGGGAACTTTTGCAACAGATGCTGATCACTCTTCACCCCAGAACCCAGGTAAGTTTACCATAATACTTCGCGAAGGGGTGCTAATGGGCGTATCAGACAAATACAATGCACTCAGAACGGGTCGTAAGTGATATTCACTTCAGTTTCACATCAGTCACTCATACTTTCATAGCAATGGTCCCTCAAGCTACAGGTTGGGGCCAACCTTATCAAGGTGGATATATGGGATATCAGCAATAAACACCTGCCCGTTCAGAGTAACTGCATTATCCTGGAGCCTTACGATGAGTAGATATAATACAATGTTTTAGGATTACGATGTGAATGATCGCTCTATTATACCCCGGAGCACACCGACCCGAACGAGGTACACGCGTAGAGGCTGTCGCACTTCTGGTGCGGTGTCCTTTAAAAGTAAATCCGTCGCTAATGGATAAATAGCAGATAACCAATTGAGAAACTATGGATTGGGCATATCAGCGCGTGTGTGGTTTCGAGATGTGAATCACTACTTACTTCGTTGTCGTCGAACCGGCAGAAACCTTCAAGAATTTCCGCGACAACAGGCGTCCACGCAGCAATATTTTTTGATTGAGTATCTGGCCGCAATTTATTATAATCTTGCAAGACACCGAGAGCCAGTCTGTGAAGCATGTTTGAGAGAATGCCAAGATATTGCAAGGCAAAGACGTACGGGAGCAATCGGCCAGCGATTTGGGGGCGAGCAGATTGATGCTCTGGTCGAGTGTCGTAGTACATTTGAAGTAATATGTGTATCAGTGTTGAAGCAGAATTCGATTCCTGCTTCAGAAGATTCGGTAGGTGCTTCATGAAGCCTAATCTCACAATTAATTATCAGCATAGCAAGTATGGTGGTAATACGCACCGACTTTCCAAAGACCCATTCGGAGCTCTTTGTCCTCATTGAAGGACCTGGCAAATTGATAACTTTGGTCGAGCACACCCATCAAGCGGAGCAGCTGCTGGGGAGGAATTGTGATGTAGACCTCATTATTCCGCAAGAGATCGTTGGTTGTCTCGATGAGCAACAATTGGAGAACGCATTTCACAATAATCTGTTTGAATATACGGCGACGATCCGTGAAGGGCTGCGTTTCGTCCTGGCGCTTGTCGGTATTCGGAGATAGAGGTGCAGGGAGGATGGCCTGTCCGTTCGCGTCTATGGCAAATATTAGACAATTACAGACTACCACAGCAATAAGGCATACCTGACGTGTCCGCCGGCTCAGGGGTGCCTTCTATCTCGACGCGTAACTCCTCTTTGAATAAATCATATGGTGTTGTCGTTCGGAATAACCGCACGAAAGTCGTTGTGACCCGTTCCCATCGAGCTGAGCTCAGTTTTGACACGTTCTTTTCGAGCAACTGCTGGAGGCATGAGGTACCAATCCGTGCTAAAGTATCATTTTCTATTGAGGAGATGTTAGAGGTTGAGTATGTTTGGCCAATTCGAGGCATACCTTGACATATACAAACACACAACAAATCCAGGAGACTGTCAAGGAATCGCTCAAGTATATCAAAATAGAACGTATACAGGTCGATGAGATCGCGAAGAGCTTGGATCATGGTGGTGGATAACCAAACACTCATGTCCTCCTGTGTGCTGAATCGCGATAGATCTTGCCGTGACTTGAGGACGGCAAAGATGGGGAAGAGGAGCTCCTGACAGACCGTGTCCCAGAACTCTACAGGGTAAGAGGCGCCGTACGTTTTCAAAGTTGTGAAGAGCGAATCCAAAGCCCTGCGTTGGTGTTCGAATAAATATTCGGAAGACGAGACTTGCATAACTCACAGTCGCCTGACTTCAAGATCTTCTCCGTTCATAATGATGTCATAAAACCCAAACAACACAGGGAACCAAAACTTGATGATTGACTCGTCCATCGATCCCTTCTTCTCTGAACTGGTCATATCTATCGAACACTCGGGGCTTTCAAGCATGACCGGAATTACCCCACGGAGCATGGCAATAGCCAACAAGCTAATTTTCTGATATTTGCTCACTTTGCAAAACTCCGTGATACAGACAGTCAAGTCCGCGAAAGCCCCATGACGAACGATGGCGGGGAAGTGATCCTTGTTCAATCGTGTGACGATTTCAAACGCGGATGTCGCAATTTTCTCTAAAAATGTTGTTAGCAATAAGTAGTATGAAAAGGCACCCTACACACCTGTCAAGACCTTGGAAGCAGCTGAAAACACACCAAACATCGTGCGCCAGCCTGATCTCATGTTTTGGACTCGTGCTTGGATCATTTGTTGCAGGCATTGCAACACCTATGGTCGTATCAGATCAGTCATTCCGAGTTCGGACTAGCTTGCTCACAAGTTCTCTGATTTCTGGATTTTGATTGTGGGTCATAGTATATTCAAATGGCTTCAAAAAGTCCTTCTGGAATTTAAAGTGCAGTAATTCCTCCTTTTCCAGGAAACGCATGGCCAGTTGTCGAAGGGAGTCCAGGGCGAAGAAACCGACATGAGGGTTGTTATGACAGCAGACCTAGACGGATATATAAACTCTGTCTTTTATCTTTGTGTAGACTACATACCTTGTTGAAATGTTCACCAAGGATATCCCACAGATTCGACCACTCGAGTCGAATACGGTTCATATTGTAGTAGGATATTTCAACCAACTTCTGTAGGCTGAAAAGACGAGGCTGTTGTGAGAGACCAGAGGATTGTATCTCCTCCCAAGACACGTCGCTGAGCGCCTGTACAAAGTCCACAATTGCCGTCTGTAATCGAGTTAGTATCAGAAGTGAGCCCACGATTCCATCACGGACGTACACCAGAGAGGAAGCGGCTGAGGGAGAAGACCATGTCGGTGGCGACAGTGATATGCGTCGATCGACTTTCATTGGCAAGTTCCTCGTTTGGAAGCTTTCTTAGTCGACTGAATCATAGATGAGAACAAGTAAGTAGATTGATTTGGACAAGAAACGTACCCTTTCTTCCCCGAATCTGCAACGTCGGCGCCACTTCCTATCAGCTGCATCTGTTCTAGCTGGCTGACACAAGTCAGGACCTCATGCCACGAGCCCTTGAGGTTATTGCCATCACTAACTGCCACATCGAGCAGAGCTTTTATGGCCTCCATATTCTTTGTTTTCATCTCGCCTAAATTGTTTAGGAATGTAAACTTCGCGAGTGTTGTTACGAAAGCATTGCGTTGCAACTCTAGATCAAAGAAGCATACAATTCGGATCGCGTTCTTGAATCCGTCCAAGCATAGCTCGACTATCTCGAGGTCATCAGTATCTTGGAGGGGACCAGACAACCCAGCAAGGAATGGAATCCAGGCAACTTCAAACATCGGTTTGACGTGCACGAAATGCGAAGCACTAAAGAATTGGTCTCCTGGTCGGGCACCTTTGCGCTGAGTTTTCATCAGCGTACGGAATAACGCCTGTAATAAACGTATAAGGTGTGAGCAAGAATGGAGAATGGTAAGCCCACCTCCGTCTTGGTTGCCATTCCATTAGATTGGGTCATATATGCTTCTCGTTGAAGATCTCGTCCAACATTGACAAAAGCAGTTGTAAGACCTTGACCACCGGCAGGCACCCCAGCAGCCTCCACCTCGTCCTTCATCCTGATCTCGTTATTGACAATGTCGTCGTAGATGTCAGAGAGGTATTCATCCGGGAGATTTTGGTTATCGTTGATGCCCCGATTATTTCTCAGGAACTCGGCCTTGGTCATGCGTTTCTTGACTTGTGGGTTGTGAGCGTCCGTGTTCAACATGATCACGGAGTACGCCAGAACGTACGCAGTATCTGTCAATTGATCAGGTTGCAGAAGAAATCAAACGAGATGAAACGAACCGGCATTGGCAAATGCTCGCTGATTGCCTGCGATGTATCGTTCGGCGAATTTCAGCATATACCGATCAATCTTTTGCGCTTCCCCAGGAAGCCTAAAGGCTTGCAAGAATAAACGCAGAGCGTCGACGAAACCGAGATTACTGAGTTCCAGCAGGTCAACGAAAGCATGCATAATTGTAATGTTTTCCTCCTCCCTAAAGGACATGTCATATTAGGTGGATTGAAGTAGTTCTAGTTGGGTACTCACCCCTCACCAAGATATTCACCAATCATCGCTTTGCTCAGCCCATCCGTAGAAAGCAAGAATGTTGCGATGTCGAGGGGCTCTTTGCTTTGGATCAAACCATTCTCAAGAAGGAATTGAATACCCTGTACCATGTCAGCCGAGGTGTCCGAGCTTGAGACTTGGACTGACCCGTTTCGGCTTGAAATTGAACTTCCTGATACCTTCCAGCAGCGTAGTTTTCTTCTGCTTCGCACTCTCAAAGCGACTGGGATCGTCGTTGGAATTATCGGGCGTCGGCTGCCGCAGGGTCTCAGCACTTGTGGCTGCTGTTGAGAGCCTCTCTGGTGTTTCTGGTGTCATAGAATCACGACGGATATCCTCTCCCTGCGGTCTGGCACCAGGAGTGGCATTGTCTTCAGATTTGCTTGGACCAGTGCCCCATGCCACCAGCGACCTGAGAACTGTGACAAAACACTCCAGAGCTTGCCGCTTCAGCTGAGCCTCCGATGTCCCAATATGGGCGGTATCCATTGAGCCTGGAACGGAGAGTGCACTTGTGCTTAGAGAAGGAGGAACATTACTTGTCGTGGGATTAAGAGCTGGACTCGATGGTTCACCGGCGCGTTGTGGGTGCAGTCCGGATAACGGTGTTGTACCGATTTTAGAAATGATGTTCATGAGACTATAAGGGCAGAGATTAGGCGATCCAGCATTGAACGCATCTCCCATCGACTTACTGCTCGTATATGTTATCCGCAGCCTCACCGTCACAATCATAGTTGAGATAAATCTCGACAAGTGCCTGAGGGTCTTGGCAGAGACGGGACAGCATGCCCAGGATGACAGCCTTTTGTTTAAGTGTTGCATTCCTCATCTCCAGAATGGGTATGAAGATTTCTCGCAAAAGAACCTCGATTTCTTTCTAAGGGGCAGTTAGTAGGTATTCCAAAGCAACGAGTTGATGTGACCTTGAGCTTCGTCCGCATCCCAGACAACACTCTCCAGAATATTTCAACACTTATTTCGAACACTTGTGGGACCGGGCTGACAGCATTCCGACTCAAGCTGAGGCACAAGTATTGGTTTACTGCTTGAATGAAGGTAGTGGCTTCATGGGAGGAGCTAGAGTAGATTATCGCGTATGGGTCCACGAACAAGGGCATATGCGAGTTGAGAACTGTCAAGACCAGGTGCAGCGAGAGCAGCTTTGATCGCATCGAGTGAGAGCGAAGGTCACGTTCACTGTTGTCTTTAATGAGTCCGTGGTTGACCTTTCTCGTGGAACTGACCTTTCACTATTGAGAGGCTTCATCGTCAACTTGCAGAGGGCCCTAAATACTAGAAAGGCATCCTTGACAAAAAGATCATTCGGAGACATCGCATGGATGTTATTCAGATTTGGATGTGCTTCTTCTAATGGACTGGGTCTGCTAAAATGTTACATTCACTTGATGAGAGCACATGAAGACTCACGAAGGTGCATGCTCGTTCGGGTCGAAAACTTGAAGAGCGTCGCTGGTTGCGGGGGCAGCCGTTTCCGTATCGAATGGTGCCTCTTGTTGTGCCTCTTCTTTGTTAATTTCTACGACTGGAGATATAGGCGTTTCGGCGGAACCGTTGGGGGTTGATGGCAACGCGCTATCTGGGACCTCTATTTCGCTCTTTGTGCTGGTGGATGGAGAGTTTATTACAGGAGCCACACCGACTTTGCACCGAGTAAAGACGTGGTGCACCATTTGTGTGAGGCCACCTTGAGCAACCATCTGGTTTACAGCGTCGGTGCTCAACAAGAAGACATTATAAACGGTGCGAATTGCCTTGAGTAAAGAAGAGTGGTGGACAAAGATGGTGGGCGAAAGAATTAGCGCGAGTAATGCCTTCACAATCTGCAAGGATACAGGCTCTGGGGTGGTTTCTGTATGACAAGCAGTTATAGTATGAGCAATGAGGTCCACCAGCGTCGGTTGGCCCAAACTGGCTTGAGATGCATTCCCCGAATGACGACCTGTTGGGTGTGGCGACGGTGGTGGCGACGGTAAGGAATGCGCTTCGTGAGTCGATGACTCTGCGAAAAACGAGTAGGAAATAAGCTTCGAGATACAGTCGAGACTGGCGATCATTAGCTTCTCGTTCTTCGTTTCGCAGGCAAGCCGGAGAGGTTCAAATATCTCTCGTGGGTGCTCGCTGGCTTCATTACTCCGAATGAGCTCCAAAGCCCGCTGGGTGCTCTCCTTGAGAGGCACGATCCTCTTGGCTTCTTTAGAGGCCGCAATTGCCTCGAGAGCAGTTGTTATTAACACAATTGAGACGCTGTTGCCTGACAGGCCTGATGACATAGTCACGGAACGCCGATGAGAAGGTTCAGCGCTACTCGGAGGCTGCAACGACTCCGTGTGGCCATTCGCGTTGGCCCGAACTGGATCCACCGTCAACGCAGGCGTCGCAGATGGCGCCTTCGCTGGCGGCGTGGGTGGAAGAGCTGGACTTGCAGCTTCAGATCCTACGTGTAAATTGTAGCTCAGATCCTGCGAAGGGTTTGTCGTTCCGTTGGTCTCCAGATCCTTGTCGATTGGATCGGGTTGTTCTGAAGGTGAAGTCGGCGTAGTTTCGTGTTCCTGTATCTCAGGAAACGAGCTTGGCCCCTGCAAGTCCATATTCTTGTCCCCGGTATCTAGTCGGGGTTCAACTGCGCGAGTATGACCGAGAGACGTTGCAGGTGTGTCATTGGGCGGCAGGTCGGGCGAGGCGGGTGGAGGAGACGAGGCGCCAGTCGACACTTCTTGCACCTGGTGGTCTACCTCCATAGGATGCCGGATAAGGGTGGAAGGAGCAGCGGGTGAAGGCGCTGGAGACTAGAGAGCTTATGCAGTCTATTTACTGTCGTCTGCGTTCGCGGCCGTCGCAGCTTTCACACAGGCCAAGCAAATTCCACTTCACGTGATTCCATATCTAAATATGGTAACCCGCCGCCGCGTCAATTACTCGCGTTCGGCGAGATCGCCCAAATGACCATGTCTTCAACGGTTCCCTCTGGCGCAGCCGCAGCAATCTTGCAGCCTTCAGAAGCTGTGTCCGAAGATGCCGTTTCTGTCCAGGGTCCTAATTTTGACTCTCCATTGTCCCTTCACCAGTTTTTGGCATCGTATGAACGCATCGGTTTTCAGGCAAACAGCCTTGGTCGGGCAATCGATATCGTGAACAAAATGGTACGTGAGACTGGTAAAAACTAACCCCTACCTCAAACATGTTTTAGAGGACCTGGAAACTCTCAGATGAACCGATCACGGATGATGAAAATGAGGCTTACTTGTCACCAGAGGTCCGACTCAACACGCGTTGTAACATCTTCTTGGGCTACACTTCCAACCTCATCTCTTCGGGCTTGCGGGAAATATTCCTCTATCTTGTCAAGCATAAGCACGTCTCAGCGATCGTAACGACTGCGGGTGGAATCGAGGAAGATTTCATAAAATGCCTCGGAAAGACCTATCTTGCTGATTTTAACTTGGACGGGGCCACTCTTCGCAAACGGGGTATGAATCGTATCGGAAACTTGATTGTCCCAAACGACAACTACTGCAAATTTGAGGACTGGCTCACACCAATCCTGGACAAAATGCTCGAAGAGCAAAAGTCGACGGGTCAGGTCTGGACACCGAGTTCTTTCATCAGACGCCTAGGATTGGAAATTAACAACGAAGAATCTGTGTATTACTGGGCATACAAGGTGCAGTTTAGTCGTTCCGAGTTTTATTGCCATCTTAATTCTGTTTTGTAGAACAATATACCCGTGTTTTGTCCAGCCCTGACAGATGGATCGATTGGGGACATGATCTATTTCCACTCTTATCGTAATCCAGGTCTCATAATCGATATCGTCAAAGATATCCGGGATCTGAATGACCTCTCACGAAAGTCCAAGAAAGCTGGCATGATCGTTCTTGGTGGTGGGGTTTGCAAACACCAGATTGCAAATGCGATGCTGATCGTGAGTGATTTACCATCTATTGTAATCCATTTTCTCATAGTGAACCAGCGAAATGGTGCCGACTATTCTGTATTTATTGTGAGTTTCGAATTCGCACCCGTTGTTCGTCCTCATCCCCTTGTAGAACACAGGACAAGAGTTCGATGGCTCAGACTCAGGCGCCAGGCCTGACGAAGCCGTTTCTTGGGGTAAAATTCGTGCAGGCTCGGAATCAGTCAAGGTAAAGAGGCTATCATATCGTTGCAATATATACTTAACACCAATGGCAAGGTGTTCGCAGATGCTACACTCGTATTCCCACTACTGGTTGCTGCGACATTCGCTAGAGATGGCCAACAGAAATAAATCCCGTGATAAATCGACCCACACCTGCATTGCCCCGATATTCCCGCCATGCCGCGACTGAAAACGCGACGAATGCCTATGAAGGGTTAATTCTGCATTTCGCCTGACCACAAAATAAGGTCGTCTCTGAGTAATTGAAGGATCATTAATGCATCCCGCAATGTTTGTTCCATAATGGTGTCCGCCGAATCCAAGGTCATGACCGCATCATCGAAGGCACTTTTCGCCAGATGGCAAGCCCGCTCAGGGCTCTTCCGCACATCTTATCCAAAGTAAGCATCCTTCATAATCCTGATATTATGCGTTCCTTACCATGGTAGAACACGGAAAAGTTTAGCGCGAGCCCCAACCGTGTGGGATGAATAGGTTCAAGGGTTGAGAGAGCGTGCTTATATGCAGTCTTGTATGCGTTCAAAGAAAGCTCCGCATAGCGCTCTCGGTCCTTTTTATGAGCGAACTCCGCCAAATAGCGATAATAATCCCCCTTCCTACAACGGTTGGAATGTGAATGACGCAATCTAGGTAGGACTCACATTTTCGAGTAAAACACTGTCTCCTCACCCGCATTCGCAGCGGGTACGAGTTGCTTATCCAGCAAATTCACAATATCTTGACAGACTCCCGTCAACTCCCTTTCAATCCGATCACGTTGCTGCCTTATCAAGACGAGTGTTCTTGTAGCGGAGCCAGAAGTCCGCGCAGCTTGGTGCTTTTCGAATCCATCGATTGTGCGCCAGCTGTTCCGTTGAGTGTTGGTGAGGTTCTTGTAAGCTACGGAAAGTAAATTCCGTTCATCTGTTGTCAGTCGGCCATCATTCTCGTTGATTATGGCCTTGATTTCTGAGACGACATCTATCCCTACGTGAGTAGAAGCGTACAAAGCGACAACCTCATCCAACCTTCATAGCGCTCTGCCTCCCCTGCTAGCTCTGCGATAAAGAGTCGTTCAACTCGTGATGGGTGTGAAACTGGCTGCTTGGATGTTAGCACGGCGATTGGTGTAGGGGAGGGGGTCATACCATTGCTAGCGGGCTTCCTGGGACGCAACCTTGAATTGCCGGCCTTTTGTATGGACCCAGCTGGGGGGAACAGGGCAAAGGGAACAGCAGTCACACACACAGAGCATGCCTCGCTCATAAATGCCTTCATATCCTTCGATGCGTTCATTGATTTCCGAATTAAGTGGAAAGTTGCACAATCACATAACAATCAGCATTCCCTCTCCATATGTGAAGAAACACGAGTTGCTAAGGGTAGCCTTTCCCCAACCACGTTGCAAACAGGAGGATAACCACGACCAAAGCGTATGGTGAATCTATACCGACGACTATCCGCGTAGGATCTAAGTTGTTGACGTCAATAGTACGAAGTCGCGTTATCAACGTTTCTCGTCATAGAAGTGGTCCAAAGTGGATTTAAAGATCTCGACCGCCGTTTTCATTTTATCAAACTAGAGGAAGAGCATTATTATGATATCGCAAAAGGGGTAACCGAAGAGAAGTGACCACTCACCTCCTCGTTGCTGAAACTAACGCGCATATGCCCATCGTTGATAGCTGTGGTATCTTCAGGCTCAGAGGCCGAAAACATCACGCCTGTCAATACGAGTGTCAGAGTCCGACACACGTTACGACGAGACTGTTTTACCAGGGCCAAACAAAACACCAGATTCTGCCAGTTTTAACCATAGTTTTGTTTCCAAAGCCTCCTGCCCATGGAACTCGTACAGTGGATGAGTTTCAAAATGCACTTTGAGCTGAAGTCATGGGTTAGATTAGAAACGGCGTTTAAACGGATAGACTTACCCAAACAAACATGCCCGAGGTCGGCGGTACGAACGATAGTACTGGCGAGCGATTGCCTGATTTCTCTCTAAATGCTTGGTAGATTACGCCACCATCCCAGAGGCTCTTCTCGTCCGCGACAGTAACTGGTGTGAAGTGAAATGTATCCAACAAGCAGTCCACAAAGAAGTCGCGCCTTGAGATGTACTGAGCTTGTAAGCCTAGAAAGGGACGTCAGTATCCACCGAAGGTAGATAGCCTTCAATGAACCCACCTCTTAGCCACCGCGTGTATCCTTCATCCTTCCAGTTGAGTAATAGACTCGTGACGAGTGCCTGATGGAAGGTTACCTAGAGTTGCCCATAGAAGGGAGGTAACTCGCCTGGCTGAAGCCGCAAGGTGCTTGAAGACTAGTTTCTCCTTGTCGTTCCAATCGTTCCGCAAATAACGGGTTACATGTAAACCAACCAAGGCGACACCCAGGAGCGATAACCTAATAACCATTCACTGGCTAGATTCCGGGAAAAGAGGGCAAACCTACCTTGGAAAAGCTGTCGAGACGGATCACTCTGCCTTGAACATCGAATGCAAGATAACTGGGTTCGAGTGTCGAATACCACTTGTCATTCTGAATCTCCTTGGATTTGCCTCTGGACGCCTTGGGAAGATATTGACCATGCTGGAGGAAGTAATAAGGGTCATCTTCGACGATGATAATGTCTGCTAACAGTGAGCTGGGGAGTCACAAGAAGGCCACCGTCCTTACCGAATTCAACACATATGTTGTATATTTCTTGCTTCCTCGGGGCACTCATCGTCTGGTATTCTAGGTGAGCCTAGGGTTAAATTCATAGTTCTTTACTCACCCCACCAGTTGGATTTTGACCGATAGGGATGGTGTATAAAACATGGGGCCTGAGGACAAATTACTTATGCAGAACCTATGAAGTAGCAAAGATGTGTACCTTGACATATTCCTTGACTTATCATCCCATGTAGCAAGTATTTCGCGGAATTTATCGCTTCGTATTCCCTGGATGTCCATAGGAAGTGGGACCATTCGAACCCCGAGAGGTATTACTGTCGCCTTTGCTGATGGGTATGTCCACTCAGCCGCGAAGATGCCCTCTCCAGGATTGCACAGCGTAAGGGCAGCCCTACACCACCCATCCGTGTTACCACTGTTTATCAAAGTCGCCCAGTTATCGTATGCGGGTTGATAGACCTCGGCTGTGAATCGCCGGATGAAGTCTTGAATCTGAGGCATACCCCTCGCCAACCCGTATTGTAGGGCTTGTGCAAGATTTATATCGCCATCCTTGGCCGGGTAACGAGGAACAGTCAAAGAGGTTGACTTGTCTCCTGAGAACAGGTTCCAGAGCCAGGACAACGAACTTTCCCTCGAAGTTGCAAAGCTACTTGGTACAAGTGCATCTGCTGAGACCCTGGAGTAGGGAAAGTAATCAGGATGGGGAAGACCTTGTAAAGACCACTGGGTTAGCATAGAAAGCCAGAGACGAGCATTCATGGGTCACCTCCGGCAAGGTTGATAAGGTTTGGATGCCCAAGGTACTTTTGCAATCCCTTCAGAGGAGAAGTTTGCCGAGCCTTGGAGAGATCAGAGAGATGGTGCGAAAGGTCAATGCCAGGCGCCCGTTTGACTTCTGCACCTGCGTGCATGGCTTACAAGAAGAAACCAGAAGGCGGAAGTAAGCAAAAGGGCTCATTCCTTTGGCAGTCCTTTTGTAGTAAGGAAAGATAAGCGGTGTGTGCTATCCCATAGCAGTCTCAGGGTGACCTGAAAATTCCATAAATAGTGAGCTGATATGATAGACGTCAATGAACTTGTTCGGCGAACGGATGACGTTGACCCGGCTGACGGATTCCCACCCTCCGATTTTGGTTATGGATCCAGGATTTGATTTTCAACAGTAACCGGCTGGATTCAATTGGGCCACAAAAACTGAGAAACCTCCGGTTGGTTAGCTCAACCGAGATTCACGACGTGCACGAACTATTAGACAATATTATACCTATTTCCGTCGCCTATGACTCCGTCGAATATCTAATGGAGTTGTTCTGCATTTTATGTGAATTCCTCGCTATCCTTACACTTAGTGTTCATACCGGACATTTCCATTTATTTGAAGCGTCATTCTCTTCTCTTCTCTACCTCGAAGGTCTCTAAGAGAATGATTAATGGAAAACTTACCGGGTTTTGCAGCCGAATATCGTGACCTCGTTCTGAATATGACTTTAGGCAAAGACTGAAGAATCAATGGCAATAAGATGACATTGCTGAGTTACGACACGATCCTACAACTGCACAACCGAGGGTGAACCTTTGAAAGACCTTGACAAACTGAACAACGCATCCATAAAAACCACAAGCATAGGCGACTCCCTTCCACACGTTGAGCCATGCTTCGCTCGCTCGTTACGTCGCTTATTGGAAGGATGTGGAACGGCGTCGCAATGGATAGCAAAAGCCGTCTATAAATCTGCATGAGTCCGATGCGGTCAGCGCGTAAAACTGCACGTACCGAAAGAGAAGTCGCTCTTCATCCTAACAAGAAGCGCGATGGACGCGAACGCCCGAAGGTCGCCTGAACGTTGGAAGGCGAAGAGAGTCTAGGGGGGGAAATTGGCAAGTGGAAGGAGACGAGTCGGGAGGAAAGGCACCTGAGACCAGACACGGGTGGGTTGAGTTGGCGAACACCAGCCGGATAACGGGTCTTGAGGCGAAAGTAAAGGCAGAAGGGGTCTTATATATCTTTTCGCCAGATCCCCAAAAGGTTTTTTCTACTTGCTAGTTTAGGACGTATCATGATGTTCAACAGGGTTGAAGCGTTGCATAGTGGTGATCGATAGCGCGATAAGGAGGAGGCGTTATGGATGAGTGATCCAGGAAGCCATATCGACGAAGATCTTGTCATACAGTTCCTGCACAAACATCTGGCGCCGTGCAAATTGATAATAGCTTCACGGGAGAACCTTCAAGAACTTGGAAAAGGCAACCGTGCGCCAAGCCATCGTGCAAGCCACTTTCAGGGCCAACTGTTTGCGCTGCTTTAGGGCCGGTGCTCGCAGACACATGGCCGGAGTCATCCGTCCTCACCTCCATCACAAACCATCAACTCGTTAGCAAAACAACCACTTCGTAAATCGGAGGAGGAAGTGCTGTTAGGTTAAGTTGGTAGTGGGAGAAGAGGTGCGTTATAGCCATTTTAAGACCATTTCATCGACAATAATTAACCCCAGTTCGTGTCACACAAGTTGGATTCGAGAATGGCATATCAATTTTCAAGGAAGGGTTGCTTCAAGTGTGGCAATCGTGCGTCATATCTCTTATTCCTCCGCGAAAACTTTATCAATCAATCTTGCCTGTCAAGTTGGTCATATCGCCGAGAATTGTACATCGGACCAGAGGTTGTGCTACAACTGTCGCCAACCCGGTCATGAGTCCTCTGCTTGCCCATCACCTCGCACCGTTTCCGCGAAGCAGTGCTACTCTTGTGGCGGCGTTGGCCATATTCAGGGTATGGTATCTCCTGTTCCATTTTCGTCCTTGTCTCATTTGGAATCTCAGCCGAATGTCCCAGCTTGAGAATTCAACAACAAGGCGGTAATCAGAAGTGCTACGTATGGTCTTTGTTTCTCTGCCAACGTTCTGCTTATCACCCTCTCTTAGAATTGCGGACGTTTCGGGCACATCGCCCGTGCGTGCCCTAATGGTGGTGCATCTGGGTTTGCATCACGCGCGCCTCCTCCTGGTCGTGCTTTGAACACCTCAACTCTACCCCCTGTCAAGTGTTACAGATGTGGGGGTCCGAACCATATGGCCCGGTATGCTGTCTGCTTATCCACTAGTCGACGCATTCTCATCCCTTTCCAAAAGTGACTGCCTTGCAGCGCCAGGTACCACGGTCAACGATAACATCCCCACGGGTCCAGCGGCAGGCCTGAACAAAAATAAAACCTGCTACAAATGTCAGCAGGAAGGTCATGTGGGTCTATTCTTATTTAGCCTTTGGTACTTTTGCTTAATTCTTACTAGATTGCGCGAGACTGCACTGAGAATACCGAATATGTCGCGTGAAATAAGTATAGTACATCGCAACCTCGAATGCTCGTATCGCATACATTGTAACAAGGCCTGATAATCGATTCGCTTGTGCCATCCCGGCTGCGCTACACTTGCCTGTGTGTCGGAATATGCCTTCAGAATTGTTCATTGACATCGATTGTACCTGGTTTTGTCCTGAAAGGATCGGCATATTCACATCTTGGAATGTTCCTCAAAATTCTCTGCACCCGTTTGAGAGTAATTTATCCCCCTATCCTTGCTCGCTATCACTTGGCCTATTGTCCCCGGAGGCGCTGGCGCGGTGCTGTCAGCTAGTGAACATTGATTTCACTGATAGAGTATACCTCTTCACGCTTGGAACACACGAGTAGGTTGTATGGCGTTCTTCCGGTGCTTCAAAGATGACCCCGACATCTGGGATATGTTACTGTAGTTAGCAGATAATCTCGACATATCTCCGCCTGGCGATGGAAGGCACAGGCTGAAAATATCAACCCACAAACAAGCGCCAATACAATCGTCATCAGAAACTATGCCTTGCACAAGATGGCGATGCGACCACACTCCGTGCTGACCCACTCTACGCAGTTGCAATGGCGTGCATTCCCTTCAAAACGAACGTTCCTTAGCTTCCCCTTCTCCGGTTCGTCGTCATGGGACAAGCCCCAAACCTACCATGAACGAAAACTTTTCCTGTCCGTCCGAGGATCTAATTTCGTCGGTGGGCTGACACTAACAGAAGCTTATTAGTTATAATCAAAAGGAACTCTACGATATCGTATCTGATGTTTCTTTGTACCCCCGTTTCGTGCCCTTTTGCACATCAAGTCGCGTTGTCAAACCTCCAAGTCGTTCCAGCCAACCGGGTGCTACATCCTACACGATGGAGGCCGAACTGACGGTCGGGTTTCTTCAATTTACCGAAAAGTACACAAGCAGAGTGACTTGCATTCCATATAAATCTGTTCAAGTAAGTTCAAAGCAACATGCCGGGAAAGGCCCAAATGCTAACCTAGTCTCTCACAGGCCGTCGCAGCTTCATCGACGCCTTTATTCAAAACGTTATCCACAACTTGGCGTTTCGAACCAGCCCTAGGTGGCATATCACGCAATTCAGATCGACAACCTCGATCCCAACCCACATCCCAACTCCAGCGGCAGCAGCAAAGTGGTGTCGATCAGGCTAACAAGGCCACATCGACATGGGTTTCTCTCGATTTAGAATATGGATTTACCAACCCTCTCCATGCAACCGTCTCGGCCGCGTTCTTCGGACAAGTTTCCAAGCTGATGGTCAAAGCATTCGAGGACCGATGCGCCGAGATATATGGTTCTCGAACTTCGTAGACCAGCTAACTTTCCTTTTCTATTCGGCTGGGCAATAGACCACTGCAGGATTCACATGGGAATAGAATGGACTCGGTTTCGTCCGCGCTTATCGTGCTTCTTTTGACCATATCGGTTGTCAGTGTCGACAATGTGCTTGCTAGTCACTTCAGTCGTTCTCTCGTCGGTTGGGGGGCTATTGAAGTTCTCTCCGTCCTCGTTGCACGAACATGTTCTGAACACATTGCAGTCTCTGAGTTATCGATGATCAGATATTGTGTGTGGAGGTTAGAACCAACAGGGGTCCCTTCACCTGCGGGTTCAATTTACTGGAACCTGTCATTTCAAATGTGAAAGGGTATGTATTCAATAGAGTCTTTACTGATAAACATAAGCACAAGCTTGTCACAGTTTACTTCGCAATTTAGCTGCCCGTTTGATGCTGAAAGTAAGACGAGGCAAGTGGCAGTTCACGATACCCGACAGCGCTTGAACTTGTATTACGACTTCCTCCTGATTCAAGGCGACAAGTTTTCCGGTTACTGGGAAGTCCCGAGCTACGGAAGGATTCTCGATTAATTCCTCATTCACGCCAGAGCCAAACGTGTTTTACCGTTGTCTGTCGGCGCGACCTGCACGGTGTCACCGAGACGAATATCAAGGCGATTTGCTTCAGTTGTATCGAAGCCGACGACATCGTAATCTTCATGAGAAGACTTGAGGATATTTTCGGCCGCTTCGTCACCAGTTATCTTGGCTGGTGCTGGAAGTAACTTCCTTTGTTGTTGAACATGGTCTGAGAGGCGGTCAATCCACTGGGATAGGTGGGCTAATTAAACATCCATGGGAACCTCATGAAGCGGGAACTGACCTGAAGGACTTTTGGATACTGTTTGGGGTCGAATAATGTTTCGGGGCCTCTAGCTGACATCACCCAAGCAAGAACGAAATGCACGGAGATGTCAGCCAAGCTGGGGAGTTGTGTATCGAAGAGCCATTCTCTTCCGTCACTCAGTTGCTGTTCAAGCAATGCCTATGAAGATCTTGTTGAGCCACCCTGTAGATGGAGAGCGGAAGACGTTTACCAGGTGGGACGACAACTGACTGAGCGCAGCACCTCTGCCGGCCTTCATAGCTTCGAGATCAATCTGTGCTCCTCGGAGCTAGTATAAACGGTGTTTATTGTTTCAAGTCTGGTGATGCGTGAGTGAGAAGATACGTACTGCACTCCTGTCCTTTATAAACGCCTCCGGAAATCTGTCCCACGGAAGTAACGCAGGCGCCAGCGAAAATAAAGTAGAGTCCGCATAGAACTGTGCAAAGACTTTCAGAGCGCCGGTATCGGTGCCCCTCCCGTGTTTTGCCAAAGGAAATATGGTTCCATACCCATCAGCAGGAGGAAACCGGCGCTCTAGCGCCGACACGATGAGACTTCATGAAATTGTTTTAGGAGAGAACAGAAATAGTAACGGCACGGGCGTTACCTGGTGTCGCAATAGACATCATTCCCAATGGCGAGAATTGGGATCCTCCTGTAGTTAATACCTAACAACACAGTGATCTCGGGACGGGGCAGTGTTAAAGACACCTTGATGGGATCAAGGCTTCAGCACAGAACTTGGTGTTGATAGCTGACCTACGTTGACGAACTGATGCGGAACTTTCTTGAGGAGTAAGGTGTTGTCGATCTTTCGAGAAAAGGGAGAGGCGTCGTAACTAAGCGAACGGAAATATCAGTGGGGTGGAAGTGCTTGCAGAGAGCTGTACCACTTACCGATACAAAATCACGTTCGGTTTCGCCGCCATGGATCGAATTTGAATACAGTCGCTACGGCGTACAAAGTGCAGTGCAAGGCCTCGTAACGGGCGTGCTGGTATTTATCGTCGTTTCCGGTTATTGGATGACCTTAGCCGTCATGTGAACTTTTTGGGCATTCCGACGTCTGTCGGATTTCATCAATCGAACAGCGATGGGTTATGTACCTTATTGCGCAAGTGGTTGTAGAGACAAGGGTTGTCGGTTAGATCGATGGCCCCTTTTCAATTCACCCTGTTTGTGACAGATTCGTTGGATATTTTTGGCTGGACTTTGAAAATAGCTGGAGGTCCTTGGGGTCTCTGCACGTTTTCGAGGTCTTGTAGGGAGCTGTGCCTCTTCTGGGCTGGTCGGTCTGGACGGGGGCTTACATGCGCCGAACGCGCTGGGTTGCCACACCGGGGACATTTTGGAGTGCTTGGGGGAATTGATTGCAAGCGGTGCCTCCTCACATCGCCTTCTTTCGTGACACAAAAACGTTGCGGTTGTTCAGGGTTCATTTAATCCCTAGCATCTATCCTCCACCATCCTCAGTCTTGCGCCATGACGGACAATCGCCCTCCTCTTCCTTCAACGCATACTGATCCCTTTGCAGATCGTCCGCGTCAAACCCAGTTCTCTGAGCCAGAACGCCCATATCGCGGTCCCCGCCCATACGAGAGCACGGCGAGCCTCCCTCAGGATTACAACAACTACGAAGACGATGAGTACATAGAAAAGCAGCCCCTCACATCTGGCCAGGCTGGCTTCACAGGAGGATTCTATCCCCCCGGGTAGGCCCACTCCTAATACGTTCATTAGCGGCCTCTAACATCGCGTATTTTCTCCAGCCCTGTTGATCCAACCGCGTTTGGAGATCCATACGACCATCCAGGAGGTCGTCCAGTGTCAGTCGCGTCGTCTACAGGTGGTGTCGAAAGCGCCTGGAGGCGTCGTCAAACCATCAGGCGTGGCGTCACCCGTAAAGTCAAGCTTACGCAGGGTAATTTCATCGCAGAATATCCTGTCCCTACACCTGTATACTCGGCTGTCGAGAGCAAGTATACTCAAACTAAGACGACCGAATTTTCGTGAGCCTCCCCACATCACGCGCCTCTTATCAGGATATTGATCGTAGCACGCCAGGCACATGCGATACACTGCTGCGACCTGTGACCCTGATGAGTTCACCGAGGCTAATGGGTGGTCTTTGCGGACCAAGATGTATGAGCGAAATACCGAACTCCTCATCGCTGTTACGTCCTACAACGAAGACAAGACGCTCTATGCGCGCACTCTTCATGGAGTGATGCTCAACATCCGTGATATTTGCAAGACTAAACAGTCTAAATATTGGCGTAGGACGGCAGAGGAAGGCAATCCGGCTTGGCAACGAATCGTTGTGGCCCTCATTGTCGACGGTTTGGAACCCATGGACAAGAGTGTTTTGGACCTTCTTGCAACTGTTGGTGTTTATCAAGATGGTATCATGAAGAAGCAAATCGATACAAAGGAAACTGTTGGTCACATCTTCGAGGTTTGTGATGCACATGAACTTCCCTCTGTCATACTTATCGGCTGGGCAGTACACGACTCAGTTATCCGTGGATGCGACTCCTCAACTCGTGCTTCCTCAAGGTGAAGACCCAAATAACTTGGTTCCCGTCCAGATTATCTTCGTTCTCAAGGCCAAGAACCAAAAGAAGATCAATTCTCACCGTTGGCTCTTCAATGCCATCGGGAAGATGTTGAACGTACGGCTCTCCTTTCGTTCTTTATCCCACAACTCAATCCGTCGATCAGCCCGAGATTTGTGTTTTGATTGATGCGGGCACCAAGCCCGGCCACAAGTCGATCTATTACTTGTGGGAGGCCTTTTACAACGATGCTAACCTCGGTGGTTGTTGTGGTGAAATTCACGCCATGATCAAGGGAGGCAAGAAGCTCCTCAATCCTTTGGTCGCTGCTCAAAATTTCGAATACAAGATGTCGAATATTTTAGGTACGTTTGAAGCACGTACCTGTCTACCTCAACTAACATGTTCGTTCCAGACAAACCGTTGGAAAGTAGCTTCGGATATGTCTCTGTGTTGCCCGGTGCTTTCTCTGCGTACCGCTATCGTGCCATTCTTGGACGTCCGTTGGAACAATACTTCCACGGTGACCACTCGTTGGCCGACCGTTTGGGTGCCAAGGGTATCTATGGCATGAGCATCTTCACGAAGAACATGTTCTTGGGTACGTTTCACTCTTAATCCTACTCCCCTCTCGACTTACAATTACCTCAGCTGAGGATCGTATCCTCTGTTTCGAGCTTGTCGCAAAGGCCAAGGACCGGTGGACCTTGACTTACGTCAAGCCCAGTAAGGCCGAAACTGATGTACCAGAAACGGCTGTCGAGTTGATTGGTCAACGTCGTCGGTGGTTAAACGGTTCTTTCGCGGCATCCGTGTATGCGCTCGTCAACTTCTTCGCGTTCTACAAGTCGGGACATGGCATCATCCGGATGTTCTTCCTCCATATTCAGGCATTAGTACGTTATTTTCGTGGATATCGCGGTGATACTCTTGCTTAAAACGCCTGTAGTACAACGTCTTCTCGCTGATCTTCTCTTGGTTCGCTTTGGCAAATATCTGGCTTACATTCAGTATCATCATCGAGCTATTACCTCGGGAGAATATCTTCATCTTTGGCACTGACGATATCGTGAGTCCCTTGTCGCACGATATCTAATTGCCTATCAATCCACATCTACAGACACACTGGGTCAACAACGCTTTCAAATGGGTATACCTTGCCTTCCTGGCTCTTCAATTCATTTTGGCTTTGGGTAATCGACCGAAGGGTGAACGTATGGCTTACACTATCACCCTATGTGTCTTTGCCGTGCTCGCCCTTTACCTTTTGGTCTGTTCATTCTGGTTAACGGCCAATGCATTTGCGGTACGTTGGTTCCACAATCAAGAGCGCCCATATCCTTACACCGGTCCCAGTCGATTCCCGAAAAACTAAAGAACAAGACAACTGCCGAGGTTATCCTGACGTTCTTCACACCACCTGTCGGTGCTCTCATTGCTGCTATGGTCTCTACTTTTGGTAAGTGCCTTAAATTATGATGCTGTCGTCAATACTGAGTCGGCTCCTCAGGTATCTACTTCTTCGCGTCTTTCCTCTACGTAAGCTTTTCATGAACTGCGACGAAGCGCAGACACTCAGTTGACCTCATTAGCGCGACCCCTGGCACATGTTCTCCAGCTTCTTCCAATACCTGCTCCTGGCGCCAAGTTTCACAAACGTTCTGAATGTCTATGCTTTCTGTAACCTGCACGATGTACGCAATTCCATTCCCCTTAGTTCAACTTGCTGACACCACCTCATCTAGGTCTCTTGGGGTACCAAAGGAAGTGACAAGGCTGACCCCCTGCCCTCGGTGTCGTCAAAGAAAGGAAAAGATGCGGACACAGTCGTTGTGGAGGATGTTACAAGGCAACAGGATGATGTCGATGCAGCTTTCAAAGAGACGGTTACCCGGGCTATCACCAAGCTCGAGACAAAGGAGGAGATCGAGAAGCCAACTCTAGATGACCAGAACAAGACTTTCCGTACAAGGTTGGTTGCGGCGTGGATGTTGTCCAATGCTGCCCTTGCTATCGCAATCGAGAACATCAATGGCTTGCCAAATGAGAACGACCCTCTTGCAGATGAGCAGAAGTTGGCTGCTCGTCAGAATAGCTACTTCGCCTTCATTCTCTACTCAACATTCGGTTTGTCTGCAGTACGCTTCGCTGGCGTAAGTCCCTTTGTAACCTGCATGAGTTCCTTTCACTAACACCTATTGCCCAGTGTCTTTACTACTTCATCAAACGCAATCTCTTCAGATTCTGCCGAAGGAACTAGTGGCCTATGCCCATCCCAGTGCCATATTTATGGCACTTTGATGACTACAAGGACATTTTACCCCATTTCTCCTCATCTCTTAGCGTCTTTTCCACCCAGGTTCTCAGCTCTCTCTCTCTCTCTCTTCTTGTAAAGGTTCGATATCTCTACACCTACACAAAAGTCGGATACGTTACTACCTACTAAGAATACATCGCGGAATAACCATGACTATCATCATCATCCCTTTGGGCTGGCTGAGGGTTGTGCCCGATAATTCCAGCGAAATCTGCAGGTAATCCGCCTTGAAGAGCTGGCCCACCAGGAACAGATGAGAACTGTTGGAAGAATAATCGCTCTAGTAATGCACGGTCATCTTCTTGTCTATTCGAACTGGTATCCGAAGCGTCTTCGGGGAGTTGGAGTAAATTGCGACGACAGACCGGGCAGGAGTTATTCTGTGTGAGTATGTTAGGATATATTGCTATCATTAGGCCTTCGCGGCAGCGCCCAACGGAAACACTCACACCATCCTTTACCCATTTGCGGATACTAGAGGTAAGGTGTTTCATCAATGAGGCAGTTCAAACAGAACGATGCGAGCACGAGACACGGAAACCGGGCGGAAGGATAAAACACGGGATTCATAGAAATTCGGAAAAAATGACTTACTCCTTCCGACAAAATATATGACTGCACTGCCATGGTTTGTCGAGTATTGTAACACCCAGCTCTTCTATGGGGTGTGCTGGTGAGTCCATGGCCAGGGCCATTTCTTCCTCGGCGAGTAGTGATGAAAAGGAGTTATAACATATTGAACACATTGAATCTATGTCGGGAACCAGGATGATGTGAATTGGGATGAAATGGGTAGGCATGGTTCGCACCTTTGTGTCCGAGTTTCTCAACTTGTTTCTCTGTCAAGTGAGGAAGCAGAGAGAGGAGCTCGTCTATCTGGCTGAAGGTTCCTATCCATATGTTCTCAATGCGACCAATTCGATGAACAAGACTGACGTTGGTGTGAGAGTACCAGCTGTACCCCCGGCCTCCGCCATAAACTGTTCCATTTGCTGGAGTGCTTCGTGAAGTGGATTTGAAGCCATTGGAATATGTTGAGTGCAACCTGGGGACTTACGCAATTACGCAATTGCCCACATCTTGCCGAGCTGAAGAAGGGGCACGTGGTACGTCATCGCGGTCATGTATATTAATGGCTTGGTATATACAGCGTTTTATACTGCAAGTACAGATTCGAGAAAGCGAGAAAGCGAACGAAAGGACGACATGCATGGTAAACATGAGGCAGGCAATAGCAAGGGACCGAGCGGAGAGATGTCAGATCGAAGTTGAGTGTTACTCTAGAACGGGTTTTCGTCATCTTGTTCGATCTCCTTCAGTTTACTATCACTTGTTTGGTCCATCATGTCTTCGTCTTCGTCGTCGCTGTTTGACGCGTCGTTCGTCTGACCGAAGAGTTGGACGGGCTTTGCACCTCTAATGGCGGTGGTTGGCAGCGTAAGTATTCAGAGTCTAGTTGCGCGTCCGAGGTTACTCACTTGTTGAAGTGCTTCTTTCGAGCATCGCTTAACTTCTGCGTACAAGGTGTCATCATATTATCGGTGGGTGACACGAAGGGTGGTTTCCTGACAGGATCAGAGTCAGCCACTTTACAGATTGACACGAGGAATAATCTCTACATACAGGCTCTTTGCCATCTTCTTCGCGAGCAGGGCTTTCGCACCCATCCCTGGTGCCTGGTTTATCGTGTTCTGCGGCACGACGACATGGGCTGCTTGCGAAGGGTTGTGCAGTGGTTGGATTGGGGCAGAGATGGGGGAGTCGTTAGGGGTCGAAACAGCGGACATTTCAAGGGCGATTATATAGACAAAGAGTAGATTAACGACAGGTGAGTTCGGTGAGGAGGTGAGTGTAGCTGTCTGTGGTTGCGGTTGCGAGACCGTCGACGCGTGGTCTGGATTTGAACTTCACGCGTCTGAGGCCACGTGATGAGAATTTCCCTTTCTGGCGATGACATCCGGACCGTCGACGTCCCGCTTACCGTTAGCCAGTGACTGTGGCGGCATGAGGACTCTTGAGGGTCCACGAGAAAGACAAGTGGTGGACATGATGGTGCTCCTGATCATCATTCCTCATGGAGACTATGTCCCACTCTGTACCACTTACCCCAAGTTCCCCAGATAGCCGCACTTCGGTACATCCTCGCGCTTCACGGAACCATACTGCCATAAAATCTGTCCCCACTATGTCGTCCTCTTTCTTCACTTTATCATGCCTTCCCCCAGACATTCGGTAGACGAAAAAGGCCTTGATGAAAAACCCCAGGCCTATGGACAAGACGCGGATGCAGAGTTCGGGGGAACGGAAGCACGGAAGGCTTTAGAACGCAAGTTGCTCCTCAAGCTGGATTTACGGATGAGTGTTTTGATTGTGATTTATGTTCTTAATTATGTGAGTCCATCTTCCGCCAGCTCACCGCCTCCTTAACGCTCATCTCTTACTAGATCGATCGAAATAATGCTGCGTTCGTGTGCTCTATTATTGCTTCGATGCGTATTTTAACTCTGAGCAGGGCTGCACGTCTCCGAGGGTTCGAGGCGGATTTACACCTCAAGGGTATGGCAGTTCATAACTTCCTTTCGCGGGGTAATTCATTGGGGTTTCAGGGAAAGAATTTGCAACTCTACTCTCAATTCTTTATGTTGGATATATAATTATGCAGATACCCTCGTAAGTCAAACCCGACATTCCCGGCAGTCCAGCTGATCGTGTGCTAGAAATATGTTCTTAAACTGGATGGGGCGACCATCGATATATTTACCGTCGTGTATGATCGTTTGGGGCACTATATCGTGTTTGACCGGTACGTATTGAAAAAACTCCCTGCCCAGAGTTCATTAATCGTCAAACAGGTGCGACGCACAAGTACGTTCTTCGATCGGTTATGGGTGGATGTTTTTTGAGGGGTTCTCTTCAGTTTCGTTGGAGCACTTCTTACACGTTTCTTCCTTGGCTTTGTGGAGGCCGCGTTCTTCCCTGGTGCCCTGGTCAGTCTTCTATCAATCCTTATCATTCTGATCTTATGCCAGATTAGTTCCTCCTTTCCAAATGGTACAAGCGCAACGAGCTCGGTCTGCGAACGGCCATCCTATTCTGCGGAAATATTGCCAGCAATGCGTTTGGCGCGCTCCTTGCTTCAGGTATACTCAACAGTATGCAAGGGAAGCAAGGGCAAGCTGCATGGAGGTAAGCTATTAATAAACGATGCGTTCAAACCAGCTCGACTGACCTTGCACGAGGTGGCTGTTCTTCATCGAGGGCGCGCTGACGATCGCCGTTGCCGTCATCGCTATGTTTGTTCTTCCGGATTTTCCGACAAATACTCGGTGGTTGACATCTGAGGAACGTGCACTTGCCTTGAGGCGATTGGAAGAGGACGTGGGCATCAAGAATTCAGATGAAACAGACAGTGAAGAAGCTGGCGGATTTTGGGCCGCAGTGACGGATTGGAGAGTATGGTGGTTGGCACTTACGCTGACTTCCCAAACGGTCGCACTCTCGTTCAATGCCTTTTTCCCGACTTTGAGTGCTACGTTGGGCTTCAATAGCACGGTCACTCTGCTATTATGCGCTCCCCCATTTGCAATAGCCGCCGTTGCGGCGTTTTTACTCTCGAGGTGGGTTCTTGGAGCCAACTTTGGCTGACGTCGTTTGCTGATGCTTTGGACAGGCACTCTGACAAGGTTGGAGAACGGTTTTATCATATAGTGGCCTCGTGGGGTACTGGTGTTTTGGGGTTCGTGATTGCTGTATCGACGATGAATACAGCTGCACGCTACATCTCTCTGTAGGTCTTTGGGTTGAGGGGATCCGGCCATCCGTCTGACTAACTGACAGGTTCTTGATGGCACAATCATATGCGGGCTACGTCGTTTTCCTCGCATGGATGAGCAATTCTTTCCCCCGACCAGCTGCCAAACGGGCAGTCGCCCTGGCGTTGATGAACGCTTTTTCCCAACTTGGGAATGTTGCTGGATCGTAAGTTTGCTGGTCGTTGATTACATTCATGACTTATTTTTGTGCGATATAGATACGTGTGGCCCAATAACTGGGGACCGACGTTCCGAAATTCTTATGGCATATGTATCTCCACGTCGGGCTGCGCCATCTTGATGAGTTGGATCTTTAGGCGATATCTGGTTTCGCAGAACAAGCGATTTGAGAGGGAGGAGCAGGCGAGGGGACAGAGCTCGAACGGGTTTAGATACATTCTGTGAGATAAAGTGCACATGCGTATCGATTTGTGTAGGGTCAAACGTTTATGAACGCTGACGTGAACCAACGCCGGAGCATGAAACCCGTGCAACTGGCTTGTTTGTACCAGTCAAGCCAAGCAACTGTTTCCGCTACCTCATAACTTGGTCCGCGATCTCATACCGCGCCTGACCTCTTCACCACCACCACCACCACCCCCGCCATTGCCCCAGAGCCCGAGATGAATTCTCTGGCCTATCTGTCGCGTCAACTCGACGTCTGGGCTGCTTCCCCAAAGAACTTGCCCACATCCCCAATCTCGGACCACCCCGTCGATCCACAAACGCAAAGACCACCCAATTTCTCATTGCACCGGGTCAACACCTGGTCCTCCAAGGCTTTTCTCCTTTCTGACCAGCCCGGCTCGTCTTCCTCGCTCAAGCATAAGCGCTCTTCCTCATCACCCTCGATCGCGCTCGGCCTCCATCTACGCCAACGAACCGCTGCCAACTCAGCTTCCCCCTCAGTTTCGTTCGACCGCCCAAAAATGGCTATTTCACCCATTGACTCCTTCATGAGGCGCATATATTTGCTGCGTGTACTGCTTGTTGTCTGGGATAACTTTCGTACCGCTTGGGCAAGACTTATAGCTACACTCTCGAAACGGGACTTGGCGATTCAAGACACCCCCGTTCCCGAAGCAAAGGATAGCAGTGAAGATGAAATGGACGACCCATTAGTTACAAGAGCCAAGCCACAACCCCAGACCCTCCCAAGTGTTCCCGCAGATCTCCCTCTGCCAGCCGAGGAACCGACGACCAAAGAGCACGAAACCCTGCCACCACCACCCCCTTCACCACCTTCCGATCAAGAGTCTCGCTCAGCTACGCCTATCCTGCGCTCTAGAAAGCCTGCATTTCACCTACCCAAGACTCTCGTACTCGATCTCGACGAGACGCTCATCCATTCGACCTCCCGACCCCTGCATATACACTTTGGTAGCGCGAGTTCTGGCTTCCTTGGTATTGGGAACATTGGAAGACGAAATAAAGTGGGTGGCCACACAGTGGAGGTGTACTTGCATGGCCGCAGCACGATGTACCACGTTTACAAACGGCCTTTTGTGGACTTCTTCTTGAGAACGGTGCGTCATTGACTATATGCGCCCAATACAGCCGAATTGACTGGCCCACCAGGTCTCTGGCTGGTATACACTCGTCATATTCACTGCATCTATGCGAGAGTATGCAGACCCAGTCATCGATTGGCTGGACAACGGACGCGGTATCCTCACCCATCGATTGTTCAGAGATGTACGTGACCTATTGTTATTCCTTGAAAAACTTTGGGGCGCTAACCCCAACGCTTTTCTTAGTCTTGCACACAGCTCCCAAACGGATCTTACACGAAAGACCTGTCAATTGTAGAAGCTGATCTTTCTCGGGTGTGCCTCGTAGATAATTCCCCGATCAGTTATAAAGTCAATGAAGGTCTGTATGTTCCCACTCAGTTTCAAAAGCGAGCGACTCACACGAGAGCAGCGAATGGCATACCCATCGAAGGGTGGACACATGACCCCCATGATGAAGCACTCCTTGATCTGTTACCTGTGCTCGATTCCCTGCGTTTCACCTCGGACGTCCGCCGGGTTTTAGGGCTTCGCATCGCAGGCACTCACGCGCACTCATGACCCCACACTTTCAAGACCCGTTTTAGATTAGTCGTTCTGTCTCGAAGCGCGTCCCTTCCTTTTTGCATTTCGTAGCTTACTATCGCAATTACCGATACCACTTGCAAAGATATTTCCGCAACACGTTGCACTGTTTAATTTAATGCATGTACAATCCTACATATTCGTTCAATGGTTCACATCCTGAACTGCTCGATATCCATATCTTTATGCCTTGTTTAAAGAAGATTACAGTCTTGGATGATTGGTATGCATTATGACAATGAGAACGTAAAAAGGTCTGGGAGATAATAGACAAAGCGGATGAGAAGAACCAAGATACGGAAACAAATAACGCCGGGGTGCAGAGGGGTGACTACATAGCCAGGGCGGCTTGAAGTTCCTTGAGCTGAGCCTCTTCGTCGTCTTCGACAGCAACCCGTTCGTGGTGACGTGCTAAATGGAATATCAGAGTGTCAGGGTTAGTTCTTATCTCGTCACGGATGATATACGCACGATCCGTAACGGCAGATGGAGGGACATGTACGGGAACATGATCTGCTTCGCTCAACCGTAAGTTTAGTTCCTCTTGTTCTAAATCGTCTAGCTCTGCCTGCAGGTCATCCTGTGATGGAGAGTACGTCAAGGTGTGGCTGAAGAAATAAGAATGAAAGGCGTACCGCATCCGCTAGTGAATCAACAGGTTGTGATATAGCATCTGCAATCTCATTTGCAAGTTCCCGCTGTTCTGCCACTGATGCCATTGTTGCGTCCACTTTATCCATTGTACTGTAGAAACATACAAAGTTGAGCGGTCGGTTGTATAACGAGACGACACATGGAATGAAAGCACTCACAGGTTCCCGTGTATCGATTTAAGAGCATCCGCGGCCTTCTTCATCGCAGCCATAGTCTCCGCATTCAGATTTGCAGACTCGAGAGTATTCACTTGCATCTCGAGTTGTAATCTTGTACCCGCCAACCGGTCAAGTTCTTGTTCGTGCATTTTCTTTCGTTTAAGTGCGGCCGTGGCCACTGTACATCATTGACCCACAAGTCCAATACACGGGTGATAATCGAGACAAGGGACACGGGAAGGAGTGTTGGTGGTGTGGTAGCGGTAAGTCACGGCATATATAAGAAATTGGAAGAAACATCAAAACAACAGCCAAGAGGTATGAGAATGAGAATGTACATACCGGCCTTATTCGAAACAGCATTCGTCCGCGCCTTCTTCATCTCCTCGTCTATCTTCTTCTGTAGGAACTCCTCCTTCTTCTCAATCATCTGTACTTGCTGTCGTAGTGTGACAATCGACTCTCTTGCTGTCTGCTTTGGGTCCTTGCGACCACCAAAGTAACTCATGAAACTTGCCATCATTAGGTGTGGGGAGTAAGAAGGTGATTAAGGGAAGTAACGAGTGTTGAGTATGAGATGCTGCGAGCACCGACACTACTGCGGGTCCGCTACGAGGTCGGAGAAGGCTGAGGTCACTGCTTAATGTACGATGCACCCGATAAGGCAAGTGAGTCGACAACGTGACACCGCTTTCCGTGGTCAAATAAGAAAGACGGCTCAATTGAAAATGACCTCGCAATCCGATATCGTGCGTGTATCCAAATATTTTCCAGGAAGAATAGGTCTGTGGTATAAATGTGTACGATAACCTAACTCTACGCAAATTTCTAAGGTAAAGTATATATTCATTACGGACATTGGATCAATCATCTTTCTCGCTCCTATTCGATCATGTCAGAATTATCCGAGGCATGGAGATAAGAAAGACCTACTCGTCGTCACTGCGGTCGTCAGATGCACCCTGGCCAGTCATAAACGCTCTCCATGCAATACGACAAATCAACGCAAACCACATTAACTGTATGATCTGCCAACCGGAGTTAGATACGTATCTGACTTTGGAATAATCATGGTATCACCTGCAAGCTGATCAACATGGTAGAAAATGAAACATAGGCCGTTTTGTTGTAGTAGTGGTCTCGCGCTGGATCCCACAGTCGTTCAATGACGCTGGGAGCATCCCAAACGGACGAGATGATGACGATGAGGTAGAGACAGTGTCGGGTAACAAACCAAGAAACCACCCATATGACAAAGAGCGTGTCGGTGGCCACCTGGCTGACTTCTAGGTATTTAACCATTTTCGCCAACTACGTGGACATGTCAAGGATATGCAGGGATAGAAAACAGATAGACATACAGGCAAAAATATGTCACACCAGTCCATCAGCACCATGATCAGGGAACCGACCCGAGTGAAGTTAGTGTAGTAGCTCAAGAGCATGAGGACCACAGTTATAACGTGGTGCGCCATCATCTGGAAGTGATCTTTTCGTCGGGCTTCAGCATTGAGGATTAGTATTTGATGTGTATAAAAAGCGGTTTGAGAGAGGTAATAGAATTTCATGGTGCCAGGAATTGGGATGTGTGGATATGCTGTCCAGACATCGATAGGGTCGAGGAGCTTTGTTGGCAGTTGGCGATAGACATACTGAACAGGGTGAGAGATCCGACGGGATGCTACGAGGACTGGGACTTACAAAGCCAAACGCCCACTGCAGGGGATAATATATAGCTGGCCAGCCTTGCTCTGCGAATCGCATGATGCTACGTTTCATTTTCCGTTCCTGTTTAGGGGTGAGGGGGCAATCGATAGCGGTGCCAGCATGTGAATGTCCATTTCCGTTGGTCAAGCCATTGGCCTTTTCATTTGCATGTCCGTTTCCATTTGCGTAGCCATTTGCCTCCTTGCTCGCTGCGTTCCTCTCGCTGCGTTTAAGTCTGATATCGCGCGTGAATTTCCATTGGGCAAACGGTTCAAAGAGAGACAGTCGGAACACGTCACGCAAGATGGCCATGACGGCGATGCATGAGATCATGATGCAAAGATCTAGAGGCCCAGTCCTATAGTAGGAGGAATCGGGAAAGGAGTCGGGGTTCTTTGGGGTCTCCACGGGGTAGGAGAGGGTGTAGAAGGGGACGAGGTATGGGTGCAGCCATTCTGTCAGACTAGCAGGCTCCATGGAGGAGGAGGGATGGACCAGGATGGAAGGCCGAGATGCAAATATGGGATTTTGATTGCCCACGTTCGTCGCAATGACAATCTGGACGAAAAAAGACAAGCTGAAGTGGGATGGCACGCGAGCACCGAGCTAGAATGGGCCAAGCAAAGGAAGGACGCGAGGAAAGAGCGGCGGAGGGGAGACGAGTTGATCTCGACGGGTGGTTGAGAAAAGCTGGCCAGCTATAACATGACACCACCACCAGAAATCCCAGCCAAGTTATCCAAAATTCACCGTGGGAATATTGCTCGTATCCCCGTTTGCCGATACAGCCGACGTCCATTCGATCGCTGCCAGCCTGAGCGTCTAGCCCATCCACCACCCCGACATGTCCTCGAATCAGCCCAATCCAACCCTTTACATAAAAAATCTCAACGACAAGGTCAATAAAGAAGAGCTCCGCTCACAGTTGTATGCCCTTTTCACAACACATGGCAAGATTATCGACATCATTGCGTCAAAGAGCGAACGCATGAGGGGCCAAGCTTTCCTGGTTTTCTCAGACCTTGCAGGTGCGACGTCTGCCATGCGAGCTTGCGAGGGGATGATCTTCTACGATAAACCAATGGTGCGGACATATCTTGTCTGACCTGTTGCAAATAACCAATCGTCATCATGTACTGTAGCACATCGATTATGCAAAAACAAAATCTTACGCGACGTTGAAAAGGGAAGATCCCGACTTTGTTCCCCCGAAATCGGCCAATGCAAGCGCATTCGTCAATAACCACCTCAAGTCGGACAAGCGGCAGCGAGATGGGGACGAGGACGGCGAACGCGCCACCAAACGCGAAAAAAGTGGGGATGAAGACGAAGAGGAAATGGAGATTGATGATGAGGACGAGTCTGCACCCCAAAAGCAACCTGGCAGCACCTGTAGGTCGCGTGGTTCCTCGATATATTTGTGCTTCACGCCTTGCCTTTCCAAGCTGTGGGTCAGCACCCCTCTGCTCGCCTGCTTTGCTCCAACTTGCCTCACGAGGTGACGGACGAGGTGCTGTCGGTGTTGTTCCAACAGTACGTTTCATAATCTTTATAATCCTGCCTCGCCTTATGTTCCGCCATCAGGTATCAAGGGTTCCAATCCACTCAGGTGACATGGGCTCCCGGAGAGGGAAGCCCGCGCCTAAAGGTGGCCCAGGTGCTCTTTGAATCTCCAGAGCTCGCCACGGTTGCAAAAGATGCACTGAATGGATTTACATTGAAAAAGGGCGTGGTGATGTCGGTCGCATTCATATAAATTGGTGTGTATACTCGCACACTGAGACAGTGATTTGTCGCTCACCCACTACTGTAGCTGTATACAATGTCAAAAAGCGCACAACAGTGTTAATAAACAAAAATTTCCTTAGGCTTTCAGTGCTGCGACGAGTTCTCGACCCAGCGGTGCTGCTGATGCAGGATTTTGTCCAGTAATAAGCTTTCCATCAACTACTACTTTGGCCTGATTCCGTCTTAGTCCACGTTCAACAAGGGAAAAAGACACACTCACACCCCATAATTCAGGCGCTTTCTCGTATACTCCCCCGACTTTGGTGATTTCGGTTTCGAGGAGGAACGGAATTGACGCCTCTGAACCAGCTGCTGCTTCCTCGGCATTGGAGAAGCCTGTGAACTTGCGACCATCCCAGATTGGTTTGCCCGTTCCGTCCGTAGCGCTAAGGATCGCCCTGCAGTGGAACGTCAGTCAGACAGTATCCGTCCACCCTTTTGCTCCACTTACGCAGGGCCATGACAAACAGCCGAAACGATCTTTCCAGCTTGGAAGAACTAGTTCGGTGCATGGATCAGGAAAGGAAGGACAGGGTGTTGTTCATACTCACTCTGGACGCAAGTTGAATGTTGACCGGATCCTTAGCTAAGTCGAGGACGGGACCATGGCCTCCAACGTAGAAGATGGCATCGTACTTGTGAGGATCAACCTCGGATAATTTCTTGGCAGTCGCAAACTTTGTCTTGACGACTTCGTCCTCGAGGAATTTCACAGAGTCTTCGTCGTGGGCATAATTCTGAGAGGTGTCGTTCAAAAGTCTGCTTTGGCGACTTTAGCTGCGTACGTTACCTTGACACTTCCCTCGTCAACTGGAGGGTTTGGTCCTCCTGGCGAGGCAAAGTCGATGTCGGCGTGGGGTGCGACGATGTAGTATGGGTGTGCTGCTTCAGGCAAGTACCACCCCTATCAATACATTCTCAATGCGCATATAGCAAGGTGAGCTGGGAGACTTACAGTCTGGCCTCCAGTTAAAGTCTTATTGGCAGAGGTGAACACGAATAATACGGCAGGCATTGCTGAGGGTAATGGGGGTATGCCTCAAGATCGTGGGGATGGATAACACGTCGTCCGTTCCCTCTTATATATTCCTTTCGTCCAAGCATTAATCATCCATAGAACCACGCCGAATGAATGGGGACTTCGGTGAATAAGCTTCAGCACCAACTCTGAGCTAGGGTCTTCGTCGAGGTGACACCATCCCGAACCTTAATGACGAGAAGCGCAGATGCTTTCTGTGATTACAGTATATGAAGGTGGTACAGCCGTATGGTAATGGTACAATCATTGCGTGTTGTACAGTGAGAGAAACCGGAAGAATTCTGACATGTCTGCAGACAGAATATGAGAACAATCGTAACGGTGAGAAGAGAAGGCACCAGCGATGATACAACCACTCACGTCTGCATTATTCAGACTCGGAACCTCAGGAATCTGAGGCAGTTTTCCACTCATAATCACTGTCCGAATCCTTGATGACCGTCTTGCGAGGTCTCCTGCTGAAAGTCGACAGTCTTCTTCCCCGGATTTTTCTCTCCTTCACAACCTCTTTCTCCTTGCCTTTTGACACGGGTGTTGGAAGGATTGGCTTCACCTCTGGCTCTGGTGTGCTCTTTCGAGGTAATGGCTTGGACTCTTGTTTCTCCTCACTAGGGGTGGAAGCCAGAGCAATGGTGACAAGCAGAGTTGTTACAGATCGTCCTCCCCAAGCAAGTAACCCTGCGACAATGCATGCTGCACCACCGAACGCATATAACGGGTATAGCACGTCCAACCAATAAATGACGATGCTAAACGGACTCCACAGGAAAAGGTGCAGTATGGCGTTGAGCACCAATAACACAGGCGCGATGACATATAAAACGATGCCTGGCAAAAATGGTAGAGGCGAGAGGTGTAAAAGGAAACTAGAGAATTGGCCGACGAGTCTTGCAAAGTATAGGCATAGCGAGAATGTGCCTTTGAGGAAGCTGAGAACATATGGGTAAATTTCGAGCAATGGCGACGACGTCGTTGTTGTCTGTGTCTGCGGTGTAGCCATTGGCCTTTGCAATGTCGGCCTGCGTTGCGAGGCAAGCAAGCCCTTCGTCGAAGCGCATCGACCCGAAAGTCGCCTTACGTAACTCTCACCAACGCGAGAGGCCAAATTCGGCTATCTCCGTCCAGCCATTCCTTCCAACCCCCGCGATGTCCTCATTCTTCGGCCTGTAAGTCCAATCACCTTTGCTAGTGTCAAAAGAATGCCACTGATTCAAACGATGAAGTGGGAAGACTCGGACGTTCAAACCGCGCAAAGATGTTCCTGAGGGAACTAAGCAGTACCAACTTAGGAAGTATGCAGAAGCTACGCTGGTATGCTTGTCGTGATGTCGAGAATCGCTCAGGTTATGTGACGCTACCCTTCTCTTTAGGGGTCTGGAAATTTGAGATTGGCCGTGCAGCTCCCAGAGGGTGAAGATTTGAACGAATGGCTTGCGGTTCATGGTGAGGGTTCTCCGCGAGCGACCCGAGTATGGTATTTACTTCCTGGATTAGCTGTGGATTTCTTCAACCACTTGAACATGTTGTATGGAACCGTAACGGAATTTTGCACGCCTCAGGAGGTCGGGTGATCCTTTCTGAATGGAATTCCGATACTGACGCCGCATCTTAGTGTCCCATAATGTCTGCAGGGCCTCGGTTTGTTATCTTGTAGATCTGAATCTGCACCTGAATTAACCGTATTGCAGCTATGAGTACCTCTGGGAGGACGGCATTAGATATAAACGACCCACCAAGCTTCCTGCGCCCGAGTATGTCGACGCGTTGATGAATTGGGCGCAAGGCCTTCTGGACGACGAGAACATCTTCCCAAACACGATTGGTACGAAAATCACCTCTCATTGCAGATGATCCGTACAAACTCCAACGCAGGTGTTCCATTTCCGAAGAATTTCAGAGATATCGTGCGGACGATCGTTCGACGCTTATTCCGGGTTTATGCGCACATATACAGCAACCACTTTGATCATATCTGCGCACTGGGGATAGAAGGTAAGTTTTTCATTTCCGTTTCTCCTTCGTCCTGGTTCGAACTTGCCTTTCCTAGCGCACCTGAACACCAGTTATCGACACTTCTTCCTTTTCATCAACGAGGTGAGATCAGTGCTGTAATCTTGGGGTGGTGGGAGAACACTGACCGTTTTCCGGCCCCTATAGTTCGACTTGGTGGATAAGAAAGAACTTGCGCCGTTGGAAGAATTAAACGAGGCAATCCTTGCGGAGGACAAGACGAGATGACGACTGCTGGACCCCAGATACCTGTAGACTACTGTAATAATATACTCCCTCCGACTCCAGTCCCTTTCCGACACGATTCTCGACGATGGATCTCTCGCCAAAAATCGACTGATTTGTTGGAGCCACCCCAAAAGATTTCTAACACTGCCCGAGCGGTCCAATAGGGTAAACTCAGGTATAATCCCCGATTTATTATAAAAAGGCAAACAACCATCGGTGCCGAGCTTCTGTTGTTGCAACAGGCTGATGATCGAGCCATGCTCAAGTCATGACGTAATGACAACGTCATGCTCATCACTAAAATGAAAGATTAGATAGAGTTGTTGCGGCCAATACTGGGCCATGCACCCTTCACTTTCGGATAGTTATCAACCGTCAACCGAAGGTGCTCGCATAGCAAGATATCGAGAACAGAGAATATGGGAGTAAGAGCGCACGTGTATTGCGGCTAAAGGGTGTACAGACAATGCGGAAACAAATATGCCATAAAACGGAATTGGGTATGTGTCCATCGTGGGTGCGTGTTTCGATGCATGAGGAGATAGCTAATGTTACAATGTGGAAGGCAAATGCAAACAATTCAAGACAATGACAGGAGCGAGCGGAGGTGAAAAATACAGGGAAAAGTTCAATCGTCCAGGTGGGGACTTTTCAAAGACATGACGTTGTGCGGCGGCAGCAATAGGGAATGCGATGCAAGGGTTGGGCATTTGGGTGGGTCCCAAGATTCCGATTAGATCGTTCTCTGGGGTCAAATGAATGGGATGGGTAGTGCGTAACTGCGATCGGGCTTACCTTCACAAGCGACCACTGCACAATCAGATTTTGAATCCGTTCTCGAAGAGTGGTCTGACATTGGTCGCAAGTCAGATGCTCTGCCAGAGGGCTCAAGGCGGATTCCATAGCGCTCGTGGAGAGGTCTATGCAGTTGAGTTAGCATGCCATAACTCATATATGAAGATTGATTTTACCAGGTCGTGCATCCCATGCCAAGTATGCTGATGCCAACGCCCATGCACGTGTTAACTTCTTTTGCTCGGTGAGATCACACCAAGGAGTTGGAATATGGGCATTTGGAGGCGGAAGCAATACGCGTTTGAGAGCGTCTGCGCGTCCGAAGTGGAGGAAGAAGAGTCGCTTCAGATAAACAGGGCCCATTTGTATTGCCATCTCATCGGTCAGGGTTGGCAAGGAGAATGACAATAGATGCGAGGAAGTCGAAACGGCCAATTCATAAATGTCAAATGATGCAGCAAGCGCATATAGTTCCAAAGGGACCAAAGGGGCGTGAGAGAGGAGGACCGAGAAAAGAGGTGAATTGGGTGCGATACGTGCTTTTAGGTCGATACCGTATAACGGAAGGTGGTGGACGGCGGTAGAAAGAGTCTCAAATGACGGCGAGTAATGTGCGCATGACATGTCATAAACGGTGTGCAGAATGGTATTGAGAACGGTTGAAGTTTCGTCGACACGAAGAACAGGGTCTTCGTTGTTGGGGCTTGCTGGGGCGGGTAATAGTGACCGAAAACCATTATCGGAGGCGGCTAGGAGGAGATGCGAGTGCACGTAGAAGAATACATCGTCTGATGATAGAAGCGCCACATCTGGAGGTGCAGAGTTGAGATGTGCGCCTGGAAAGAATGTCGTTGAAACTGAGACTAATGTGCTGCTGGGTTCTGGATCGTCCACGACCGGAGAACCATCATGAGATTCCTTGAATGAAGATACCTGTTATAACGCGGTTTCTTGGCAAAGATAAGAAAGCTCACGGGAGGAGTAGGGACTTGGAGTGGAACCGCATTTATTGACCGGTCGTCGTGTTTGTCGGGGTAATTGAGTTCGAGAGGCTCAGCAACGAATTGGAGGACAGAATCCCAGTCGGCGTTGTCCATGTCAAGTGTGGAGGACGATGTAAAGGTGGAGGTACAGTGAAGGAGAGAGATGAGTAGGTATACAGACTCGTTGAGATCTTTAAGCAAGTTTTGAGACTGGTGGATTAGTTAATCCACTCCACGCCCAAATCGGGAAACACTCTCGATCATTCGGGGTCCCTCCAAAGTATATCGTCAACGCAGCACTGTGTGGCCGCCGGGAATGGCAGGTTCATCATCCTCGACGTCGTTACGTCTTTTGTCCCGTTTGATACGATGGATCTCCTCTCGTTGCCCAAAGTTCGAGTCATGCAGCTCCTATCTTATGTGAATAAAACCTCGAGGTAAACTCCAACCCAAAAACATACCATCTTCGCTAGCCGTTTCGCTGTCGAAACGGCATTGAGCTTCTCCAACACACCTGCTTCCGGAAGGGTCATCTCCACAAGTTTTGTTTCTGTGTCAAACGGATTAGAGACCCTGAGCCCATTTGCAGTAATAGTTTACCCACTAATTCTCTCCTCGATCTTCAGCACCCTGTCCTCGTCATGTTCCGTCACAAAACTGATCGCCGTCCCTCCCCGTCCTGCTCGGGCCGTGCGACCTACACGATGTGTGTATTCTTCTGGCTCATTGGGCAAGTCCCAATTTATCACCATCGCGACATCTGCAATATCCAGTCCTCGTGCGCCCACGTCCGTGGAGATCAACACCGGTATGACAGACGCCCGGAATAGATTCAGGGAGGTAAGTCGTTCCCGCTGTGTCAGTCTTGAGTGTAGTGCAGTGCTTCGTATCGATAACGTCTTCAGCACATGGGTTAGGTAGGCAGCCGTACGAGGCCGGGTGCAGAAAATAATAGTTGATGGAGGCTGTTCAACTTCATCATCGTCTTGATCTTTTTTCTTCGGTTTTGAGCTGGATTTGCGACTGGCTTGCTTGACTTTAGGCTCTGGAGGTGCACGTCGGAGGTGTAACGTAGATTCTGGTGGGTTGCACAGGAGGTGATATAGATATGCCTCCCGAACGTGCGAGGGGACGAGGAGATACATTTGATTCAATGTGTCCACTGTTTCCACACTATGTGAAGGTGATAAGGACTTGGAAACAAGCAAAACATAGGGGACATACACCTCGACCATGCGATGAATAAAGGGCTTTTGTTTTCCTGGTCGTGCAGGTGCTTGAGCTACTGCCTCTATGGAAGAGGTCAATGTTGCGGTAAAAAGACACGTTTGACGGTCCTTCGGTAAATTTTCGAAGAGATAAGATAATTCTGGCGCAAACGTCGGTGTAAGTAGCCGATCGGCTTCGTCGAGTATCTGCTTCACATTTATCGAAACTGTTGGCGAGCTCTGCAAAGATTACACACCAGGAATTTTATTCGGGAAAGATTCCACTCGCCACTGCTACTCCGAAGATGGTCAACAATTCGACCCGGAGTAGCAATGACCACATGTGGCCTGCTCCCGAGCTCCAAGGCCTGAGCCATCATATCCATCCCACCGACAACGACGGCAGTTTGAACATTTAACGGGTCGCCAAGGACTGCAAACTGTTCCGCAATCTGAAATGCAAGCTCTCTAACTCCATCGTTGATATATGGGGGAAGAGGAATATTATGACAACATACCTGGTAGGTGTCAAAATGAGCGCAAATATCCCGTAGGGGTCCACTGATAATTTTTGAAGAATTGGAAGCGCGAATGCAATCGTCTTTCCCGATCCAGTCTTCGCGTTTCCGATGCAATCCTGACCTATGAGAAATCAATAGGAAGGGAAGGAAGAATATTGCACAATGACTTACCAGCAAGAATAGGAGGTATGCATGCTGCTTGAACCTCTGTTGGAACCCGAATCGACAGGGAGTTGAGGGCGCGCTGGAGATGGGCATTAATACCGAGAGCGCTGAAGGTGACTGGGGCATGAGATGTGGCCAGTATTGGGTGCGATACCGGAGGCTCTCTTTTTGGCTGGGCTAAAGGAAGGATGGGATTGAGTCGTTCAGATGAAGATCCAGACGGCTGTGCAAAATGGGGTTCGTCGTTAGAGCTAGAGTCGGAATCGCTCTCTGAACTAGCATCGTCGTCCTCTTGATCGGAGCTCGAGGAAATTTCGTCCGTTTTTTGTCGTTTGTAACTTGGTTGTTCTAGCTGACGAAGGAGGTCGTCAGCAGTCAAGGCCTTGCGCTTCGTGGTTGACATCAGAGATAGCGGACTCCAGGGTCTGGACTTCGAGCCCACAAAAAATTCGCTCGCTTATGTAAACAGGCTTCCCTGAATGAGTCTAGACTCTCACCGCCTGACCTTGCTTCTTGACGACGGCTTGCTATTAGAACTCGAAAATACTCCGTCGAAAGTCGAATTCACTGTCACTCGGGATAACTCGGTATCAACCAGCTTCGGTCATCGGGCAGCGCACAGGCCTTAGGTTCTCTGGATCTTGATTTGACAGGCCACGTACTGTTGTTGCTGCTGGTCAAGAGAACGAAGTGATCGTGACATGCCCTTACCTCCGTTCTCCTCGAAGGAAAGACACAAAAAATGATGTTCTGCATCACCGAACTGTCATCCCCATTTTGTCTCTTCTGTTGGTGAGTATATATGGGATGGGCCACGTCTGGCATGCAATTCCATCTCCCATCTTACAAAGTACTCAACAAAGTATGCTTCTCACTTCGAATTGCACTCTTGATGCTGATGCTCACTTTTGCTAGCTTCTGTATCTCTGCTGTGTCCATGGGAGACCTTTCCTCGTCAGACGGACGCCTCTTACACGATTCGGATCCCACTGGCGCTACACCATTTTCTGCAACACTCGTGACTGTAGAGACGAGCGTTTCCGTGGACGAAGTTATCTCCCGACTCGAGACACAAACCAACAAGACGGGGTCTCAGTCTCTCCTGCCCAAAGTAAGAACAGCGACGACTCGTGAAGAAATCGAGAATATTGTCAAGACCATCACCGGTGACCGGGACTTTTTGTGAGTAGAACGCTGTTCTAGTGATTCTTACTCAGCCAGGATGTAAATAGGTACTTCACACAGTACGACCATGGAAGTTGGATGAACATCTATAATAGCAACGTTAATGGGCCCAAGGCGATTGTGTTCGTCATTGGGAACCCCTTGATTGCGCAAGGGATCATGCGTCATGACCTACGTAGTGCATTGAACATCCCTCCTCGGCTATTGATCTTAGAGAAGGATGACCACTCGGGGAGCAAAGTCGTTTACCACCTCCCGTCTTCGGTTATGGCTCTCTCGAATGGGAGCGAATTGAAGGCTGCCACTCTTGACCTGGACGATCGATTACGTCGGCTGGTGGCCCATATCACTGCGGTTGAACTTATCAATTATATATAGAGAACATCGAACTGTCTTGTACTTATCTCGCTATGATAATATCGCAAATTCCGTGCTCTGCGGCGCTGCGGTGTACTCGCGATGTGCATGTTAACCGGGGACAAGCTGAAGCCGAAAGATGTTGAGTGCCTCACCCGAAACCACGTGAAGTCGACGTGCTTTCACCACACCCGCGCTGTGCGCGCTCAGTCTCAGCGCTTAGCGCTTGCCTTTTGTTCTTTCAGAGGCTCGACAAACGTGTCGTAGTCGTCTCTCGGCGGGCTTCTGGATGAGCTACTTCGACGAGTACATCCCGGCGCCGCAGCCTAGCTCACGGGAGCGCATCAAGCAAGTCATCGATCACCTCCCGGTCTTGGTCGAGGGTGTTGTGACTCTCGAGGATGCATGCCCTATCTGTCTCAATACTTTTGGTTCAATATTCGAAGATACGAGCGTCGATCCTCAATATCGCGGTGTAACGCTGCTCGAGGGTTGTGGACACTTCTTCTGTCGAAAAGAGTACGCATTCGAAGAGTTTAACCTGGTGGCGCGTAAAGCTAATTGAAACTCCCAAGTCTTATTCAGTGGATTCGCGACAGGGTTTGTGCACCCTTTTGTATGATCTCTGCACCAGTATAACACAGAACATACAGCACGGAAGTTGTCCCACATGTCGTCATGTGTTCTTAGACGTCCAACCTCTGGCCGACAACCATCCCCAGGCTGGTCTGGCTTATATAGACGACGACGACGAGGAATATGAAGAAGAGGTTGATGAAGTCGAAGGACATTGGCACGAGGAATGGTTTACCGAAGACGAACAGGATCTCATGGACGAATCCGATTTCGACCCCGGAGAAGTGGACCCTGATTTCGATCTTGGAGAAGTGGACCCTGAGCTTGCTCATCAGTGGGAGGATGGTGAAGCCGCTTTGGATATAGACGAGGTAGGAGTATGGGAGGGCGCCCTTTCCGATGGATGGGGTGGTGACGACAACGAAGTTGACCCTGGTAGGTGGTCACCTCGAAGCTCACGACATCTCAAGTTGTTGATACACCTATTTATCGTGTTCTTGCTCTTCAGTTCTGGGACTAGATGAGGACGGGGGCCATGGGAGCGAAGACGCTTTTGGTTATGATTTCGAGGATTGAGCAACCCTATCGTCAGAGTACAGATTGTATATTCAAGAGCTTCTCTACATCCACCCTGCATGTATTCTAATTCGTCACTCCAGTGTAGTTTCTAGGATTTCTTGAACCACCGCGTTCTCCTTGCTCTCCTTCCAAACGCCTGTCCATTTCCCGGTCCACCGAGGACCCTTTCCTCCACCTTTAATCCCAAGTTTGGATTTCAAGCCTTCCCCGACGGCCTTGACCAACTTCTCGTCGGAACCCACAACCAGCGCAACACTGGTGCTTGAAGCATTCTGCCCAGAAGGTGATGACGTGACTATGATCAAGTACTTCTGCGTGTTTGGGATGGTATCAGTTATAGCAAACGCCACCGTCGAGAGAAAACCAAGCGCATTGGCAGAGTCGTCTAGCCTGTGAATATGCTGCTTGAAGAGACCCTCTTGGTGAGGCCCAATCACGGCGGCGAATTCTTTGGCGAGAGAACGTGCCAACTCAATTTCAACCTCGCCAACGCGTTTCTCAGCCCGCCTTCGCTCGTCTATGACTTGGGTAACACGCTCTGGTACTAGAGGCATGCCACAACTCAAGACAGATGCTGTGCTAGAGAGCAGAGAATGTGTCGTAGTTAGATGGGCGATGAGTCGAGGTCCTGCGAGGAAGTACAGGCGAGCAGATGTTGTTGTGGACCGGGAAAGCGAGTCGGTATGGGGCAGCAAGAATAGCTGGAGATTGTGAAGACTTGGCATGTGTGTACCACAACATCTACTCGGCAATTAGTAGGTCGGTAACTGGGGTGAGATTTAGAGAGGCATACGGATTGCGATCTACGCCGTCAATTACGACGACTCTCTTGACACCACCTGTATAATCATCAGGTAGTGCCTTTCCGACGGCTCTTCCACTTTCGAGTTTCTGAACGCCTTGTTCTTGCTCTCGATCGAGTTCTCGGACCTCAACATGCACTTTCCGTCCTTCAAAAACGAGCCTATTGGCTTCGTTCTGGATGGAAAGTATTTCCTCTACTATCATACCACGGGGTATCTCGACGTAGCAAGGAGTTGGGTAACTTGTGAGTGACCACGATAGTGTAGGGAGACCTAGGCGCGTTTCGAGAAGGGCAGAAAGGAGGTGTTGAGAAGTATGCATAGACATCTATGACAACCTTCATGTGAGCACCGCGGACGTTCTCCGAGCGAGTTCACGGACATGGTCATACCGCCTGTCAAATCCTGCTTGGTCAAGAGCAACGGTGACAGAGGAGCCAGGCGTGAATGCGGAAATTGCAACATTCACATCTCCATGCACCTTGACATAATGGACACCGTGCCCTCCATGTCGTTTGGCTTGGACAACTTGCCAAACTGTACCGTCATTTGTGGTGATGATTCCTGTATCTGTGGGTTGTCCACCGCCCTCGGGAAAGATGACGGTGTCCTGCAGGATGACTTCCAAAATGGGATCATCCGGAAGTGTTGGTGCGATAACTGCCTTCTTGGCCTTCTTCCCTGCTGGTGCGGGAGGAGGTTGGTGTACCATGCAGCTGACGACATTTGTTTTCAACTCTCGAAGGAGAGGGTCTCCTGAAGAGAGGGTTAGTTCTGGGGATTGCGGGGTAAGAAAGGTGATGGATACGTTGACAGGCAAGGATACCAACAGGTACTGGGGTTGTTGGGTCTGTCGGTATATGAACGGCTTCAGATACTATTCTGTGGTACTCCGGGGGAGTGGATGTTGGCAGCAGGAGTGTGGCAGTGGCAGCCATGTTATCGTGGGGTGAGATAACACGATCGAAATTTATAACTCGCCAAACGGAACTATTACGTTGTGCCTCGTTGTTCTGCTGTCCCTAATTTGTCGCTGCTCTGGTGCCCGATGCCGCATTCCTATCCACCAAAGCCAATTACGTCCTTCGGTACTTCTTGTCTCTCTCTTCTCCTCTCTTCCTCACTGCCAATCGTTTCATGACACGCTACTCTGACGAAATAGAGACCGTCGAGGAGGAACAGCCGCTTTTGTCTCCATCATCTGCTGGTGAGCGTCATTTGTCCTGAGCATTGCTTCTTCGGTCGTCAAACAAAAAATAGAGCACAGCGGGAACCACGTAGACCCTATAGACAACAAGAATGTTGAGTATGGTGGGGAGGAGGAGAAGGAGTTAGAGCGTAGTTTGTTGCGCAAGCTGGACCGCCGGATGTCGATCCTCGTGCTCATATACATCTTGAATTGTACGTGCTTCTACCATTTTCGTTGTGCATTTTGGTTTTGACGAATTTCTTTAGATATAGACCGCAATAATGCAGCGTAAGCCTTCATATATGCGGTCTTTTGGAGCGCTCCATGACGCGACCACGGTAGTGCTGCACGTCTCCGCGGTTTCGAGCGCGATTTACACTTAGAAGGAACCCAGTTTGCTTCCATTCTTTCAGTGCTATATGTTGGATACATTCTCATGCAAGTTCCCTCGTAAGCCGTTCAACTCAAGGTCCCTAGCTCGAGCTGATCCGGCGCTAGAAACATGTTTCTCAATTACGTGGGAAAGCCCTCACTATACCTACCAGCTTGCATGGTGGTTTGGGGTTTAATTTCTGTAGGCACAGGTGAATATCTATCCATACGGTGGACCTATGTCTGACGCAATATAGGTCTCGCAACTGGGTATTCACCTCACCATCCTTCATTTCATTGAGGTTCACGCGCGCCTTTCAGCTTTCTGGGCGCTTTGGTTGCACGGTTTTTCCTTGGTTTTGTGGAAGCTGCTTTCTTCCCTGGTGCATTGGTGAGTTTATCAGTTCTAGGCTGGTACGTGTATTAAAATACCTAGTTCCTACTTTCGCGGTGGTACACGCGGAGCGAGCTCTCACAAAGGACAGCTATATTGACTTCTGGAAGCCTTCTCAGTAATGCATTTGGCTCGTTGATCGCATCTGCTATCCTGGACTCCATGCAAGGCGTCCTTGGATATGCTGCCTGGCGGTACGCACTTGCAATTGTTTCGTCATGGAATGAAATTCAACTTCCTCAGGTGGCTATTTTTTGTTGAAGGGAGCATGACAGTCGTTGTAGCCATTGCCTCGATTTGGATTCTGCCGGACTTTCCGGAAACTCCTTCGAACTGGCTTACACCAAAGGAGCAAGCCTTAGCTGTCAGACGGATGGAGGAAGAGGCTGCAATTTCGACTCTGTACGAAGCCAAAGTAACTGAGAGCAACGGTCTTCGGCTTGCGCTTGCTGATGGCAAGGTTTGGTGGCTTGCCTCCACCTTATTCTGCATCGTCGTCTGTCTTTCTTTCAATGCATATTTCCCGACTTTGAGTGCGACCATGGGGTTCAATCGCACAATCACACTCTTGCTGTGTGCCCCACCTTGGATCTTTGCAACTGCCGTTGCATTGGCAGTATCAAGGTGAATCTTTCCGTTTGTCGATTTAAGACTCGTTTTTACTGATTCGGATTTTTAGACATTCTGACAGGGTTGGTGAACGGTTCTCCCACATCGTAATGCCATTCCTTGTTGGTATCCTTGGATTTGCGATGGCTATGTCCACCATGAACACTGGTATTCGTTATGTCTCGCTGTCAGTCCTTTACGTACTGTCTCAACTACAATCACTGACTGCTGGACAGATTTTTAATGGCTCAGTCCTATGCTGGCTTTATCTGCTTTCTTGCCTGGGCGAGTAGTTCCATCGCACATCCCCCAGCAAAGCGCGCCGTCGGCTTGGCCTTCATCAATGCATTCTCGTCTCTGGGAAATATTCCAGGAAGGTACGGTATTCTTGGGATCACATCATCTTCTATTGACGAACGAAAACCCATAGTTATGTATGGCCCCTGAGCTGGGGTCCTTCGTACTGGAATTCTTACGCTATCTGCATCCTCATGATCAGCATCGCTATTTTTATGTGTTATCGTTTCCGACGTCATCTAGCACAGCTGAACGAATCGAAGAGACAACTAGAAGAGCAAAGAGGGGAGCCTGCCGGATATAGATATCTCTTGTGAACTTGGATGTTCCGTGTAAGAATATAACCGAATGATCTAGCGTTCCGCCTGACAGTCTTCCTTACTGGAGAAATCTCGGCGACGTCGAACAGCTTCTTCGAGGCCTATCGACGATATTATACTTGACCAGGTGATCTGAGGGCCGTAAATACGACCAGCGCTCGCACCGCTAATAACATACAAGTTCCTGCTTTCCTTCCCCCCCAAGATCGTTTTGTTGTGCTGACTTTGACAGAGCATCGCAATGGTCGCTGAGTCCGTTAGTCGCCTTTTAACAGATTGGTCGTTCACGCAGGTTGGTGGAGGTACAGGAACGAAGGATGGTGAATGGCTTGGTGTCTCCGAATTTCCGACATCTGTGCATGTCGAACTGTTGAAGTTGAAGCGGATTCCTGACCCTGTAAGTGACCTCGTCTGTTGATGTTCTCTTGTTGTACTCATGATCACGACATTAGTTCATCGGGCTGCATGAATGGGATGTTCAATGTCGGTTCCATACTAGCGGCTTATCCTACTACTAATAATGCTATACAGGGGTCGGGGAAGCGGACTGGGCCTTCAAATCGACCTTCACTGTGTCGGAGGAAGAATTATCTTCGTCAAATGTCGATTTGGTTTTTGATGGCCTTGACACCTTTGCGACTGTAACCCTCGTAAGTTTTATCCTTATACACTTACCATCGGCCGTTTATCTACGATGCTACTTCAAAGAACGGCCAAACGATCCTCACGTCAGTTTGTCTTCACCCAAACGTTATCGCACTTCTCATAATCTAATCTAATCTAATCTCTCTCTCTCTCTTCGGATCAGAACAACAAATCAATTCCTTGGACATCGGGTTCCTGTCAAGTCTGCTTTGAAGGTTGGAGAAAATGTATTAGTGCTTAATTTTGAGAGTGCTTTCTTGAAGGTATGGGAGCCCACTTGTGGTTTTGGGGTGTTTGATTAGGATGGGAACTGATATATGATAAGGGACGAGATGTCGAGAAGGCAAACCAGAAGTATGTCCTTTGGAATGGAGATTCAAGCCGTTTGCATGTTCGTAAAGCTCAATATAAGTGGGTCTTCTTATCAATCTGTTTACCTTGACGATTCCTCATGATTCTTATAGCTATGGTTGGGATTGGGGTTCGTCTTACATCGCTCATGAGCGCTGTTACTGTCGCTGAACGGCTCACACCCCCTCAGGTCCAGTTTTAATGACAACAGGACCCTGGAAGCCAATAAGCCTCCATTCCTACACAACAAGAATCTCGGATTTAGATATCAGGAGCCAGGTTTCTGAAGATCTCAGTGTCAAATTATCTGCTAAAATCTCGAGTTCTGACACCCAATCGGCGACTGCAGTATTCACGCTTGAGAAGCCGGGGGGTGGTGTTGAAGTTGAGAAAGAGGTGGTGATCGAAGGGGGGTCCGCTGAGTTGGCTCTTGAATGGGCTTCAGGTAAACTTGACCTGTGGTATCCGGTTGGATATGGAGAGCAGCCGCTTTACACGGTCACTGTCAAGTTGAATGACAAGGTACCGTCTCACCCCTTGTTCGAAATGAGAATTGTAACCGCGTTTAGAATGGCACCCTTCTTGATAGTAAGAGCTTACGGATCGCTTTCCGTCGGGCTCTTGTCGTACAGGACAAGTTGATCGACGAACCTGGCTTGACTTTCTTATTCGAGATTAACAACGTTAGGATATTTTGTGGTGGTAGGCCTTTTTTGTCCTTGCTTTTTGGGGATTCAGACTCAAACGGACTCTAGGTTCGAATTGGATTCCGGCCGACTCGTTTTTGACTACGTTAGTCGACTTGAAGACCGTCAGATCGTATCCCTGACGTCCTCATTTCAGAATAACACCCGAGCGATATAGAGATTGGCTGAAATTGCTCGTAGATGGGAACCAGAATATGATTCGCGTCTGGGGAGGAGGAATCTATGAGCATGATGCCTTTTATGACATTGCTGATGGTGAGTGCTTCATCCTCTGTATTACATCTCCACCTAACTGGAGCCTGCAGAACTCGGGAGTAAGTTCCTGGTGATAAGCCGTCGTTGACTTCTTGATTGATGCTTCCTAGTCCTCGTCTGGCAGGATTTCATGTTTGGATGCGGACAGGTATGTAGAATGCACACACAAGTGCGCATATAATAACATTTATGTGCCAGTATCCGGCCTATGATACTTTTGTAGAATCCGTAACGGAGGAGGCCGTCCAAAACGTCAAGCGTCTTAGACATCATCCTTCGGTCGTCATCTTTGGTGAATTTGCTCGCTTTCTTTATTATTGTTCCACTAACACATATTTCATTCAGCTGGAAACAACGAAGGTAGTTTATGTTACCTACTCGGCGCTCTAAAGGAATTGAGCCATCGCAGACTACCAGGTCGCTGAATCATTCAAGCTTGACCTGGACTACAACGACGAAACTTCAGATTTCAGGAAAACAACCTTCCCCGCTAGATTTATCTATGAGCGAGTCCTGCCAGGGGTGGTCAAGGCTTATTCGGATATTTATTATCATCGCGGTTCACCCTACAGCGGCTTTGGGAAACCAACCACAGACCGGACCTACGGCGATATCCATCAATGTGAGTCAACGGTCAGTCGCAGCCGGGACACGAGGAATAATGGTTCCTTCAGGGAACGTCTGGCATGGCACACAAGAACCATGGCATAACTGGGACATACTCTCTGGACGTTTCGTCTCAGAATTTGGGATGTAAGTCTCGTTCATATGGGTACAGGTTTCCAACTTGATCATGGCATAGGCAAGGTTATCCTAATATTCGGACGGTTGACTACTGGTTCGGTGGAGATACTTCTGAGCGATTCCCCCAATCCAGGTTTGTCACTGCAACGTTCTCTATCAAGACCTGCTGACCTTAATTGTGTGCAGGTCCAATGTCAACCACAACAAGGCAGATGGGTTTGAACGTCGTCTCGAGGTGAATATATGCGCAATATTCGTGATGTTAACTATTCACGGCCTTCTAGTTATATCTCATGGAGAACTTCAAGCACGCATTCGACATCGAAAGGTGAGTGTGAGTCGTATGCTCAAACCACCCACCTAACTGTGTCATTAGCTATGTTTATTACACACAAATCATGCAAGCCGAAACACTTGCTGCTGCTTACCGACTGTGGAGACGAAACTGGGGTGGTCGAGGACGCGAACTTACCTCCGGTGCTCTTGTCTGGCAGGTCGGTCCCCTGAGGCCCTACTCTCTATAGAAGAAATCTGATTAATTGTACACGCAGATCAACGATTGCTGGCCAGTAACATCCTGGGCTATCGTGGATTACTTCCTACGTCCCAAACCTGCATACTTCTCAATCGCTCGGGAGCTACGTCCATTCACAGTCGGAATGACCCGTAAAGAATCTACCACCTTTTCCAACGACAGATCTGCAGCCCAGTTCACCATTGAAACGAAATTGGAGATATGGGGAACAAACAGTACACTATCACCAAAGAAAGTGGTGTTGGCAGTAGCTGCTTTCGATCTGGAGTCAGAGTGGACGCACGAATGGGAGCAGGATGTGACATTGAACCCAAACTCCAGCACGGAGCTCTTCAGCGGCGCTCTGCCAGGTCAACCTGTCAGGACCAAGAAGAGTGAAGTTCCACGAACTATTATAGTCTCGGCGCGATTGCTCGACGAGGATCGTATCGTGATTGGAAGATACTCCAACTGGTCAGTTTCCTGTCATACCAAGCCCAAGTTGAACTATGGAAGCCTTGTGCTAATACGTCACTGTAGGCCCGAACCCTTCAAATTTATCCACTTCCCATCGCCGGAGGCACTAGGACTCCAAGTCGTAGTGGGTGCAGATGGAGAATCTGTCACGCTGTCCACGAAGAAACCTGTGAAAGGTATCGTACTAGACGTCGAAGGGGATGACGCCCAATGGAGTGACCAAGCTATCGATTTGGTTCCCGGCGACCCGCAAACCATCAGAGCTATTGGACTCAATGGCAGACAGATCAATCTACGGTATCTTGGGGATGGCACGGCGTAAAATTCAACGAAACGTGCGATGAAAGCTGTTGTACAAGCGATAAATGAGAATCTGTAGTGCTGCATAACCTATATCAAGAACAAATTATGATCCATCGCGTGTCCCATATGTCCTTGGATGGCGGAGTGTAACATAAGCTGCAAAGAGGGATGCCCGAGAAAACGTGAGAGGGAAATCTAGTCCATGAGGCGAATTACTGATAATCGATGGGAGGAAAAGGCTACATAATAACACAACGGTTGGCTTGAGGTTCTGCCTGATGTGGGGTGCGTTTCTCGATTTCCCCAAGACACATTTCGAAGACCTGACCTATGAGAAGATCAATTGTTGTTGACAGGGTGAAACGAGGGTGACATACCTATATTCACGTTGTTCTTCGCACTGGTCTCTATCCACGCAGCTTTGTTGTCCTGCGCGAGTTTCTGTCCCTCGTTTTGGTCTACTTGTCTAGTCCTGTCCAGTCAGCTAGAAGGAGTGGCAGGACCCTCGCAGAACATACTTTTGCTGTAGATCAGTCTTCGCGCCGACGATAACACAGGGAATATCGGATACACCACAGAAGTCCACAATCTTGTCGTAAACTATCTGGACCATGTCGAACGAATTCCGAGAGGAAACCGAATAAACCAGAACGAATCCGTGAATTCCGATAGCATGGTTCGCGTTCAGTATCGAGTATTCGTCCTGCAGGACGTCGAAGATAGGTGAGACACTGATGGGACAGAGAGCAGGCGTCAACGTACCTGTCCAGCAGTGTCGATCACTTCGCATTCGTACTGCACGCCTTTATGGCTGACAGACTTTACAAAGGTCGTTTCGATGGTGGGGTAATATGATTCGACAAAATGGCCCTCTATAAATTGGACGACCAGCGACGACTTTCCTGAAAAACGAGAAATGGGTGAGTTTGTTCGTTCGTGACGGTGCAGTCAGATATGACGTCGATCGGGGACACGACGTGGACTTGAAACGTACCGACAGAGCGGGCACCCAGAACGGCGATTTTCCGTTTCTTAAGGCTGTCGACTGTGGGCATGGTGGAGGGCGATCTTGGAGACGCGGAGGGGAGGAGGGGAGATTATATGCGGGGAAAGAGGATGGGTTGCCACTGGGGAGATCGAGAGTATTATAAGTAACTGCCGCTTGGTCTCCTATTACTCCGAATATCCAGTTCCTTACCCTTTGTGACTTTTTCCATTCCTTCCTGTCTGTGCGTCCTCCATTCACTTTATCTAAGCGCGGACAATCCATTACGAACAATCCACACCAAAACCGGCCCATGTGAGGTCCAGGTGTCCTGCATACCCCGTCCCGGGGTTGTTACGCGTTTTCGATACAACTTGAGGGATCGCAGGGTATGCTGTCGCTCGTTTCGGCTGATTTCATATTCTTTGAATACGAACATGGTCGATATCGGGGTGAGATACCAACCCAAACTCAATAAGCTTTGAGCTACTTCATCCGTGGACTTGGCGTGACCAAGGGTTTGCAGAACATCCCAAATACACCCAACACGCTCGCATAGACTTGCCACTCTGGTAATCTCATCGCCAAAAAATGACATCGAAAGTTCAATATAAAGCAAGACTGCGAGAACGAGGTCCATAGTGAGTTCCCCGTCGTGACCTCGTGATGAGTTTGCAGTGCTCGGTCCGAGGAGCTGACCCCGGTCGTTGGCTATGAACCCAACACTTCCTATTCAAAAGAATGTACCCCGGGAAAAAATAGAAATTGGCGGGTGTTTTCATATTCTTCACCTTTGCTGCATATCTATGATTGGTATCGCACCCTGCAGAAATTCATTTGCTGGCAAACTATACTTCCGCCTTCCGGATCTTCATACTTGCATGCGCGCATCAGATTTGGGGTTTTATCCTCAGATCCCAAGTTCACAAAGCCAACGCGGTCATAGCCAACTGGATATATAAATCTGGCTTTGAGAGTACCACGGCGTGTTTTATCTTCTTGTTCTCCGAATCCGCGGTTGTCATCATCAAACGCGCCCCATGGCTCAATATTCTGGCAATCAGACTTTCGGGGCTGAACTCACGCTAAATATTTCCTTCACCATGTCATCCAATGATTGGCGGGGCCGTTCGGGCTGCTGTTTCAAGTGTCCTTCTCTTCATACTATACCATGTGCAAAAAAGTTATCTACAGTCTTAAAATAGGCACCGACATTGGTCGTGTGCTACGCTGAAGCGCTGAAGGGCCACCGAAGTCAATGGAATAAAATAAAAACAGTAGGATACAATATATTACTGTGTAGCTAGCACACAAGGGAATAGTACAGTCTTCTGAGCGTTAAATAAGGTTACAGAGTCCAAGTTGTTATACAATATCAAGAAACCAAGAGATTAATGTTTAGTTGTACGCAAAGTTGAGGTAGGTGTGCCAGGACGGATCGGCAACCGATAATTGTGATGTTTGAAGCGGATCATGGCTGTAATCGTGCGCAATGGTGTCCGACGGTGTCAACCCAGGGTAGAGTTGTGATAAGTATGGTTCGTCTTCAGCTTCCGGGATGGTAGAGAGTGGCATATTCAGGGCCGCTGGCGCAGAAATCGAGGAAGGCAGCAGGATCGGCACATGTGGGTCACCACCAAGAGGATAACGCCTCGGGTAATCAGTAGCTGCCAATCCGCTCAGCGGATGCGTTCCAAATGGCATGCTAAGAGGGCCATGTGGCTTAAAACGCCAAGAGAAAAAGGAGGGAGAGAGTAAGTGACAGGGTCTACAACAATGACGAAAAATCGGACTTACAGCACTATCAAACCATCGGGGGAAGGTTGTGATGCTATGATCGGGGGTAGCAGATGAGGGTCTGGTGGGGAGTGGCAGCACTTCCCCTTTAGATCTGAGATGACCGAGTTGTTGTCCTATCTCATAAGTGAAAGGAAGTCCCAGAGAAGTCGAAGGCCTTCGAGGAGGAACCAGGTGACACGCGGGTTCGTGTTGGAAGGTTAAAGGCTCAGTGTACCTTCCCATAGGCGCAACGACGACCGCAGCACCGCGAGATGGTCCTGCTTGAGCAGTATGTTGCATAGACGGAGCCGGTACCAAAGCCGTTGGTTGATGCATTTCCGGTGCATCAGAAACACAATGACCTCGAGTTCGGCGCGTACTCTTCTTGGTACTCCTAGAACGCGAGGGAGCAGGAGCGGGCCCTTTGTAGGAAGTAAACGTTTCGCGTATCTCAGTGATTTTCGTCTTCAACTCGTCACCCTGCAAATTTTCTTGCTTTTTCTTTCCCTTGCGAGAGGCGGAGGTAGGTTTATAGTTGGGGTTCCTCACGCGATGAGCCTCTGAAGCCTCGAGGGCCTTGTCGCGCCACACGGCCTTCTCTTCCTCAGATAACATCCTCCAGATTTCACCAACAACCCGACTGAGGTGTTGTTGACGACACTCCACGTTCTTTGGGATCACTTTCCTTTTGAGAAAGTCGGAGCGGAAGAGGATGAACGCGTTGGGAGGTCGAGTGATGCGAGCGGGTTTGAGGTCTGGTTGAGACTCTGGTTCAGGCGTATTGGGCCTGGGGGGTGGTGGTATGGCATATCGAGTCTGTTCAAGAGTAAGGGGTTGAGGCTGGGGCTGGGGCTGAGGAGCCGAGACGGGAAGGAAGAGTTGGTTGGTAGTCCTCGCAGAGGAACGGGTTGTATAAGGGCTGATGCTATCACGACGAAGGAGCCTAGATGGATGAGGTTGAAGAATTTCGCGTGGCGAAATACTCAACCCGACGGGTGGGGGGTGGGAATTGGACCATTGCACAGTATTAAACTGAGGTGGCGGCAGAACAGGTATTGCTGATTGCGGTGGTTGATCAACCGGGCGCTTGGAGGGTGCTAAGCCAAAGACAGTCAGAAGGCGCGATAATCTGATAATTGAAGAATACATACCTTGACGACTCATTCTGGTTGTAAAAACGTGATAGGCTTAGAAGAAGAGATGGGATGTTCGCTCAACGAACGATGAAAAGTGCGAAGAAAAGAGCTTGAAATTCCTGGCCTTAAATACACCGTGTCCCTCCATCTCTTGGTACAGTACTTCACAGGGGTAGTAGGATTCTTTCTACAAAGAAACGGTGGGGTCAAGAATCAAATCTACAACGAGGTTGGCGTTGAAATGGAGGACTCAAGTGCGGAGAACAGAACGCGAGAGGTTGATGTGACCAGGACATAGCAAGAACGGGATTCCGCGTCTACACGTTCCGCCAGTAAGCATACTCGTGTTGAAAGGTTAAGAACGCGCGGTTGAATACTAGGTATCAACCCTTGGGGGCGTGTTCGTCCAGTGATGTGACGTCATTGGTAAGCACCATCCTGACCAGCAGTGGTCCTCGCGGAGTCCGCGACGCGTCTTGTCCAGCATCATAACCGCGCTCGGCAGTAGATGGCCGTTTCAAAATTGCTTTAGTTTCGACCTACCAGATATACAGCTGCAGGACTCTCTCAGAGTCTCTGGAGGAAACGCCTCGTGGTGGCGCACGAGGCAATTCGAGGCCAGTTTAGGAAAACATCTTTCCAGGTTTGCGAAGTGTAATATTGGAAGAATGGATATTCTAACAATGGGATCTACCGCTGCGTCGAATGGGGGTAGACTCTAGTCAGTCTCGAACGTCCAATAAGGAGATTGAAGGAACTCACCTCCAACTAAATCACGGTCAAAACGCCCGTGTTTGCGGACTATGAAATCTATATGACAATGGTTCACTGAATGAATCCTCCATTCTATGAGAGGGTCACCCATTGTGATTCAGACGCGGCCTTTCGGACGCGATTCATAATGGCTAAACCTTCCCTTTCTTCGCTGAATGCTTGAATAACAATGACATGCGTGCCTGCGTGTTCCAAACTGAGTAGACCATCAAAGAGTCGATGCGCAGCTACAGAAGGGTCGGTGCTAACTCCCATCGAGTAGCGCTGCCATTGCGTGTGATCATAAGGAGGGGAATAGTTCCAGATGGGGGAGTCTTCAGGAGCCAGGAGGCCAACTTTGACAACGTTGTGGTGACCGAACCGTCGTAAAGAGGAAAGAAACTCCTCGAAGTCGAGGGTTTTTACGTCACTGGATGGTGGGGCGTCTAGGTTAAGGAGAATAACAGGGACCGAAGGCGAATAGTGTCGGTATTTCATGCCGGGAGTCGTCGGTGCCTGCTCTATGACCTCATCGCGATAATCCCGGCGGTGAACGAGGACCCTTGGCGGCGGTACCACATCCGGCATCTCTTCCCGTAATACCTGCTCAATATCCTCAACCGTTACGCCTCCAGGTCTCAACACACGAATACAGCCATCCTCGTGCAATCCATCAACTACTGTGCTCTCCAAGCCCACACCGCAAGGACCGCCGTCGAGTACAATGCTAATCTTTCCTTGTAGATCGCGGAATACGTGTTCAGCTCGCGTGGGGCTTGGTTTACCAGAGGAATTGGCACTTGGAGCAGCCAGAGGTGCGTTGCTGAGCGCAATCAACGCGCGTGCCACAGGGTGGGAGGGCATTCGGATGGCGACGGTCTTCTGATTAGCGGTGATTATGGAGGGGATGATGGACGGAAGACATGGAAAGAGTAAAGTCAGCGGGCCTGGCCAAAAGTGCTTGGTGAGCGCTTGATAAGCTCTTGGTAGCGTGTAATCTGGAGGTAACAGGGAACGAAGCATCTCGAAAGAAGAGACGTGGACGATCAATGGGTTATCAGCAGGACGGCCCTTCGTTGCAAAGATCTGCGCAGAGGCAGCCTCATCAAGGGCAAGGGCTCCGAGTCCATAAACAGTTTCGGTAGGAAAGGCTACAGGATAGCCTCTGAGCAACTGATCTGAGGCCTGATTTAAAGCCTGGAGGGTTTCCTCAGAAGAGACATGAGGGAGTGAATCGGATGGAGAGAATGATATGGACGATGGGTCACATTTCAGGATGTGGGTAGTAGTTGGGAGCATGAAACGAGTGTATGCCCTTCTCGCCAAAGTTAGGATGTTCTGAAGAGGGAACAGCATTTTCGTTTCGGTCGTGTGCTTTTTCCTTGTTTACTTTCGAGGCCGATGGCAAAGGTAGGGCTTTTTTCGACTCAAATCCTGAATCAATCATTAAGCAGAAATTAGGTAGATATCTATGCATCAATTACTCGTCTGAAGAGGGACTCTTGGGCATATTAAGGCCGACACGGCGCGCTGTAGCAGCAATTCGTTCTTGTGACGTCAGATCAAACAGCGGGTTGTAACGCTCAAGGAGGGCCTGCGGAACGCTCAGCGAGAATATCATTCGCAGCCAACGAAACATACCTTGTGCTCACGCTGAGACTTGAGAAATAGGGTGGCGCTTTCGATATCGCGCAGAATGGACGGGTCGTTGGTTGTTTGATGCTTGGAAAAAATAGCGCGAATATTTGCCGAGACCGTGCTATTCACTTTCCGGGTGACTGACGTCTATTCCGATGGTCAACAGTCATGGCTAGTTCAACGAAGTGGAGTACCACATACCGATTTCCGGAGCTCCCGCAAGACACCTCGATAGGCTTGTGTGTAGTGAGTTTGAGTCGCCATGTCCAACCACAAACGCAGAAAAAACCACACTTCCCTTTTTGATGGCAGCCACGTGGTAACCAATTCCACCCTCGGCTCGATCAAAGTGTGGACTAAACCACGACGTCCAAAGGCCAGAACTAAAGTACTAAAGGCTATTCACCCTATTCTATTGTGTCTTTATTATCGCCATGCCACCAGGAAATGCCACCTTGCCACACAGTATGCTTTGATCTGCTCACTCAAAACCTATTTAGACCCAATCATCACCTTCACCACGAACTCCGAGACCCCAACATCTCTTGCAGTCTCCATCATGTATCGTATGCTCAAGCCTCTTGCTATGCTTATGCCTATGCCTATAATTTCCCCGCCTGACACCCTTGTCCCACCAGAGGTTCGTGGTTTTTATGTGGTCGTCTTGTTTCGGCTCAGTTTCGTTTCAGAGGGCACCACCAGCCCAGGAAAAGGAACCTGCGGGACACCTTCGAAAGCCTAAGCTTCTTTCGGACCACATACCCAAGAGGGTGCGCAGTGGCCTTTCTGACACGAAACGTCATGCCATCCGACTGGCAAAGCGCAAACATGCCGTGAAGAAGGCTGCGAATTTGCGTCCTGAAGATGCTGCATATTGCCATGTTTACGTTGGCCAAGTATGCCACATCCTTCGCGTCATTGGTTTTAGCCTCACGTCATCATTTTATTTCTAGATAAACTCTGGCATCACAGCCGAGCTCTTGACCACATCCTTCGAGGACTTCGGTTTGACGGTAAGGCGCGTCCAAATTCGCTGCAGCGTTGGTCAGGCTGTTGTGACACACATCCCTACTGGAACGCGTCAGGCTCTGGACCGCCAATACGCTACCGTGGAGTTCTACGACCCAAAGTCAGCGAAAAGGGCCCTTCATATGAATGGTGCCCTCTTGGATGGGTGTACATTACTGGTATTTGTCCAATTCAGCCAGCTTGCATTTTTCTAACCTCTCTTAGGTGACCCCATCTCCTTTGGATCTCCCTGAAGCCAGTGAAATTGTCAGTGGTAAGTATCTCTTCGAAATTCGCTATCGCCACCGCGTGACCAGATCATCTAGCCATGCGCAAAACATGCTCTAAGGCACCAGGCACCCTGCCTGTCAAATCTCGGTAGGAAAAGCCTTTTTCGCTGCAGACTGCGCAGTGTTCACTAACCTTCGCGTAAGAAGGCTAAATCACGCGAAGCCGACCCAAGTTGTCCAAACATCCAGCAAGAATTGGTTCATGGATGTATCCTTTGCCAAGTGTATCATGTAAGATGTCGTATTGTACCAGTATTGTAATAGACAACGAAGAAACGATGCATGTACTCTGGCTAATATGTGAACAAAGTGCTGGTTGGTCGACGCCTGAACAAATCAGGCAATGACATCTGCCATCCTGCGACGGTCACGTTCGAGCTTGGTAAAGGCCCTCGTATCCACGATCACAACCGTCGAGCGGATGGGCCGTGGACGGTAACCAACGAAGGATCAGGTACTGTGGCGAAATAAAAGCATCAGCGGGCTGACTAACGGGGTTGATCCAGCCCTTTTCCATTCCTGATTGTTGTCCAGTTGCCACATCCTTCCACTCCACCAACATGGCAAGGAGTGCCGCCTTGAATCCTGCCTCCGTGCCTTTCTTTCCCGGAGGCATGCGCGGCAGCGATGAGGACGGTACATCCACTTTCACCCATCATCTCCTCCGCGAAACCGACAGAATGTCCTCTCTCTCAATCTCGCCGTCCGAGTATCGATCTGTGCGTTCTTCCCCGAGTCCGCCACAAGACAGTCGCTCTTCCCAGCAGCACCACTCCCCCATACCTCCTGACGCCCAAGGCACGTCTCCTACCTTTCGGCAGGTCGAGGCATCAAAGCCCTATCCTTTGGTTGAGATGAGGCACCCAAGGGAGGCCAGTGTGGTAGGAAGCCTGGACACCCTTCCAGAAGTTGATGTTGCTTCTGAAACTTTGGGTTCTCCTCAAAATGTTCAGCAAAATTACACCCCGAGTCCAGCAACCCTCTCTGTTCAACCAACCGACAAGCGTCTCTCTACATCCCCCGTTCCTGTAATCCCCGGCGGTACCTCATTCCATACTGGTGGCTTTTCGTCATCTTCACCCGTTTCGTCACTAGATTCAGCCAGCCAAGTTTCTCCGGATCACGTACCAAGCTTCGAGGCTCAGTTAAGGGCGTCCCCATTCATTCACGAGATCTTGGATCGACTCGTTCGATGCGAATATTCCACGCGGGAAATTCAACGTAGCTTGTCTGACATGGACCGTAAGGTCACTCTCCTGGTCGAGCATACCCTTGCCAATGCCCAGCAGCAGCAACAACAACAACCGGAATTCAAGGACCCGTTTTCCGTCACCAACGGACAAAACTTCAACCAGACCAACGGTCCTCGCCCATCAATCGGGAATATAGCCCCAAATCAATCTGCTCCGTCAGACGATATCACAACTATAACACAGCGTCTCAATACCCTGACTTCTTCCGTCGGCCAGTTGCTGGCGTTGCAAACGCAGCAGATGCAGGTTACCGAAATGCGGAGCGGCTCAATTGCTGGCCTTCCAATCACGAGCGATATTCCTCCGAACCAAATAGCACCTTCTATGCCTGTCAACGCAAATCTCTTGGGTCATGGGCTACCCAATCGTCCTGACCTAAGACCTTCGCCACGACCTCCAAATCCTCCGATGCGGACTTGGTCAACTGGCAACATTGAAATCCCAATGAGACCTGGCGATAACAGCAATGGCCTGATGCGACAAGAGCAGCCAATTCGCGACAAACGACGATCAGTGTCAGGGCTATTGCGTAGAGAATCATCTGGTGTACGTCGGAAATACCTTTATCAGCACACCCTCGCTTACAACCGCATTGTATAGGTTCTTGATCTGCAAGGTGGTGAGAACTGGTCGGGTTCTCAACGTGATTCCGGACCTCTCGTCACGAAGTGGGAGCAGTTGGCTCTTGCCCCAGATCTCTTGCGATCATTGAGTAAATTTGGGTACGTTAGAGTAGCTCCTGCAACTCGTGGTCCCCAATCTTACCCTGTTCAAGCGTCGGTCCTCCAAATAAAATTCAGCAGAGAGCATTACCGTTCCTACTCCGTGGCGCAGACATTATTGCCCAAGCACCTCCTACACAGGAAAGGATCGCTGCCTATGTGATCCCTGCTATCCAAATCGCTGTTACCACAATGTCGCAGCGCCCCAACCGTGGTCCCATCGTCATCATGATCTCAACGACAGTTGATCAGGCCACTCAGGCTCAGCGTATGATCCGGGATCTGGGCGGTCCGATTGGTGTCCGTTCTGCCCTTGGAGTCGGCACTACCACAGTCAATAACGACCTCGCCCAAGAGTTGCGTCTCCTTCAACAAAACACACCGCATATCATCTGTGGAACACCGCAAAAGCTTCACGCATTGTTCACATCCCCTGGTGGACTCTCCGGCTCCGAGGTCCGGTTCTTGGTCCTTGACGAAGTTGACCAACTCATTGCACGTAACTTGCATGACTTTGTGTTTAATATCGTGAAGTTACTCCCACCACCTCGATCTCGACCGCTTGCACCCGCTGCTTCTTCTTCGACCGCGGGTCAGACGCCTGCATTCACGAACCCATTCGAACCTGCAAACGGACAGAACCAAGGTCGAAGGTTTTCAACTGTCGTCCCAGTTACCAACCCCGCGGAAACAAACCCCGCTAACGGACAACCTATTGAACGTCAAACGGCATTATTCTCGAATACCGTCCCACAAGACGTGCTTAATCTTGCTTCGGCCATTCAATTACGAGAACCAGTCCGAGTCTTGGTACGCAGAGACGGTCATGTTGCCAATCCGGATGGGAATCAAGGATCGCGTGGGTTGCGTCAATTCTACCTCTATCTTGCCTTCACTGCTGGTGGGCGTTCTGAAACTGGAGCCGCCCCTGGCGGAGGGTTGGGGATCATTGGTTCTGGTCGGGGTGCTTCAAGTGCAGAGAGCGCTCAGGCTAGAGAGTGGAAGTTAGATGCGTTGGCTGATATCTTCGACGATGTTGATGTGTCGCAGGCCATCGTACATGTCGGTGGTTTGAATTCGTTGGACGCCGTTATTTACAAGTTGGCTAGCCGTGGCTTTGACGCTGTGCCTTTGGTGAGAGTTTTTCTCGTTCAACTAGCCCGTATATGCGCATTACTTATAGGAGCATATAGCATAGCGACATGAATCCTGCAACGAAGGCAGCTGCGTCAGCGAAGTTCCGTAATAACGCGAGTCTCCAGGGAAGGCCATCTGCCACCAAGGTCTTGGTTGTATACGATGTTCAATTGAAACCGCCTGAGGTCGTCCATGTACCCCTTATTATCAACTACGGTAGGCCCTACGATGCGCATCCCGGTAATCAACCGGTTGACTTTGTTGTATAGATTTGCCAAAAGCTGTAGAAGAATACGCCCATCGGTGAGTACCCTTCTCTTTATTGCATATAAGTGTCGTTCTAATCGATTATCATGAATTTAGTGTTGCTCCCGCCATCGCTTCTAATTACTCCCGTGCGGGTGTTGTGATTAACTTTGTTACCGCAACCGGTGGTGATGTTGAGATGTTACGCTCTATAGAATGTTTCTACAAGTACGTCCGGCTGATGACCGATTTAGAAATGCTGCTGATAATTTTGCTCCCTTTCTGACCTTTAGAATTAAATGTGTAAGTGTCTTATTCTGCCCTAATACCCTCGTTGGCTAATAGTATCCTTACAGCCCGAAGTCCCCATGAGCCTCAGAGAAATTGTTTAAACGAAAACGAAAACCTAAACGAAAACCCACGTCACGATTCGATTTTCTGTTTCACCTTTGTTCTTGTATCCCTATTGCACTCCTGGTCTTTCAATGTTCGCTGTTGCTCCCAGTTATATTCGTACCCGCATCTTCAACTGCTCGATACCCTTATTCTGCACCAATCTATAACAGATGTGTTTCCGTAACTCGGTTAGTTTTTGGGTGTATCACCCTCCCCCTGTATAGCAGCTTCTCTCCCTTCGTCCTTTCTCCTCCCCGTTGTTTCATACTTGTTTGGAAGGTCATTTTTAACCCGTAGCCATTTGAACTTTTAGTATCTTCAGTGTACCATCTTCACTACAGCTCGCAAGTTCCTGTGCTTGGTTGGCCGTTGTTGGTCGCCATGCAAGTCGATGAATATGATCTACATGTGCTATCCTGTATCGAAGTGTTCAATACAATTGTTCTGCTATGTTCGTTGCGTTTTACAAACTGACCGGCGTTCAATGGAAGTATCGAGCATCCAGGTTTCTTTTAATATCGGGTCGTTCCTGTAGATAAGGATTTCGCCTGTCTCCAGGCCGATAGCTAGACGACTATCAGAGTGGAGGTAGGGGTGAGTCTAACTGGAGTTCCCAGGTGTGAAAAGGCAATTGACCGTTGACCGTCCTGTACAGGGGCGAAGTCCACTGCAGTTGCCGCAGCGTCCAACTTTATTGTCGCTACTAAACTCCAGAGCTTCTTGTCTCCTGGTGCCCAAATCTTGACCTTCAGATAGGATTTTTCAGGTGTTAGATATACCGATTGCGAGACTAAGCTTACGAGTTTATCTCGAGAAGCTGTCGCGAATACATCTCCCTCTTTTGCCCAAGCACAATCCCAGATAATTCGCGCGTGTGATTTATCAGAGGTGATAGGAGCATATTCTAAAATCGAACCAAGGACATCGGTCATTAGGAACAAAAATGCGAGGGCTCGAAAGAGCTCACCTCCTGTTGGTTGGCGTTCAAACAGTCTCCAAGACCTATCTCGAGAGACAGAGAGAATGAAGTTATCATCGGGACTGAAAGCTATTCTGGTAATCGTCAATGCGTGTCCAACTAGTGGTTCGCCAACTGGATGAAATTTCTGGGTGTCGTAAATGCGGATTACTGCATGTTCTGCTGTAGTCGCTTTACATGCCGTCGCGATAAGTTGGCGAGAATTTGATACGGCAAGCGTGATTGACTATCCCCCGGTCTTCTTTAATACGAGAAGGGAAGGGCGAAGCAATGATACTTGCCTCGTAACCATGCCCAAAAACCTTTTCGATTTCAGGCCACAAGGTAACTGCCGCTAATTCCCCTTCAAATGGACGCCGTTTATCCACGACGGCAGCATTATGCGTTGGTGATGCGTCTTCATATGGTCAGTATACAAAGCAGCCGTGAGTGATGCCAGAAAACTCACCTGTGCCTGTAGCCTTGTTAGAAAGTCCAAGTGGTGGGACATTAGCAGCCATTGGTCGACCATGCTTTTTGGTTCGTTAGAATCGAGGTGCAGGATAGTCGCACCAAGAATTACCTCTTCCTCAGAAAACTTTGCAACATTCAACGTCTCTACCAAGTCGACGAAGTTGCGTGGTGCTTCAAATACCCGTATAACCTTCTCATCCGCTATGCTTGCAAACTTCAGCGGGTTGAGGAGCACGATATTTAACAAGTCGTATCCGTGCACTTGAGGGCGTGCTATTTCGTGCCAACGAATTTCACCCCCATTTGTCAAGGGCGCGTGTATCCGCGTAGTTTGATCCAGACTGCATGTCCGAACATGAGCAAAAGGACAAGGAAGAAATGGCGTGATACAGACCCGGTCGAAAACAGATACTCGCCTGCAGGATTCCAGTCGATTCCTCGAACAGAACCGCTATGACCGCTAATTGCTCCGTGTTCTTCCCAACGATCCAGATCCGTCGAATCGCACCTCCAGCGCCTCCAACCACCAGACCAGCCCCATGCAAGCATTTCAGCACCCCCCTTTGCCCAAAGTCCACCAACAAACCCGCCGAGCCTTTGTCCACCGACATCTCCAAACCGTTGTCGATTTATCCAGATAGAGTTGGTGTTCTGCAAAGGTGTGCCTTCAGAGGAAGAGGGGGTCCATAGAATAACAGAGGAATCTGTTGAGGTCGATGATAGGAAGGGAGAACCCCATTTTGTCCCTGGACGCCACTGGAGAGAGGTGATTCCGGCGTCATGGCCCAAGAGCAATGCGTCGAACGCAACAGAATATCGTCGAGACCTGGGAGGCGATTAGTGGACAAGAGACGACCAAAATGGGACACATACCCATCCTCCGACTTGACTGTTAGCATATGCCTTTTCAGAGATATCTGACGGCCACCTTCTTCATCTCCCATATCTCCGAGCGACTCTTCGAACGCGTCGAGTAGTTCGTCGCTCAAACCATCTCCTAACGTGCCCACTGAAGTCGCTTGTTTCTTCCAGAGCTCAATATTCCAGAGACGAATGGTGGAATCTTGAGAGCCAGAAGCAAGAATTAACGGACCCTCTGGGGAGATGGGCTCTTGGAAAGAAAGCCCGCGTACCCAGTCTTCGTGACCAGAAAGGACTGCAGAGCGAACAAACTTGGAAAAGAGGCGATCAGCAATAGATGATCCAAGGCTGAATTCAAACTTACAACGTCATCGGACCTGACCCAGAGCTGGACCTCACGACCCGTGCTACCAATAGCAAGGAGAAGTGCTGTAATGAAGTTAGTACCTCCTTCCAACAACAGACCAAGCCTGACCTTCGGATTGAGGAAGCCGTGTAAGAGCCAATGCGAGCGCATATCTCCCATTCAAAGAAATGCTCTGTATCTCACGAAGCCCGTCTATTTTCCTTCAACATAGTCCTGCAGAGACACTCATACAAATTACTTACCATCACCAGACGTGATAGTCCAGACCTTGACTAGGGAGTCCGAAGCCCCTGTTACGACAAAATCTCGAACAACACAAATGGCAGATATCGACTGTTTATGTGCTTGGAGAGGTTGAGACGCTACCCACTGACGGAGGGAACGTCGTTATGGAACGTGAAGGCTCTTTGACGGTGCAAAAGCATACTTTCTTGTCCACCTTTTTCCAAAGTAGTAAGACACCCTTGTTGTCTGCACTGATGAAGGTCTCGTTCGTTACGAATCGGATCGCAGTGACGCGTCCTTCGTGACCTAGGAGTGTCTCCGATACACCAGCATCTGTGTCGACCTAAAAAGCATTCTAGAAAGACGAATAACCGTGATAAACGGACTGACCTACAGAAGGATCCCAGATGCATACCAAATTCGAAGAACCGAACGCAATCAAAGACGACGCGGAGATGTCAGCAGCATGAGAGAATCTATTCGTCGCTGCAGATACATAAATTGTTTGAGCCATGTTGATATCTGGATGAGTCCTCCGGAAGGGCAATCAAAATGGCTAGATCGAATTGGATACCGGTACCCCCAAATTGAGGTTAGGTTTTCCGTTGCGTCACTTTTGGTCGTTGTTCCTGGCCACGAGCTTTCATGATTCTCGGTGTTGGCGTGGACTTGGTTCATGTGCCTCGCATCGTCGCGCTGACGCGTAGGAAAGGTTATGACCGCTTCGCAAAGAGGATCCTCAGCGCATCTGAGCATTCAGACTGGTTGAAGCTCGACAAGAATCAAACAGACATCTGTACACGATTTCTTGCAGTCCGGTTAGTCCTTCAACTTCTCAACAAACACTGAAACCTGACAAGCAACCAAGATGGGGGATCAAGGAGGCCGCATATAAGGCATTCTTCCCAGCTGTAAAACCAACCTGGAAGGAGCTTACCTACCAAGGCCATGTGAATGGGACGCAGGTCAAGCCAGCTGTTTTCTACCACCCAGTTGACTCCTTAGACTCTCGAAAAGTCGGCTCAATTCGTGCTTCTATCTCACACGATGGTGACTACGTGCTGGCCTTTGTCGTAGTGGGAGTACCCAATTAATTAAGGCGCTATGGCTAATATAATTCATGATGAAGAGGGCACTTCTTTTGGCCACCATGCTGGCCACCGAGGCGATACTATTCTACGTTCCCCAGATGGACTCTCCAATTCAAGGACAAGGTCGCCTCGAAGAGTGGCCTCGACATGCTCAAGACGGAGTAAAGCCAGACCTACTCCCGAGTGAGAAGATAAGAGTTTCCCTCCACCACGAGGCCTTGGTCCCCGACTGGATGACTCTGAGACCACGCGGGGTCGAATGTCAAGATCTGCAGATAGGACATCATTCGATGCGTCCTGGATGGTCACGGGTAGTATTCGCTTCCTGACAATGCCATTGTGATATGTCCGAACGGTCAATTCCTGACCAACATAGCAACCTTTGCGGAAATCCACTACACGAAGGGATCACCAATCAGCCACATTACAAACCCTTGACGACTTACAGGCACCCATGACGTCCAAATTGCAGTCCATTGGGAAGGCATGCCCGGGGGTAATATCCAGCGAGCCTTCAGGAATTCCCGTCAGCAGACGATGTCGCAAGTAGTCGTCTGCGTTGCCCGGGTCTGATGAGGAGCCTTCCTGTGCTGAATACGAATTAGAACCCGAGGCCCAACCAATGCTTGAGCAACTCACGTGTATCTCCCTTCCGCACCAACAAACGTCGGCCCATACCAATAGCCCTTCTATCACGAATTATTCCATCACCAATGCCCCACGGCCATTCTGGAGAGTTATCCCACATAGGCTCAATGGCACCACTCCGTGCCCAACGCCATTGCCTCTCGATGTCCCAACTCGCGTCTTTGGAATCATCCCAAGCAGCCCAGACATCGTATTCTCCTGAAACGTCTCTTATCTTGACTTTGGCACGGAGAACATAACGCTTGAGCATTGTCAGCAAAGGTGTTCCTTCTGCCTGTTGGTTGTCAAATTCGAGCAAGAAACCGCGCCGACCATCCTCTGCAGTCGTAGTATACGCGAATAAGTCATGTAGTACCCTTCCCTGGGCATTAGCTTAGGAATGACAAGCATGAAATATGTGAATAGAAGGTCCATACTTGGGCGTTTAGGATTGCGGAGTAAAACGGTTTGACCTCAGTCACCGACGCAGCAAGGACCCCATTCAGGAACGAAGGGGCTTGGGAGCCTGTGACCGAGATGACCGATCTGTTTGTAAGGCGAGCGATTCGGGGAACAATTTGACGGGCATTTCGAGCGGCCAAGGGATTCATCGAGTGCTGGCTTGCTGAAGGAGTGCAAGGGGAGGTGCTTGCCTAATCCGGAACGCGAGAACACGTGACCTCGGGCACGTACCCGCCCTGTTTTCCGTGTCTTATTCAGCCACGATGGCATCTTCCTGTCAGAGTCTCCTGGCTGCTCTGAAAGAATGCCTTTTGCAGTCAGATTGTGTCCTAACGCAGGGCCGTCTCCCTTCAGAATGCCTGCGGGAACACATGGATGAATTACCTGAAGAATGTCGTTCGCTTCGAAAGGCCACATTTGAATGCAAACGAGGCATGGTTAGTAACACCTCTTTTCCTCGCGCGTGATGCCAATCTCATAACTGGTCTTCCAGCTGGATATGAGAAAACGCTTCCGAGGGAATATCGTTGGAGCAACCCCGAAAGAACCGGCAAGAGAGGTGGTGGATTGACTGAATTTAATTGGCATCAACACCCACGCGTAGAACCGCTACTATACCCAGCTGGGAACTGGCAGTACCTGCTGACTAGGTCAGGTCGTGACGCTATAGCATGTTTTGTAATCCAACCAGATCTTTTCTGGGCTGTCTGTCCACTAGGGGACTGTTTTCACCTGCTATAAGACATCTCTCTTGCCCAACTTCCCTTGGTCCCATCTCCTCAGTTTCCTCCACCATGTCTGAGAAGCCTATCGTTCTGTACACCACCCCCACGCCCAATGGTCTTCAAGCCTCAGTCGCTCTTGAAGAAATCAAGGCAGCATATGACAACAAACTGGATTACGAGTGTGTCCCATAATTGTTAATACCCTCGTCCTTGTCGTTGATTTCTTCCAGCGTCGTGAGAATCGATATCGGCAAGAACACCCAAAAGGTTCAGACATTGCAAGTCCTTTCGACGGTCATAACTTCTAACATCGCCTCTAGGAACCCTGGTTCATCCAGATTAACCCCAACGGCAGAATTCCCGCCATTCAGGATCGCTCTCGTAACAACTTTGCTGTCTTTGAAACGGCTGCTATATCCCTATATCTGGCCCAGCATTATGACAAGGAGTATAAGCTATGGTTCAACCCAGTCACTGAACCCGACGACTACAGCGAAATGTTGCAATGGATTTTCTTTGCTGTGAGTTCACCTGCGTCTGTTCAAGGCCAAAGTTCTCATCAACGACTATATTTAGCACGGAGGTGTAGGACCCATGCAGGGACAAGGTATGCGTGCTTCCTGAACCGTAGCTGATTACCAGGTGATGATGCTATTCATAGCCAACCATTTCAACCGCTATGCACCGGAGGATATTCCTTATGGCAAGAAACGTGCGTACCACTTTGGTACACAGGGCACATACTCACAATGTCTTTTAGGCTATTTGGAAGAGACCAAGAGGTTATACAATGTGCTAGAGATTCGACTGGCTGAGCGGGATTGGCTTGCTGGACCAGGCCGAGGCAAATTTAGTCTGGCTGACATCAAAACTGCTCCTTGGTGGGTGGGGAATACTCTTTGTGTGAATGATCCCTGACTTCCGACATGTCCATAGGGTAAATATTCATGCATTCGCCGGCATTGATAGCTTAGATGCTTGGCCAGCTGTGAAGGTCAGCAACTAGTTCCTTGTTCAAGTCCCTGTGCGGCGTTACTGATCAAGCGACAGGCATGGCTCGCCCGCTTTAATGAACGACCTGCTGTGAAGAAAGGGTTACAAGTTGGGAAGGAATCTAAATGATATCTATAACCTGTCTTTCGTCATATGCTTCACCAACAGATCGTAGTCAGGGTCATAGTCAGATTGGGAGGCTATTGGCACGGATAAATAACATCTACAAATAAACATCGTTCTTCTTCTTGCCAAGCACGAAGTCTGCTCGACGAACCACTAACTGCTCTGGAGACTGGAGTGTTATGGTAATTTATGATTCTACACAGAATCACTTGCAAATCGGCTTTTCGAACTCTATCTTCTCGACATGCTTTAAATAAACCCACTCCCCGGCGATTCTACAACGGCCAAAGTCTCCCTCCTTCACCCTCAGGCCATCCACACGCTGCTCAAGGTGCACGGCCACCAGCATCGAGCACTCCACCAGATGCGTCGTTTGCTACCAGCTCGAGTGCTACAGAGCTATTTAACGAATCCCCCGGATCGGGTAACCCAGAGACCTCGATACCAGTACCAAATTCGAGTGTCCCCGAAGTCTGGAAAGGTGCCCCGGCACCTCCCCCAAATACCCACCCACCCTTTCATACCCACGCGTTCTTTACCCAACTAGAGAAGACGTTTCCAACTCCCGTTGCAGAAGGCCTTATGGAAGTCACTAAAGCAATGTTAACGGAGCGAATTGGCCGCGTGCGGAAGGATGGGCTGACGACGAAAGATCTCGATAATGTGCGTTCCATTGACACTAAAATTGTTGGGTGCTTACTCCCGAGTTCTCGTAGCAAGCATACCTCTTTAGAGCTGCGCTTTCGGAACTGAGAGCAGAGATAACCTTACGAACCAATAATGAGTCTGCTGCTATTCGGTCTGGGACGGCTGCGTTGAGAAGAGAAGTTGATCGGTTGGATGTGAAGATGAAGGAAGACGTCGGGACTTTGAAACATGAGTGAGTGTTGCACCTATAGGTGCAGTGAATATACATTGACTTGGGAGGGCCTCAGAATACAGATGGAGGTCGACAGCAGAAAGAACGAGGCCAAGGCGGATTTAAAGAGCCAGGATATCGCGATTGAGGTGAGTGACTCTGTTGTAAGGTGGTCTTTTCTCTAAAATAACGCGTATACTGCAGGAAATGCTCAATAAAGCCATTGTCAACGTCAGTGATCTCCGGACTGACGTCGAGGAAATCAAATGGAATAATATGCAAAAAGCAGTTAGTAAGTCCTAGTGCGTCTAGTCTGTCCACCGCACAAGTCTGACCAGCAACAGTCTCGCTCTCAGGATTCGTCATCTTCATCATCCTCTTAATGGAATTTGGACCCAAGCGTACCCACCCTCCACCGCCGCCGCCGGTCGTCTTTACAAACCACCATTCAGAATCCGAAAATACATCATTGGACACATGAAGCTAGATTTATCGTCTTCCGTTAGAGGTACCGTTACAGAATGTCATCCAGGGAACATATCCGCTGATAAGATTTCACCTGTACAATAACCCGATGTATAATCCTTACACACAGTATACACTACAATAAAGTACAACCCAAGTTCTCGAGTTCATCATACTTTCAAGGTCTCTAGTGATGTCGTCACCTCTTCAACCGTACCCTTTGGTGCTTGTGCCCAATTAGGCTGCTCAGCCGTGTGCAGTGCGCCATCCTTCACATCCTCTGCTGCCTTCTCTGTGTCGCCAATTTCGTCATTCTTATCCCCAGGTGCATCATCCTCCCAGTCATCTGGAACCACCTTCTTTTCCTCCCTCTTTTCCTTCCTCTTTGCATTCTTCTTTGCGCTCTTGGACAAGGGTTTACTCGTGGAGGATGCAGGGGTAGATGACGGGGGAGGAGCCCAGCCGATAATGTGACCCTTTGGTAGGGTATTAGCATCCATTTGGGCTTGCTTCGTCCCTCGGAATCTTCGTACATCTTCCTGTGGTGTGAATCCTGGACGGATCTTTATCTCTTTTCGAACGCTGGTGTCGTGTCGATGATCAGTCGACGGAAATGGAGACCGACTATGAGAGACACGGGATACCTTCCATCGGGTCGTTTCGACTCCGGAATAACGCGCTGAAGAGTTTGTGGATCTAGTGCGATACCAGAAAGTGTTTTGTCTGGGTTGATAGGTGGTCTGGACATTGGAAAAAGACGAGTGTAACGGGTGGAATTTGGATACAGTGGCTGAGGAAGGTGACTTGGGCGACTTGGATTGAGTTCGGAGCGGACTTTGAATATCAGCCCGACGTCTATGCTGTGTTCTTGACTCAAGTCTTGATTTGAAGCCTGCAGGTCGAGGTGCTATGCTGGGAGTTGTCGACTTGAAAAAGGTGTACAAGTTGAAGCCTCCGTATCTACATGTGAGCTCGGAGAATAGCATATAATCTACCCGGAATTTTGGAATTCCGACGATAGCAAACACTTCCGAGGCGGAGGTTTCTCAATCTCGTACTCATCCTCGCTAATCTTATCAGCGCGTCTTGCGCTGGTCTTCAAACCTACTCGGACCCCTTAAATCAAACTTGAATTGCAAAACGAACGATGCGATATGCAGTATTGATAACAGGTCCAGCTGGTGCTGGAAAATCTACATTTGCGGGTGCTTTTATGACCCACCTTCAAACTTCGCGACGGACATCCCATCTCGTCAACCTTGACCCAGCAGCTTCTCCTACCAGCTTTGAATACGAGCCCGTGATTGATATAAAGGATTTAGTCAGCTTGGACGATGTCATGGGAGAGCTTGGGTATGGTCCCAACGGTGGTCTCGTATATTGCTTCGAGTGAGTGAGTGCTGTTGGTTTATGGTGTCGCACCAGGTTCTCAATTGTTTATGGGGTCACTGTAGGTATCTTCTCCAGAATATGGATTGGTTAGAAGAAGAACTGGGTGGATTTGAGGACGACTATCTGATAATTGACTGTCCAGGTAACGTTTTGCTGTGGTCAACGTATTTTAAGTGTCTAACGCGTCGGTCTAGGCCAAATCGAACTATATACGCACCATCCATTCCTACCTACGCTCGCGCAGAACCTATCGCGGCTGGGTATTCGGGTATGTGCTGTTTACCTGATCGAGTCGCAGTTCATGGAGGACAGATACAAATTCTTCAGGTATGATATCAAGGATGTATTTGTGCTTGACTCATACTTTGCAGCGGGGTTCTGTCCGCTATGTCAGCCATGGTGAACCTTGAAATTCCGTGGATCAACATCATGTCGAAAATGGACCTGGTCACCTCGAATCCCGACGACCCATCGGATGATCCCCGGAATGGGCTGCGACAACGTAAAAATATTGCAAGGTACTTTCCTCATTCCTACGATTCACACATGGCCAAGTCGTGACCATTTTTCAGGTACTTGGATCCAGATCCACTACTTCTGGCTGCTGAGCCAGGAAAAGAGGCCAACGTCCAAAATCCACGATTTCATGCTCTGAATCAAGCGATAGTTCAACTGGTGAGTTTCATCAATTACGCAACAGTTGCACCTTCATGGACCAACCCTTGAATAAAGATTGAAGACCACCCTCTCGTTTCTTTTCTTCCTCTGGATTTGAGATCTCCGGACTCTTTGGAGACGGTGATAAGTCATATTGACTATACAATGCAATACGGCGAAGACGAGGAACCAAAAGAGGTCAGCCACCATTTCTACCACTCCGGTGTGACCATGACTGATTCACCTTTTTAAAGCCGCATGATTTGGATGCTGGTGATTTCCACGAGGAGTGATAGACGCATGACGATCATGATCGCCAACACACTGGCTGGAGTGGATGTATTTCTGTGAATAGTGTAATATGCGCACTAAATCTATTATCCGCTTGCGTCATGATGTTGGTTAGGAGTTTCAGATTTGCTTGGCTGTGATGTAACCGGCCAAAAGTGGCAGTGTTGGAAATCGTGGACTCGGCATGGGGCAACAACCCCTCCTTAGAGTTGTACACCGGAGTCCACCTTCGTATGACGTTCTAAAGACCCATCGCCTGGCTTTTCTCCATAAATAACGATCCCTACTCCCAAAGGCCCAACTCACGACCCCCCTACACGCACCATACTTCACGCGTAGCCACTCAACGACTCGAATTCCAAGTCAATCCGACATAATGCCATCCTACTATCCAACCCAAAGTTCACATTCACGTTCGCGTTCCCATCACCAACCCGTCGTCTACACCACACCATCTAGTCATGGTGGTGGAGTATACAGAGATGCATACCCAGATAACAATGTCCAATATGTTCAAGCACCTATGAGCGGCGGGGTCGTCTACACGACTCCCAGTAGTAGCAGTCGGAAGAAGCGTCATGGTCACGGTCATGGTCATGGTCATGGCCATAGCCACAGTCGCAGTCGCAGTCGCAGCCATCACGGTGGTGGCACACAGGTCATATATGCTAACAGTCAGCCAATGGTGACGGTGCGTTCCTTTTTCTTACCATCCCTTCCCGCCCCTTATCCATGCTATCTATTAGGCATCGAGCAGTGGGAGTCGCCATGGCCATCACCATCACCACCACAGTCATAAACCTTCTCTGGGACAACGCATCCGTCATTTCTTCGGGCTTGCACCTCAAGCCAAGTATCACTCGAGAAACAGTTCTTGGGGTTTCATGGGACGTTCCAAACGGCCGCGATACTATGACACCAGGACCGGTAAAGAAGTCGATGAACGCGGTCGACCCGTTATTCGCTATTGATCATGGGATTTATGTATGCAGTGCATGGAAAAGCGTGTATCATGAGGTCGATTTATGTAATATTCTTAACTATGTTCTGCAATTAGCTTTCTCTGCTATCTGCCTGTAATATTTATCAAAGTGGAAATCCACCCCCTCGTATATTATTGCTTGTGCCATTCTCAAGTCGACAGAAAGAGCGAGCGAGCGGCCAATTGGAGTCGTTATCGTGTGTATCGTAGACATTACTCTTGACTCGGATTAAGTTATAGGCAATGGGAGGTAGCGCAAAAATTAAGAGGTCTACGTACACATGTGGGGGAATCACCACCTCTGCGGATACCAGTGTCGTGTTAATGACCTCGCTACATCGACTTCTTCGCGAGGTAGTCGATGCATACATTCTTGGTTCGAAATGCTTCTGCCAGCCTCTGGAGAGATTCCAACGAGTAGGGCTCGGCCCTGTAAAAAGGGATAGGCATCGACCATGCTTTCGTCCTCCGGCTCCTCAGACTCGTCCATTTCAGGAAGTTGGCAAGAAAAGTTGGATTCGAGTTCCAAGGTTTCGCTTTCATATGGTTCTATGTTACCAACCGGTGGACAAGAGTCGCAATAAGATTCGTCCCAGTCCGTCTCCTTGTTCAAGTCCAGAGGGCCGGAATCAACTGAACAGAGGTCTTCGATTGGTGCCAGCAGGTCATCAAGGTCGTCAGGTATCGTTTCTTGAGGGCAATAGTCCCAATCCTCGCTGACGCCGAAAGCCTGGTCAGGTATGTCGCCGAGATCGTCGTACGCTTCGATGTCAACATAATAATCGCTAGGATATTCTTCGGCGCCCTCTTGGTATCCTAGCATCCCAGAATGTAAAGGGGGTACCTCCTCAGTGGGCAGCAAATACTCCGAGTCCCAGTCCTGGTGGGATATGGGAAGGAAGCCGTGATCTGAGATATTTGCTTCACTGGGGTCAGTGTCAAATTTGTCCACCAACCGCGTCGCGGCGGAAGGAGCCTCGTCCGGGAAGCCACAGAAACCTCGATATTCTAGGACGCTGTTATCGGCATTGGAATGGTGTTCAGGAATCCGGGGCTCGGGACAGTGTAATCGAGGAGGAGAACACACAGGCTCCTGCACGTCCACGTATGGCTGTGCCGATTTGAAGTATTTAGATGTTGTCATTTTGGGTTGTGGGGGCAGTGCAGCAAGATGATCTCCTTGCTGAGAAGCTGACTGTGAGGGTCCTAGAGACAAGTCTGAGGGTGTGCAATTTTTGTCCATGGGAATAATAATGCTATTCTGCGGTTCCGCAAGGTTTGAGATCCTCGAGGCAGTGTCCCGTGGCGCCGAGATCTGTTGGGCTTTCACCAAAAGAGGTCGAGTGTCTATTGTCACTGGATGAGACGTCTCTCGAGTGAATGCGTCCACTTCGGATGGTGAAACGTCCATTTCGATGTCCCAAGTAGCAGATCCAACATTGCTCCAGGTCTTTTTTGGAGAGGCATTTGTGCTGCTGGAAGAAATGGCAGAAGTCGGCGTCTTGGGAACTTTTCTGTCCTGGCAGATTGGCGCAACTGATCTTCTTTGCTTGGCTGGAGGTTTTAATCCTTCGGTCCCGGAAGAGTCTTCGTCAGTGTTGGCCTTCTTCCTGGACTTGCACCGCCTCTCTGGCCTCTCACGCTGTTCCTTCTGAGAAATAGTTGAGTTTTGCTTGTGGTTGTTGTTCAAGAACATGGCTTCGGAGAATTGTGTCCCTAGAATAGCAGTCAGGAAAAGAATGACCAACGGAATTGTCGGCGTTTGCAACGTACTGGTCGATTTTTCTGTCTTAGCTTTCTGTGAAGCCTTACCTTTAGAAAATACGCCGAGGTGAAGCGATGGCTTGACCTAGAGATACACGTCAGGTAGCAATCGAAAACGGCATAGAAGCTTACGGTGATACGATCCTTCCCGACATTTGTCGCGGTAAATCCGTGCATAAGAGCAAGTCCAGCAGGACATTTCACAGAGCGTTTATCTTTCTTTTTCTTAGCCTTGTTGCTTTCGTCGCTGCTTTCATCCTGGTGGTCTGGGGTCCGTGTAATTTCCCTTTTCTTTCGTTTTCTTTCTCTTCGCTCTTGCAATCCTAAAGCCTCGCGTAAGTTTCAGAATTTACAGGGAATAGTCTCCTGACGTTTGTCCTGTTCCTCGGAACTGTCTACCCTGACGACCTTCTCCTTGTTGCGCTGCGTTTCCTTGGGTTTCTCTTGAGGAATTGCTTGTCTGGTCTCCTTTGCTCGTTTTGTCGTTCGTTTTTCGGGGATATTTTCGAGAGAAGAGCGCCTTCGAGCAACACGAGCTTGAATTCTTGGGGTCTCGAAGCCACATCCGAGGGAATGCTTGGGTGGGTGAGTCACGTCCCTCGCTGTCGTGGTTGTGGATGCATCCAAAGTCGCTGCGGCATTGTCCGAGGCATAGTGCTTTTCAAATTTCTTCTGGGTATGAACGTAGGTCTCAATATATCGGCCCTTGTCGAGTTGAGGGAGGTTTGATAAAGATTCGCCGAACATGGTTGAATGAGAGTGTCCAAACGTGCTTATACATTCGGGAAGAAATCGAATACATAAAGTTCATAAATGGGTCATGACATCATTCACATTACAATTTCACAGATTCACGTTGTTCGTGCTCGGGTCACTACGGCGCATAGACGAAATAGATGTTCCTAGAAAGAAACCAAATAGGTCAGCGAATATCCCAAGTCGACTAACATGACTTACTCTCGGTCTGTCAGATCAGCGAAAGCGTGTCGGTCCCGTTCCCTTCGCAAGTCAGCCTCGGTCCAGCCCTTACGGGCCTGCAATTCAGCTATCTGTTCCTGCTTCTTCTTGTTCAACCGTATGTTGGCCCAACGCAACGACAGGGTGAGAGCCAGCTCAACCACCATAAGAACCAAGATCGCGGTTTTTCCTGGGATGTAGTCAGGTGCAGTCTTGGGCTGGAAGATTTCCGCGCCGACGATGTTGCCCATGGCAAATGCGACCAGAGTCATGGCGTTAACGGTGGCCTTCTTGGTGTACCCGCTGGTATTACTAGCGTTGTACGCATAGATCAGAGAGATTGCACTTTGGTAAGTTCCGATAACGTAGATGGCTGGGAATATTAAAATTTTGGATCAGAATTTGGATCAGAGTCCCCGCAACGATATGTAGAACATACCGAACAACAGTGCTCCTTTGTGTCCAGAGCCATTGAACCCAATCAACATGGCTACGAGAAGGTTGAGTCGATAGTGTAAAAAATGACGACAATGCCACTAACCTGAACCGAGGATAGTTCCTGACAGGCAAATCACGACAGGACCCATTCGCTCACTCTGCAATTTTGTCAGATGCGATATTCGCCCGCAAGCAAATGGCTCACCTTCTTGTCTGAGTACCAGCCAACAAACAATGTAGTGATTGACGCGACAGCACCCGCAGGTGTGCTTAAAATCAACGTCTGCTTCCCTCTATTGAGAGTGAGTAAAAGTCACGAAGGGCAATGATCGGGGACTTACGTATACCCAAAACCTTTAATGACAAGGTTGCTGACTGAAGTAGAAGAGTGAGACGCCATGAATTTCTCAGGGATGGTCGAAACATACAGTTCGTTAGGGCTCCGTTGGGTATGCTGACTATCAGAAGATGTCATGATGCTGGACATAGATTAGAGGGCATAAGACGTACTTATTAACATGATTAAAACGAGCATCCATGTCCGAACGTCGGTGAAAGCTTCTAACATTTGGTAACGCTTGAAGGTCTTGTTCTCTGTTCCACCTTGATCATCTCGTACACGCTCCAGAGCGGCGATGCGTTCTTCCCGAGTAAGGAATTTTGCGTGCACGGGGGAATCGGGAAGCCAGATCAGAACGGAGATTCCTACCAAAATGGCGAGACCGCCAAGGAGGATGTAGATAATTTTATATGCCGCAATGACGTGCCCGTTATCAAACGATATTCCCTGGACAGAATGAAGTACTTTCTCATGTCACGGGGAGTGGCACTCACATAGGCGACAAACCCGCCGAATATCATGGTCAAACCGTTCTAAAAACAGATCGTCAGTAAGGGACCAGAAGAACGGATGAGGCACAAATTACCATGACGTAGAACCAGGATATGCGAGATGCCTATAGTACGCGAATTGAGGATCCAGCGTGCAGAAGGGAAGAAAAACAAACCTGTTCGTTCTTCTTGTAGAACATTCCAATAACAAGAATTAAACTGGGTGCCACACAGGCTTCACACATGCCTAGGCAGTCGTTATTTAGTTGGCATGTTCAAGTAAGAGGTGGTCCAGTGACCCTCGAAGGTTCTCACCGAGCAAAAACCTTAGTGCGAAGAACGCCCCGAAGGAATTACCCACGGCATGTAACATCAAGAGGATTCCCCATACGATAATATTAGCACCTTTAAATTAAGAATGAACGATCCAGTGGGTGTTAGGGCGACTGTACCGAGGAGAAGGCTCAGACTTACCGAGGTATTTGGCTAACCTCAGTCGTTGCGAGATATATACGGTTGGGAACTCCCAGACAAGGAAGCCTGACCACGACATGTGTTAGAGCGTTTCCAGGAACGAGGCCCCTATCTCACCGAGATAGAATGCCAAAGACACTAGGTTAAATTGCTGAGACGAGTTGAGTAACTTAGAGCGACGTTTGAGGGGTACACTACGTACCTGTCCTAAGATAGGGAAACCCATAACGCTGAGAAGGGGTCAGAGGACGTAAGGGTATCGCAGAATGCCCGCACCTCGCGTAGTTTAACGAGGTTTTATCCCTACAATGTCATGGTGAGCAACGCTCGTGAAAGGGTTGGACAACTTACAAAAATTGAGTGAAGTAGACCGCCGCGCATATTGGCGGGATCAACAGGTCCTAAACGACGAACGACATGAGTGGGCACAGTCGAGACAGGCACGAACGAGTGACAAACCAACTTCCGCCTCAACTTGGCATTGTATTCGTCGCTGAACTGGGCGGATCTATCAATGCCAATGAGTTGTAAAGCCTCGTCGCCATGTTCGAGGTCGAAAGAGGAGGAGGGTCGATCAGATTTTTCGTCGACAATGATCTCCTGCTTGACAATATCGTCTGCAGAGGATGACTTGCGAGGAGTGTCACTGTTGAACGAACTGACCATAGCTGCAGTTGCATAGTCGCAGTCTGGACTCATTTATACTCTAGGATCTGCACACATGACCATATCGTTGAAGGGCTTATCTTAGAAAGAACGAGATTAGAGTAGGTACAAATTTGAACTGTTGGTAAAGTCTCACTGTCATGCTTCGCAAAGTAGCACCGGGCACAGAGAAACGGACGTGAGGTTCACACAGACAAGTCACGATGTCGGGGGTATTAGATGATCCAAGTCATTCAACCAATGCAGGTACAACGAAATGCGAAAACGATGCTCTAAATGAATTACAACTTTTGAATGATGATAGCAGATGCGGCACCTCCCTGTGAAAGTCGAACGTCAGTGTTCGTACTCTGTCGTATGGGGTATGAAATACTCACCCCGTTACAAATACCGGCAGCGCCGTATTCGCCAGATTTGAGTGCGTGGACCAAGGAGACGATGATTCGAGAGCCAGAGTTCCCAATGGCGTGACCGAGGGCAACAGCACCACTATTAATATTAAAGTTGATTTAACCGTGCCAACGTAATGCCAATAAAATTGAACGAACCCATTAACATTGACCTTGGCGGGGTCGATCTTCAAGACTTGCTCGGCAATACGAACAACGACGGAGAACGCCTCGTTGATTTCGAACAAAGAAATGTCGTTAATGGTGAGGTTCGCTTTCTCAAGCGCCTTTGGTAATGCAACCGTTGGCGCAATGGGGAAATCTATGGGGTCCACACCAGCATCTGCCCACGCTAAAAGTGGATGAAAGAGTGAATGAAACGATACCACATTAGAACAGAACTTACAAACAACTTTGGCCAGAGGCTTAAGACCGAGCTCCTGCGCCTTCTCAGCAGACGTCAGAATGAGGGCAGATGCGCCATCACTCAAGGGGGAAGAGTTGGCAGCAGTGATCGATCCACCGGCTTTGAACGCTGATTTGAGAGTGGGAACCTTCTCAAAGATGACGCGCTTGTACTCCTCGTCCTCTCGGACGATAGTGTCTCCCTTCTTCCCTTTAACAGTGACTGGAACAATCTCAGCGTCAAATGCACCCGTCTCCCATGCTTTCGCAGCCCGCTTGTAAGACTCGACTGCGTGCGCGTCCTGGGACTCTCGGGATATTCCACACTTCTCACCAGCAGATTCTCCACAGTTGCCCATCGCAAAGTTGTTATAGACATCCCAGAGGCCATCATTTTCAAGTGAATCCCTTGTAGTGAACTTGCCGAATGCCGGTGGTTGGCGAGGAAGCAGGAAACTATAATAGATCAGTTGAAATCTTTTGATGCGAAAAACTATCAACTTACGGTGCATTGCTCATACTTTCCATACCACCTGCTGCAACAATTTGGCGATCACCAAGTTGTATGCTCTGTGCAGCAAGTATAACAGATTTCATTCCACTAGCACAGACTTTGTTGATCGTAGTCGCATCTGAGCTTGTCTTCAAACCCGCACTCAAAGCCACTTGTCGTGCTGGAGATTGGCCAACACCGGCTTGCACGACATTACCGAAATAGACTTCTTCGACAGATGCGGGGTCGACTTTGCTAGTTTCCAACGCGTGCTTCAACGCGATGGTGCCAAGCTGAGGTGCTGTGAACGACTTCAAAGTTCCATTGAAGGAACCAACGGGGGTGCGCGATGCAGCGACAATGACAGCTTCGTGGACCTAAAATTGCAACGTGAGTAGCTGGGAGGGAGATGTAAATACAGAAAACGTGTACCATGGTGCGAATCTGAGGATGATAAAAGAGGCGTGAGGAGGCGTAGGTGTGTCGAGAAAGTCTAGACAGCATGGGTCTTATACGGTTCGGCCGTTCGGTGATTATTCACTATCAGATCGTACCACAATATACGATTGGTTGCGGTGTTGGCCTTGTTATCGATAGACCGAGGTTCGCGAGTGATACCGTCAACGCAACAAGACAAAATCCGAGAAGAAAGGGCAGAAGAGAACGGGATGTTTGAGAGGAGCGGGTATAAACATTCGTGTGTAAGTTGACCCGGCTGGCTAAGCTCCGAGGCTTTCATTTCCTTCCCTGGGTCTCCATTGTGCAGAGTACCTACAACTTCTGTAACTCGAACCCATCAACGTCTCCCTCCAGTTCTAAGTTCCCTCGTACGTGCCCGATAGTATCATGGATTCAAAATTCCCGGTCTATGCGGACTGTTCTTCCGATGTTATCGAATTCCGTCGTGCTGTATCGTTTGCGTCCGTCGGTCTTTCCTGTGTTCAAGAATAAACAGCAACAAAATTTTCCATTGACACGGAAGACAAATTTCGTTGCTGTCGGAAACTCTACCAATTGATGACCGTTCCCACCACCATAAACCAAGTTTCTAACCAGCTAGCCAAGTTCTGGACCTTCAAGCCATCCTTCGACTCCCCCGACTCATCGGTAATCTCCGCGACTAGCTCGTCGACCGCTTGGGATGCTTGACAAGGGTGTAGATACCAGCATGGCGTTCCCAGAACGGGGTGGTCTCCTTGCGATAGGAGTGGGAATGATGAGTCCGGGATTGTGAGGGCAAACGTTGACCTCTCTGTCCCTTCGAAAGCTCCCAGCTTAAAGACATTACACTGCATAATCTCGTCCAGGCTCAAGGGGCTACCATCTGAGTAGGTGTGTGAATAGAGATCAAAACTAACCCATGTACACACGAACTTGCACCGTGTAAAGTAAAATAAAATGTAGGAACTTGAAATGTCGGGGAGTACGCAACGAATTGCTGCGAGTTCACTAGATGGACAGGGGGTACCGATGCTACGGACTCGTCATCTTCCGGTTCCAGGTCAACGAGGTTCAAGTCAGGAGACAGTATCGCATCCTTGAAGGACGGTTGTTTGAGGTAAGTTGCAGAACGGCTGATGAACCCCAAACCCGGGACAGACTAGTATATGCTGAGTGATTGGTGAGCCTGGATAAGTCCCCAGCAGCGCACATGATGTTCTTGCCATCGCCAACCTCTTGGGGTGTTCTTTAGCGAACCTTCCGAGCGTAGAGAGAGGAATGCATGACACATTTCGACATATTGTTCGCGGCTAAACATGATAGCGTTTCCATGTATGGAAAGAGACGGGTTTCCTTGGTGCTGTATAGCTCTACATTTAGGGTTTCCGCCACACCCACGGAATGATTTGGCATCTTTGTGCAACAACACCTCCAAAACTAAGCCCGTCCAAGTGCCGGCTCCTGCTGTCCATCTGCTGCACATTCACACAACCTTTGCGCCATGGTCGTAGGAAAGGTTGGAAAATGTATCCTCCTGACAAACCGCTGTACTCACTCTAGGACAGAACAAGCGCCTCTCGAAGGGAAAGAAGGGTATCAAGAAGAAGGTCGTTGACCCTTTCTCGCGCAAAGGTAACACACTGTGTTTCCCTTTCAATTATCCACTCTGATCCAGCCCGTTAGACTGGTACGATGTCAAGGCACCGTCGATTTTCGAGGTTCGAAATGTGGGGAAGACCCTCACGAACCGGTCGCAGGGGTTGAGTGAGTTTAGAACTCTACTCCCAAGATTCTGAATACTTACACATCACGCAGAAAATGCAAACGATTCATTAAAGGGACGTATCATAGAGATATCCCTTGCCGATCTCAACAAGGAGGAGGAGCATTCATTCCGTAAAATCAAACTACGCATAGACGAGGTCCAGGGGAAGAACTGTCTAACAAATTTTCATGGCATGGACTTCACATCCGACAAGCTCCGGTCGCTCGTTCGCAAGTGGCAGACTCTCGTTGACGCCCATGTCGATGTAAAGACAACGGATGGCTATCTTCTCCGCCTTTTCGCCATTGGTTTCACCAAACGAAGACCGAACCAGGTCCGGAAGACCACTTATGCACAGACAAGTCAGATTCGGGAGATCAGGAAGAAGATGTTCGAGATCATGACTCGAGAGGCGTCGACCTGTGATTTGAAGGAGTTGGTTCAGAAGTTTGTGCCCGAGGCTATTGGACGAGAGATCGAGAAAGCTTCTAGGAGCATCTACCCTCTCCAAAACGTCTTCATCCGCAAAGCAAAGATCCTGAAAGCACCCAAATTCGACTTGTCGAAACTTCTGGAACTTCACGGAGAGTCGACCGACGTAAGCTTTCTGCTTTTTAACGATGTCCTCATCTCAATCTCTCTCGTAGGAGACTGGCACTCGCGTAGCCAAGGACTTCAAGGAGCCTGCTATCCTGGAGTCTGTGTAGTTACCTGCCTGTATCCGTCATTCACGACTGTATGTTTATATGCCGCAAAATTCATATCCATGGCATACATATGCACCATGACCACCCGTATTCTGTCTCGTCATGACAGGTTCTTGCGTGATTACACTGAAATGTCAGCACCCGCTGCAGCTGCAACTTATCCACGTACTGTCGTGATCGATACCGCTTAGACATTTGAAACTTCAGTTTTGTCGATGGCGGATATTGAGTACCTCAGAAAGCGACTGGTTGCTCATCCAGATTTTCCCAAGAAGGTGACCATCTTCCGACTTGTATCTAGGTCGTTATCTCAGATCATGACCAAAGGGAATCAGCTTTTTGGATATATTTCCTCTCCTCAGGGATCCACAGGCCTTCGAAACCTTGATAACACATCTCGTTCACCATGTCACCTCTAACACAGTGGGGAAGTCAACTTCTGGGAAAATAGATGTCGTGGTTGGGTTAGATGCTCGAGGTTTTCTGCTCGGTCCGATAATCGCCCTCCGTCTTGGTGCTGCCTTCGTCCCGGTGAGGAAGAGGGGAAAACTACCTGGAGCTTGCGTTAGTGCAACGTATGAGAAGGAATACGGTACTGTGAGTTGGTCTGGTATACGCTGCTGGGGGGGTAGCTCTATAACTGGCGTAGGACTCGTTCGAGGTGCAATCCGATGCGATTCAAAAAGGGCAGACGGTAGTTGTGATAGATGATCTCATTGCAACGGGTTCGATCTAATTCATCATCCACTCTGCTTCGCTCACTTTTGGTCGTATTTAGGCGGTTCTGCTAAGGCAGCGGGAGAACTCGTCCAAAAATTGGGTGGAGTCACTTTGGAATACCTATTCATCGTGGAACTGGTGTTCTTAAAGGGTACCGCAAAGTTAGACGCCCCGACATATTCGATGATCAAAGTAGACGAATAAATTAGAGGAATTGCGAATCTTGTCTCTAGTGATCGTTAAACTAGTAGTCTTGTATTCAGGAGTGGATAGCCATTGAGATATAGAATGCGATTGGGATTGGTTGATTTTTCCTCTTCATCTTCCCGGTCATGCCCTGTGTCTGTGGTAAACGGTATTCTTGGTGGTTCGACTGCGGCTTTGACCTGACCCAATCCCAATTGCCCAGCGAGGTTCATCATCTCCAGTACGAGGGCGCCAGACGTTTGTGGTAGCAAGACCAATGCAACGTCATTGATCTCACCGGCAGCAGCAAGCTCCGATGAGCTAGTTGAAGGATTGACACCAGCGTCATCATCGCTGATGATTATGACACCTGCAGCGGATGCTTGACGAGCGTGTACAAGCTTTTCGAGGAATGTACATTCACCCCGGTCGGCGACGAGAATGCTGCCTGGATACGATTGCGTAAATGGCTGACATCCGAGAGGGTTTGATAAGTCTCGGGAGAGGGGCAATCCCTCTGGATCAAGGAACTGGAGAGGAGGAATTGTCGGTGGTCGACCTAAGGAGAGGTCACCAGCAAACGTTGCAGAATAACCGGTCACTATGCTTTCGAGGAGGTCGGGATCTATGGAATTCATGAGGGGAGGCTCAGCTGTTATTGCGGAGTCTGGGATGTTAACGAATATTTGGAGTTGGAGATCCGCATCTCGGGTTTTGGGAACTTCATCTTGAAATAAGGCTGTGTCGTTGATGTAAACCAGTTGGCCGGGTCGGACGGTGTAATGACCGACTGACAACATATTCAGTAATAGGTAAACGATGTATGAAGTCATAAATCTTACGCTTTCTAATGTCATACCCCTTACCGTCCATTCGCTTCACTATATGCGTACGGATTCCTGTGACATTGTGGATAACAAATCCATCAGGTACAACTGCCAATTTGACAAGGCTTGGGCTGAGATCTTCTTTGGCGGTTTTCCCGTTGGCTGAGAGCACGAAGTCGTATGCCTAATTAATCCCGCGCTGTCTTGAAAATGGGGTGAAGTGCTGGAGAAGGACTTACGTAGAGTTCAACTTTCGGCTTCTCACACCATCCGTTTGACGACCAAGCGTTCATGTCGGTCTGGCTGGCTTGCAGGCCGACCAGTTCCCGAGCATATTCCACTTCCCCGCGGGATCGAATACCTTGTACCAGGCCCATTCCAGTGCCGTCGTTGGCCTGGACGAATGGTTGATATGCCGGACATTGATGACTTTCTATAGTCCGTATTTTTCTCCGTGCCGCAGATGGTGGGTTGATGTGCTCTCTCCCCAGAGTGAGGATATGTCCTTCTGTGGTTAAAACATAGTTTGAATCATCGCTGTGGAGGGCATTATCTTCATCGAATAATAAATAGAGGTACTGCGTGGGCAATGTTCAACTTTTCGCATCGGAATGGCACGCTACTAACCTTGAGTGTTTCCGACAACGCGAACGATTCCATCCTATCATCCCGCTTGTTTGTCCGCAGATCTTGGATTCCTGCGAGGCCACAGTCTACCTTCGCACGTGTTGTTATGTCAAAGAGGATCCGCTCGCCGACATCGAGGTAAAAGGGATCTCGTGTTGCCTTATTGAAGATAACTTAACGGTCAAAGAAAGGTTTAGAGGAGTGCCTACGCGATAGAGATACCAAGTAGATTCAACAAGTTCTACAGCGAGGATCAGCAACTTGAATTTAGTGGAGGTGGCTGAGTACCTACCTGGTCGCAAGGGGTATTGAAAAGACGTAGCCTTCTTGTAGTTGGTATCATATACCTCAGGAAGACCTGAATGAGCCCTCCATAGGTTGTAATCTTCGGGCTGGTTTAGCAAGAGGGGTATCAATGGGGGAAACGTACTCACACAGCATATGTAACTTAATAGCACTTTGTACATCACCAGCAAGTACCTGCAGTCCCGGCCAAAATGCTGAGAGAGAATCAACAGTATTGTATGCGGTATCTCCGCTGTTCATGTTTACAGTCCTGTACTGGTAGATTTGGTGTCGATTTCAATCTTGGTAGGGACCAAATGAGACGGAACCCACCCAATAACCTTCCGCAGACCTCGAATAGCGCATAATAGCAGCATAAGCGTCGTCCCAAACATCGAGGAACTCGACTTCTCCTTGTATGCCGTTAAGTTGTAGTGACGTGACAAAAGTGGGCAGTTATTACCGCTGAGTATGTACCATTTTAAGGCATATTCGTAAAACGAATCGATTCCTGCACCAATCCCAGTAGTTTCGGGTGATGTCCAGGTCTACGCTCGAAGTGAGCGCCAAAAAACAACGATGTTGATAGTGGACCTACCCCGGTCCATGTATTAATAGTATTCCCCACAAGACCGATATCTGACTTCCTGTTCCATAAACCGAAAAATGCCTAGGCTGACAATGAGAGAGCATCAGGGAAAGCGAGTGTGGGGCTTACTCTATATGCAGCCTTTTCAAATCTTTTGTCGCCAGTGAACCGACTCAAAGTTCCAAACTCGAGGATGAGGGATCCTGCACCCGCCGTACCTGAGGAAGATGAGTGAATGCAACATGCCTGAAGGAACCAATGCACTTACATGTTTCCAACGTTTCTCCCTTAAGCAGACCATGACGCAGATTAATCTTCGGTAAAAGACAAATTTCATTTTAACAAAAGGGTGTAGAACAAGGAAGGGATTATATACCCTAGCATACGGTAGTCCCGTCGGAGTGGAGAAGGCAGGAAGCAACCTCTGCCCCAGGTCATAAGCCAAGTCGAGAAGTTCTCCACGATACCATGGCAGGTAGAAGGGTTGTCCAGTTTGATTGGCAAAGATATGTCCAGATAGCAGGCCGCCTAACACACGGATGGTAGTTTCAAATACTTGAGGCTTCGTATTTACATCGAAGCTAACCCAGTTGATGATGTCCCGAACAGCTTTCTCGAACCCTTGTCGGTCATCTAGGACCACGAAAGTATCGAGAACATCGATCAAAGTCAGCGAGAAATTTCCTGCTACATCATTGGACGCGATATTCTGACTGAGAAAAGTTCAGCACATGCACAAGCGACATTACAAGCTTGCAACATACGGTCTTGCCCAATCTGGGCCCTGGCCAGAGCAAGAAAGAGGTGTTAACTACGCTCAACCGTCAGTTCTTCAATCTTCTGGTATATACGGCATACGAACCTCGTCCAGGGGGAATGCTTATAAATTGTTGAGCTTGGTGAACTTGCAGCACGAAGGAAAAACGCACCATATCTCATGTAACTTTCAAACCCGTGATACCAGAGCTCCCTGGTCTTCTCCCTGAAGTCCCATTGTCAGATGCTCGTCAGGTAAATATCAATTGTCGCCGTTCTTACCGGGAAGCAAGCTTTCGTTGAGGTGTCCATCCAGTGCCGTTGAGTGGGCTTGATGCGCGAGTATCTAACCTCCATGAACGGATCCCTTCGAAAGCGATGACTAGCGCAACAACGAGCGTTTCTGGCCAGAACCGTCGCCACTTCATGCAGGCGGTGAAGACACGGAGTCCGAGTTGTGCAGCTGCTCCCCGACCTGAACTTCTCCGCTCTCCAACAGCTGTCGTGGCATGTTCACCACGTGACGTCGGGGCTTGACCCTGATTCCCGGGCCGATCAACGTTGACAACAATTCTCAACGGGGACTACACAGATCATCTACCTGATCATGTCCATTGATGTCGATGTTCCCGCTGTACTTGGAGAATATATGCTGAAAGGATGGGTAAGTTACGCAAGAAATCTTACAAAGTGCCTTATTGATTTTATGTTGTTAGGTCATGCTGAACCAATCCTGTCCGAACGCTGGGTGCCCAATTCCTCTTCTGCGTTCGCCATCAGGCGTGACGCCCGTTAAAAAGTTTTGCGTGAAGTGCAATGAGAATCCAGATAGTGCGTGGTATTGTCACGAACACTTTCCGCCTAATTAATTGATTAGACGTGCAGTCTGTCACCTCGCATATCTCAACTTCTAGTGTCTCAACCGCCTCCCATATTTCTCGCTCTTCAACACCCCCCACTGAGATCTCTGATTCGTTTGAGTTCCCGGATTTTGTTCCCGTTGATACAGAACAGGGTAGGCGGAGACGCGAGCAATCAGATCGAGCATCAGCAGAAATTGCCCAAAGGTTACTTCGTAACTGGACACTCCTTGGTGAAGATTGTCCTAACTCCAGGTGCTACGGTATACCGCTCCTACGCCAACCGAGGCCCGTTCATGGCGAACCTTTGAAGGTCGATTTCTCTTTCTCCAGCGGAATGAGTTTATTCCCATTCTGATCTAGGAGTGCGTTATCTGTGGTACAATGTACTCCACTATTGTTGATGAATCTGGAGCATCACATCTATCTGCATTACCCACTGCGGCACCAAACACTATCAATCCGCCACCAACCCGTGAACAGGAAGTAAACGTCACACAGGTAATGCACGCAGCATTTTGTTATAAAACGACTCACCGCTTTTTAGAGCACGCACCTACCTGTACCCTCTCCCTCGCCCGAGGCAGCCCCAAACCCGGCTCGCAACCCATTTCGCGACCGTGTTCGTTCTCAAAAAAGCCCAGCGCCAAACGAACTCACCTCACCTTCTGTCCGTCTCACATATCTATGGGGTATTTCTGACTAATAGTTATTCTAGGGTTCATTTTATCCAGAATTCCAGGAATCGGAACTCGCTTTAAAGCTTGCCATGAGAACGTTGTCCACACGGCTGACGAGCCTTTCCAATTCTCCACTAATTGTTGACCCAGCTGCAATTGCACAAACGGCAGAGAGTCTAGGAAAGGTTACTAAGGCGTTGGCCCAATTGCGAGAATTGCAGCAGAAAGAGGCCCCATTACGCTGACCCCGGAGGTTGCTCTTTCCCCACCTCGTGTATGCACGAATGTAATCAAACCTTGTTGCAATTTCAACCTGACTTCTGGCCCTTGCACCACAACAGCGTGTCAGACGGCTGCGATCGTTGAAGCAGCATCAAAGACATGCATGAGTCCTCGTGCCCTCCATTCTCAGCTCACTCATAAAGATCATCATCACACCGGGTGCCGACTTACACTGACCACCTTTCCCTAACCATCGATGCCTAGATTCAACCTCTTCAAATCGCAAAGCACCTCTTCTCGAGACGGGAAGAAATCGAAGCACGGACCGTCGTCTACCTTTATGGGTGACAATTTTATGCCCCAGCCAGTGATGCAAAACTCTTCCATGGGCACATCTTTCATTCCTGCACCTCCTTATGCTATACCGAGCGATGTCCACCACCAGGTTCGTCTCGCGTCGTGCTCACCGCCCAACTTCACTCACCCCTATTTCGACTAGTATCCCAATGGCGACAAGGTACTGTACATTTTGATAGTTTGACTGCTAATTCGATGGTCATCAGGGCTATCCCATACCACCTCCGGGGGAGAACCCATATCCCCCAGGCAGTTTTCCGGACTCTGAGCGACATGGTGCCGTCGTCCCTTCTCGCCGTTCCTCCTTAAGGTCTCGTACACCGGTTCCATCTGTCCATCGAGAGCCAGAAGATCTCGAGGATGAGGAGGAGGAGGAGGAGGAGGATGACAGCCCCTACCCTCAAGACGCACACTCGATGGGAAGCCATGGCTTGCACAGAAACCCGTCAAGAGAGCATGGTCTCGGAGACCACGCCGCGTTCTCGAGGCACGACCCTGCCGACCCTTCTGGCAAACACCGTGACCGATTCGGTCCACGAAGCACCGGAACCGTTACCCACTCCTTGCCCGAGGAAGGAAGGCGACTTCCTGGCGATCTAACATCAAGGGTAAGAGCGTGAAGTCCTTCAGTAGCTTCCACGGGCGACTTATCGCAATAGGAACCATCTCCGATTTTATTCTCCACGCGCAGTGAGGGAGATGAGCGACGACACCGCCGATCACGTCACCATAGCGGAGAAATCATCAAGGTGTGTTTTGCCTCGCAATTCATTAAAGCTTTTTGCCAAATAATTTCGAGCCTATTCTACATGAGCGAGATCATGGTTATACTTCCGATGATCGACATGCACCCCAATATTACTATTATGTTGTACCATCTGGGCTGAATATTATCTTTCAAGACGAACAAGGGAACGAAATTACACGGTAAGGCATTTGCACTTCACTTGGAGATTGCATCTAAAGAATTGCAGGGTCGGGAATTTTGAAGCTGGCCATCACAGACATGGCCCCCCAAAGCAAGCACCTATCATTGTGCGCGATGAATTTGGCCGAGAGCTATATAGGTAAGTAGCTGTGTGCTGCACTACTCTGATTTATAACCAAGCGATTGCAGGTCGGGTGATTATGACCACACGTCGCGAAGTAGTCGAGGTCGCGACAAAAACTATAGACACTCTGACTGGGAGAGACACGAAGAGCGGCGGAAGCACCGTGACGGGCATTATGACGATTATGATGACCATCGGAGTCGAACTCATGATCGCCACCGTGAGCACCGAAATGAACACCGAAGGTATGCTATACATGCGTAAGAGAACCTAACTGAACAGATTATTTGATAGTTCGAAGAAAGATCATGCCCACCACCTAGCCCCGATGGGGATCGCTCCTGCCACCTCCGACTATATGGCACCTCAGTCAGTGCTCTCATTGTTGACATTAGATAATATGTTTAATCCACCCTGTAGGCCGTACCCATATGGACCACCGGGGCACCAGTCTGCGGTGTATCCACCCCCTGGCCCAGGCACCATGATGATAGACGAGTATGGACGGCAAATCCCAATGTAAGGCCGTTCACATCTGTGCTGGACTCTGACCAACCAAACTAGGAACCCATACTCCTCATCCTCCAAGAGCTCGCGCAGTCGCCATTCGCGGTCGCGGTCACGCCGCTGAATGAGAAAAGGTCGTCTTTCAAACGTGGATGAAAAATGTCACTTCTTACATTATATTTATGCCACTTACAAGTAATCTATTTCTTCTTGTTACGCGATTTGAATTTTCCTCGACCTCTATCAGAGCGATCTCCCTGCAACATTGCGGCCTCTTTTTGTAAATCAAGGTAGCCATTCTTGTATCTTCCAACACCCATCTTCAGACCACGCTCTCTCCTTTTCTTAGGAGGCGGGGAGGAAGACCGAAAGAGGTTCTTTAAGGTAGGATGGTAATTGCCCAGGTCTTTGGCCTGTATGTCTGTCGCATTGAGGCTCTGGCTGTTAAGATTCTGTGGGACACTGACCTCCTCAAATTGCTGCTTGCCTCGTTGTTGCACTTTTGATAGAAGACCCTCTCTAACACGCTTGGAGGCTTTATTCCGCTCTGCCTCGCGAACTAGTTTTTCGCCTTTTCCGAGCTTTGCACTTCCAGCGAGCTCCAAAATGCGGCCCGCGAGCGCTTTGCGATGGTCTGCTCGGGACAAATTCAGATCTCGATTGAGAGAGCCAGGAAGCAGCTGCGTATGGACCAGGCGATGCAGGAGCGCGTCATTTTGGACATTCGTCCTGGGCAGAAATCAGCACTGTCCGCTGAAGTTATGGTCATCCTACTTTTCGTCTTCACCGTCGTTAACGCCGATTTCTGGAAGCTCCTCATGAATTATATCTTGTGTCACCTTGGATACTTTTGAGGACTGTGAAAAGTCAGAACCGCTATGATGGATTTGTATAATTTTACCATGAAGGCTTTCAACCGCACTTTGCTCATCGTAGAGGGGTTTGATGGCTTCATCGGACCACTAGAAAATACAACGACATCTGGTGTTTTGGCACCGACCTCCTCATCTGGCCAATTTCAGATAGGTTGAAGAATTTAATCCCGGGAAGTATGCTACATACCCTCAAGCTCGCTGTCATCATTCTGACGACTTTCACCACTTGATTCGACGTCGTCCCAGTCAATTCCACCCCATTCTTCCTCACTCGACTCGACTTGTTCTGCAAGGTTAGCTGGTTCCGCTGCTCGTTTCCGCTTTTTCGAGTTTGGTAGATCGCCAAAGGATTCTAGAAACTGTTGGCCATGGCTCTGGAGAACATCGAGTAACCTGACATGATCCTCGTCCATTCCGACGATGCCTGTACGGTGTACCACTATACCAGCAGAGAAAATATCGAGATCACGTGAAATCTCAGGACTTGAGGTTCGGAGTCCGAGTCGCGCTCGGGACTGTACGCGTTTACTCAGGCTGGCTCGGCACCCTGCCATGGCACGAAACCGCAAGAACAAAACGAATACCCAGCCTCCGTCTCAGGAGATAGAAATACCAGAAGATGAACAATGGCGCCTTATACGAGAGTCAGGGATCCTCGAAAAAGCCCGACCAAGCTCCATTGCACCGCAGCGCTCTGAGCTCGAGGAAGACGTTGAAGAGGGGATGCCACAACTATGCAACGAAATTTTGGACGCGATGATATATGTCATACCGACGAACTTCCTACTACTCATGATGGAAATGTATGTGTTATGTTTCAACCTGGCTCGACTCATATTCATGTCGTTCCATAGACTTATTCACTACCAATATGGACGACGTCCATCATTGGAGGCTTTATGGGACCGAATGGTTCCAAGTATCCCGAGTACGTGTAGTATCCTGTCTATGACTCGCATAAATGTGACTATGCCTAGTACTCTCCGTGTTTATATTCTACAGTAAGACCCTTCATGCTTCTTTTCGACTTCATTATTGACCCCAGTTGAGCGACACGACACAAGCGACATCGGCGGACACAGTTCTTCCTCTTTACTCTGGCAACCGTCGTCGGTCCAAGGATGATATACCTGCTGAACCGTGCCTCATGGACCGTGAACATGCAACAGGTAGTCTTGATGCTGACCAAGGTTGCTCCATACTCACTCCAACGTTAACCCAGTGCCCTCCTCTTGCAACTGTTTGGGTCTATTGTATAGTCCAGCTGGACCTTGGACCCGCTGCCTTAAATTTGCTTGTCGTGGGCATCTTTGTTTGGTTAAAAGGACTTAAACTTTCGTTTTAGTAGCAAGTGATGTCGGGACAGTCAATATTATGGAATCCTAGTGTCAATACAACAATTTACAGCAATGGGATACGGAAGGAATGTAGCCAAGAAATCGGGTCAACGAGAGCTGCAACCAGCGAGGTAGTATGCACCAAGCTGCAGGACTTGCTACAACGTATTTCAAGGCAAATAGTCGATGTATGCTCGAGAATACGCCTCAACAGCATGATTGATCTCAGTCATGCTGGGCACCTTATACAAGCAAAATAAAAATAACCCAAGTCGATGGCTATATTCGTTACACTCCTTCTCCTTCATCGAGTTCACCAGCAAGGAGTTCCACTTTCCGCTGCGATTGTGTAAGGAGTCATTAGCATTTGCAAAAAAATAAATAGAGCACGCACTCGATATGTCGTCGTGCGGCCTTCTAGAACATTTCGTAGGACTCTTATTTGCCATTTGAGCCGGCGACCACAGGATGCCTGAATGGCAGATTTGTTTTCGTCCAGTCGATCAGCAAAAGCCTTGTAAACGCGATCATCTCGAGCAAAATAGTATGGCTAGTGCGTAAATGAGGTTAATTCCTAATAGAAAAAGAAAGCACCCAACAGGTATTGGGGTTCCGGGAACGCATTCGAGAACAAGATACCAAGTTCCCAGCATGAGTAAGTCGCTACGGTCGTGAATACAAAATTCTGATCAGGAGCATAGTCACTCACAACGTTGCGTTGGCTATGCTAAATGTTGCGTTCAGTCTTCAGATGCAGGCGAATAACGAGATTGCAACTCACTAGTCTTCGAGACTCGCTATTAACTCAGCCTTGCCCAACTCTTTGGTAGCAAAGCGCCGTACAGTAGCTCCAGCGGTGGCAACTGGTTGCCCATGTGTCCCCATCCTCAGGGCTCTCGCAACACTCTCTATCTGGGAACGAACCCACTTGTCACCCTCGCTCATGATCAGAGTTTGCAAGAAAGAGGCAGTCAGGTCACTCTGAGACTTGGCAAGGCCGTAATCGATAGCCAGTTTAAGATTAGTCCCTGAGGTCCGTGTTAATGGTAAAGACGTAGTCGGGTGAGAGACTTACTGAGAGCCTTGAGTATTGTTTTGGTCTTCGGCTTTGACATGTCCTCGTCATCGAGGTGGTTTATGTACCTCGAGAAGGCGCCCAGTAGCACGATTGCGACCTCTCTGTGTGATTGTCCGATTCTCATTGCATGCAGCAATGGGGTAGCATCACCAGTTTTTCGCAGCAGTAGCTAAAGCGATGAATAAGGCGACTGGAACAGGGGATCACGACATACAGGAAAAGCTTTGTCTCTGATTTCCATCAAAAACATTAGGTCCTTCTGCTCGATTGCGCGCAAGACTTCAAAAGGCTGTCGCAGTGCTGTTAGAGTCCATGACTCAAGGCGCACAACTAGGAAAGACGTACCTGTGGTTCCCGCCATTGGGTAGAATCTGAGGATTTCCCAGCCAGAGTACTTCGCAGCGAACGAAGGGAGGAAGTGGAAACGATGGACGCCGTGCTGACCCTACGCTCGCGTTGAGGTACAATATCGGTTTCGGAATCGCTGAGCGGCGAAGGGGAACGGCGAAGCTGGCGGAGGACTGCTTTGGGGGCTAAGTCCTCTGCTTCACGGAGAATAAATCCTGAAGAGGGCTCAACGATGAACGGACAATGATCGCAGTCAATGAAATCGAACCTGTTGAAGGCAGGCGTGCTGGGAGGCAAGGATCTGACTTTACCCGCTTTCTCAGCGCTGGCACCTCAAGCCTTTGGTCATTTCTCTCCAGGGACTCCAGGGACTGGACGATGAAAGCATTGTTGATACTCATGCGCAGGCAGCGGATGGACTCGAGTGGGACATGGTTATATTGGGGTGCACAGAGTCAAATAAGGGAGGTTTCCACACAGCACTTGGGAGAAATCCAAGGACCCAGGCTGCACAGCCACCCGTCAGGTTACCGAAACCTCGAAAGACTCCTGAAAGACTCCTTCGCCACTGAGTAACTGGCGCACAGTTGCTGGTTCTTGCCGTCCGTGTCCGTGTCATGCTGAAACTCTGGAGGAAGGCCTGGAAGAAGCCCGATGGAACAGACGCGCCTGAAGACCCAGCCCTGCAGCCCACGCAAGAAGGCAGGTCATCCTTGCGTGACGATGTCTCCACTCCAACAGGCGCGCACAGCAATATCAAGGCACAGAAGAGATCTCGCTCCCCACCTGAGGTCGACATTCCAGTTCCTGAAGCACGGCCTGTAAAGAAGGCAAAGCAGGCTGTTGACTCCATTGCTCACCACCTTCCAGAGATCGTGAATCCAACTAAGCACATCTCGTACGCTTCCTCTTCCTCCGAGAAAATCAACCCATCCGATGTCGTTGAGCGTGCAAAGGTTGAAAACAGTGCGCTTTATACAATTTCTATTCGCAGTTTTGCCACTCATCCATCACATGTTAGGCATTGTTCTACTGCCCACTCTTCCCAGTGAGTTAGTTCGTGGTTTATGACTTCTGACAATACCTGAGCAACGAATATAGTGGCGTTCAGCGTCCTGATTCCTTATATTTCTTGGGCGGACGATTTTGCTGAAGCCTCTCAGCTTGGCTCAGATCATCAATTCATCTTGGTCGTAGTAGAGTGCGGAAATCCCCAAATTCCCTCAGTAAATGTTAATGTTTTTCTTTAGAGATGCAAGCACAGTGCTTGAGTATACCGCGAAACTACGAAGTCATCTCCCTGACGTTGCTGTAGCTGAGTATGCTGATACTCGTTCGCGCGAACCTCACGCAGTTGTGATTGGTTCGGCCAATGTAAGCTTAGAATCTCCTTGTCTTTGTATTGGACTCACCTACTTGTCAGGTTCTTTTAGGAGCCTTTTCTCAGGGTGAACTGGTTATAGATGACATCCACACATTGGTGATATGTGACGTCCAGAACATGAAGGACCAAGACAGCCAAGCTTTCGTTCCTGCTGTCAGGATAATGAACGACTTTTACCATTCAGTTACCTCTGCATCGAAACCACGTATCCTTGCCATCGGCGCTTCAACCGCGGCATCTAGCTTGATGTTCGATTCTGGTATGCTGAAGCTGGAAAGTTTGCTCGATGCCCGAGTTTATGGTATCGGCGAACGACAGCGGGAAGAGCTGATGGCACTCCCAGATCGTCCCAGCGAAGTGGTGGTCGTCTACGAGCCACTCAAAGGTGTCACAGAAACCAAGCTATTTAAGCAACTGCACCAGCTTGATCCCGCCGGGGTGGTTTATAAGCAGCTGTTTAAATCATCTCAACGCGTTCTTGTGGATCTGGGCTCTTGTGGATCTGATCTCGTCTGGCGCCGAGCTTTAAAAGATATCAAGTCGAGTGTTATGCCTTGGTATGACGATGACGACATCGACGACGACGCAGACAGCCCGACACACAGCGTTCAAGTCCGCGTCAGAACTATCGTTGCAAACTGGGACTTTACAATGCCCAACCTGGACTCAGCGTCTCGCGGGTTCAATGTGACACATAAGTTCTTAAGGTTGGTTCAGGTTCTCAGGTCATTCGCACCCTATGGCGAGGCTTTTCGTGGAATCATATTTGGTAGGTTTTTTGTCCCTCAAAGAATGGCCCTGACCCATCATCTAGTTCATCGACGAATCACTGCACTCATTATGGCGGAGTTGCTCCGCACCCTGGACGAACAGCTCAGCTTCATCCGTCCTGTCGCTTTGACTGGTCAAATGATCTCGAAGAACATACTTCTGAAGGTATGTCGATGAACTTGTGAGATTGCCTACTCACAAACATTGTCGTACAGCAAGAGATCATCCGAGGATTTGCGATTGGCACTCACAATCTGCTTGTCGTTACAAAGTCAGCCGAAGACGTCGATATTCCAAAGGCCTTACTCGTCTTGCGGTCCGTGATAGGATCGTGTCTCGAACAATTCCTGACATCCAGATAGCTTTGATCTTTTTGACAGTGAAATATCTTACGCCCACCTTCGGGCGAGAACGCGTGGTCGTGAAAGCCATATCGTCCATATGGTCCAGAAAGGGAATGATACGCATCGTCGCATCGTTTCGCAGTCGGCCGAGTTGGACCTTCCCATGTCTTGTTGGATAGAACGACTTTGCACAAGTCCTCACAGTTCTAAGCCTCCACGTGCCCTTCGAGAGAGTGCCGAGTCGTACAATTCTGAAAGTGAAGACGAAGGGGATGAATATCTTATGGATCCAACTACGAGTGGTCGTATATATGTCCGGGATGCAACGCCAGTGCTCTATCGCTTCATTTCCCAAACGCAACCGACCACAGAAGCCTTACCTCTCTTCGATTTCGACGAGTATCAAGAAACCGGAACTGCTAGAATGTATATCTGCAAAGTCTTCCTTCACAACTCGCATAACCACGATCTACGCGGTTCCCCGTGGCCTTCTATGGCACTAGCGAGGAGAGCAGCTTGCTATGAGGCTTGTCGCAGCTTGATTCATCAAGGCCTCTTAGACTACCGGTTCTATCTATCGCCCAAAGGAGGTTCTCTAGGCGCGCAGCCATTGAAGGCTGACTCTACGTCGAGTGGCACTCGTTGTTATCCCCGAAAGCCGCCAGATTTTTGGGTCAACGCACCGTACATTCCGCTCACAGGCCTGAGAGAGGTCTATCCGACTGCCGTCACAACAAACCGGTATGACGAAAGGAATCAGCCCTACGGGACACTCCTTATCCTCACTTGGAAACCCCTTCCCGTGCTCCCGAAATTCAAACTATTCTTTTCTGGGTTAGAGAACGACATTGTCCTTCATCGAGGGCGGCCACTTCAACTCGACGAATCGCAACTTACAGATTTACATGGGTATACCATGCGACTTTGCCGGGCAATGTCCAATAAACCCTTCGTGTGTCCTCTTCCCCAGATGCCGTATCTATTTGCTCCAGTGGATATCGAGTTTGGTGCTGCTTTACAGGGGGAAGGTCACGCGCATGACTTTGAACCCTACATTGACTGGGATTCCATTCGAATCGCAGCTTCTAATTGGGCCGTTCCTCTCAAAGCTGAGACTGTGGCTGACCTCATTGAAGACCTGAACGACGCTGTGGTTCAGGATCGTTGGGTCGAGTTTACGCGGCGGTATGAAGTTGTCAAGCTGAGGACTGATCTGACCCCATTAAGCAAACCGGCAGACAGCCCAGTAGGCCTCTTTCTATCTCCTTCTACTATTTTACTTAATCACTGTCAGCGAGAGGCCGAGTACGATTCTCTTCTTCACTTCTGCAAAGAACGACGAAAAGGATTTGAGGGTCTCAAAGACGAAAACCAGCCTATCATAGAAGTGGACAAAGTTGCGCCCTTATTAAATCACCTTAATCCGCATACAATTCCTGTCACACCGACCCAAAAGTTCGCTGCGAAGTGTGAGTCCGGTGATAGTGCATGATAAGTGTCCAAAACTAACACCAAATTCCTCATAGACCTGATCCCCGAGCTATGCGCCAAATTCACAGTTCCTGCACGGTCAGTGTTTTCGATCACGAAGATCTTCAAACTACTGACCGGGGTATTAGTTTCCTGCGAACGGCTCTGCTTCTGCCTTCAATCATGAAACGACTTGATGACTATCTCCTCGTGAAGGAACTCAATACTAAAATGCTTGAGAATACTATCACAGACGATCTCCTTCACCGGGCGATCACCGCGCCATCGGCTGGGATGGAGTACGATTACGAGCGATTGGAGTTACTAGGTAGGTTCCGTCCTCAGCTAATTTCCCACATATGAATACCCTTATTTCAGGCGACGCCTTCCTGAAATATCTATCATCCGTTTATGTATTTGTCACGAATCCCCTGCAAAGTGAAGGTGCTCTTCACGTCTCAAGACAGAAGATTGTTAGCAATAAGGCCCTTTTCCATTCGGCCATGCAAGCAGGTCTCCCCCCTTTCATTCAAGCAAAGCCGTTAGCCATCAAGACGTGGCAGCCATCGGCTTTTCGAATCGTAACGCCACCAAAACGTCCAACGAATGAAAACCTAGACACCGATCCGAGCGGCGCAGCACAAAAACAAGAGCCCAAAGAAGTTGCGAAAACTAACGATGTGAATCCGGACACACCGGAGGACACGAAAGACAGTCCCGTAGAAACTCTCACTATACCCATTCCAGAAAACCCCGTAGCTGCTGCTGCTGAAGCCAAGTCCACCAAGTCGGCTACCAAGCCGCCATTCAAGAAGAAGCGTGATCCAAACGAGGCACGGTCGCAATGGTTGGGAGACAAGGTGTGCCCTCTATCTCCCCGCCATGAACATATGGCTAATCGCCGTTTAGGCTATTGCAGATGTGGCAGAAGCCATCCTTGGTGCCGCATACATCGCTGGAGGCCGCGATGCAGCACTCGAAGCTGTTAAAGCTTTGCAGATTCCAATTAAACACATCGACCATTGGGGCGATTTGGGCCGTAAGGTTGTGGCTCCTCCAGCGGTTGTCACAGCGAAATTGCGGCCAGGCTCTATTGAGGCCGTGGAATCGATCATCGGTCACCAATTCAAACATCCTCACCTGTTAGCACAAGCGCTTGTTAGTGTCTTTGATCGCTGTGCTTTTGGTCATACTAAGTTTTCACGTTTAGACACACAATTCATTTCAAGGGACAGACTCTATCACCTACGAGCGACTCGAATTCATCGGGGATGCCATCCTCGATTTTTGTGCGTGTTTCCACCGGTATCTATTAGCGTCGATGCTTACACGCTACCAGTGGTTATCAGACACATTTTCGACCGTGAAGAGCAACTAAGCCCCGGCGGTATGACACTTCTCAAGGTGGACCATAAGTCTTCATTGATGAGTGAATGAGTCTGATTGTGAAATCTGCAGGGTGCGATGGTTTCAAATTCGGCGCTCGCCGCTGCCTGTATCTGGGCTGGGTTGCATGAACACATGCTCTTCGAGTCGCAGCACCTCGCAAATAATATCAAAACATACGCCGATCAGTTGGCTTCCAAACAGAAGTGGGAATACGAACTCGCGAGGAGAGATGGACGTGATCCTGGTCAGTATTGGTTGGAAGTAGAGCCGCCTAAGGTTTGTCCTCTATGTTCTTTTGAAGTTCAAGGTAACAACTTAGTATTGTGCAGGCACTCTCCGACGTCGTCGAGTCGGTAATTGGGGCCGTTTATATCTCCGATAATTTTTCCCCAGTGGGGGCTGAAGCACTATATGATAAAGTCCTCAAGCCGTTTTATGACAAACACGTTTCCCTCAAGACATTGTCACACCACCCGACCAAAAGTTTGTTTGAACTTTTCCAAGCACAGGGATGTCAAGGATTCGAGATACAGAAAGAAAAGCAAGGATCATTGACATGCTGCTCTGGTGAGTTCGGCGATCATCTCATATGAACGACCATACCAACTACACCCGTCGACAGTCCTAGTCCATGACATTATCTTAGCTGCGGCAGAGGACGTTAACCCCAATGTCGCAACACGACGGAGTTCAATATTCGCTTTAGATGCTTTAGAGGGTGACCCCACATTTGTGGCCCGCAATTGTGACTGTCGATCGCACCCGCAGGCGAAAAAGGCGAAACGAAAAGGAGTTGAGAGCGTATTGACCGGATTTGATGAAGAAGATGTAGCAGTCCTTGATGAGATGCGTTCGCCTGGCCCTGGGACGTCGACAGCGGATTGATTCGTGTTTAAAAGCTCAGACAAGCATTGTCGAAATATGATTATCTTAGGAATGAACACCCAACGAACTCTACTTATGAAGTTATGCGCCAGCTTTCTTCCTAAAATGCACGTGAGCATGACCAGCGAACCGTAGTTCGAAAAAACATACAACTGAACGCCAGCAGCGATGAATGGGATGGCAAAGCCAGTTGAAAGGAAGGCAAAAACTTTGAAACCAAGAGCGGCTTTCGATGAGCTTTCTAGTGCTCTGGGGAACGAGAATGGGAAAGGCTGGTGTTTGTGCACATATGAGCTTGCAGTCCTGTCACTCAACGAGTGGGGGACGTACATGGTAGTCATGGCCAGCAGAGCGAGCAGGTCCAGTTGAGTGGAATGACCGAGCGATACCTTGCTGACGGCGAAGGGAGGCACGAGCTAGCACGGCGAGGCTCATAGTTGAGTCAGAATACTTTCACTAATGTGTGGATTGGTGCAGAAATTGGTTTTGAGTTGTTCGGGGGTTCCCGGCTGGTCTTGTCGTGGGAGTTCGCATTGGTCGCTTGTTGCAATCAATCGAACAGCCTGCCTGTATACCTTCCTCGTACCTGACGACGCCAGAAAATGTTTCCACCCCTCTGAGGTTATCCTCATTTCACGAACGACAGTTTGACAGGAAATTCAGCAGGTTGCTTCCAAGCCTTTCTACTATCCTTTCAGTTGGAGATTTGCACGAACAGCCAAAGAAACCAATTCCCCTTAGGCTTCTTGAATTTTCTTGCTCGCAAGACCCTTTGACTGCGTCTCGGCATCTACAGTACTGATTCCATGCCCCATCTTGGCGCAAGCCAGACACTGTCTATAAAGCCGCAAGCGGACTACTAAACAACATCCTCCGGGGGAAAATTGGGACATTTCAACTTTTTCAGAACTGGTACTGGCTTAATTTAAAGCTCAGTAGCAGAACAAACACAACACCATCAACTGCTCTCTCTCCCAATGTTCCCGATCTACTGTCTGTTGCTCCCATCGCTTATACCTTGTCAACTCGACAGCACCTGAGCGCAGGCAGAACAAGGTCTTTGCATTGGATTCGATCCTCCCCGCCCCGAAACTCTCGGTGCTGTTCGAGCCATAGTAGAAGCCGTGGAGATAATCTCATCGGACACTCCAGTGGTGCATAATGATGGTTCGTTATTACTCCTCCGTGGAAACTCACAACGAGTTAGGCGACGGATTTGACAAACGTAGTAATGAAGAAATAGATGCTATGCCAGAGTCATTGGTCATTGTTCACCAGAGGCGAAAGGTAGGCGAAAGCCTTCTGTACCCTGAACTAATACCTTCAGTCCGTATCATTCACGCCGAAAAGCGGTGTGGAAAGCATATGCCTATGTCTAGTGGTGTCAACGATTCCCCAGCTCTCAAACTTGCTCCCATAGGAATTCCCATAGGCATGGCAGGTTCGGACGTCGCGAAGGGCCCTTCAGATCTCGTCCTGATTGACGAGTAAGTCGATAGACTATTCACCAATATCCAGGGGTTTATACTGCGGTTGGGTATGGAGGAAGCAAGCCTTGGCCTCGTGAAACGACCACCACGTTCCGTGAAGGATGGTATGTTCTCGTGGCCTTCTATAATCGACTGCTTTTCATATGTGATGGGTCATCATCAATGTCGTTTGATTATTCCTCATACTGTACCTTCCATCCAAATTCGTCATCATGGTTTACGCTGGTTTTTGGATGAGCAGCCACGGCGTGACCCAATCCATGGCCAAATATTAGGGAAGATAACACGGAATTCAAGACCGAAAATATTACAAGGCATATTTGTGACTTAGGATATATTGTTTGTGAGAACTTTGGAGTTCCTCCAAAAGCCCCTCTATAGGCGCTGGCGGCCAACTGCCAATCAGCAGGTACAACCATGAGGCCTGGAAGGTCAAAAGCTACCTGGGACCCAACCTGCCTTTGAAGAGGAACACACGCCTGGTGCCGTCGTATTCCTGTCATCCATCCACATATTCTTCACCAATATCCTGACGATCGTTAGCTTTTATTGCTGCGAAGAATGACGTCACTCGACGGTAGGACTACAGCCTGTAAGCTTTACCTCGCCAGGTCTGCTGGTTGTGCGTACAGCTGTGGTACGATATTTGGCTGCTCGCAACTTCAGACGGTGCGTTATCTGGCAATGAAAATTTACCTCCAAACTGGGATCTGTCGATATCACCGCCACTATCACATTGCATGATAGTTCCCAATGTTGTTTAGGTTCAAGCCTTATCAAGCTGTCAACGTCACCTGGTAGACGGTTCTGGTGGAGAATCAGTTGACCTTGAGCTTGAGGGAATTATACTCACGCGGGCATTATTTGAAAAGACACCGTCACACCGCCGATTTATAAGGGGGTGGCATTGTCTAAGAGCCACCCCAGCTATCAGCCAGATCTACAACGATGGTCCAACCTGCAATTATCAACGTCCCATCTCTACAAAAGAGCATCACAGTCCCCACCGGGCTTTTTATCAACAACGAGTTTGTGCCATCCGCAGATTCGAATGAAGTCATCCCGTATGGATTCGTCATCTCCGAAAATTCGCCAAAGACTGATTAGATACCAGGGCTATCAACCCAGCAACGGAGGAGCTGATCTGCAATGTTGTAGCTGGTATGTTTGCATATCTTGCCGACAACACCCATTGATCCGCGTTGAAACAGCGTCCTCGAAGGACATCGATATCGCTGTCGCTGCCGCTAGGGAGGCTTTCAATACGACTTGGGGTAAAAATGTGACCGGCTTCGAGCGTTCTCGCTTAATCAACAAACTGGCCGATTTGATTGAACGTGACGCTCAAGAACTTGCTGAATTGGAGACCCTCAACAATGGGAAACCAGTCAGAATTGCTCGGTAGGACATCAACGCGCTTTTGGTATATCGGGGGGCTCACCACGAATAGTGATTTTGATATTGGGGATAGCGTCCAGTGCCTGAGATACTATGCTGGTTGGGCGGACAAAATAACTGGACAGGTCAGTCGTGTTGCTTGGAGAGCTTACGTACTAACATAACAACCATAGACGATTGAAGTCGACAACAAAACAAAACTAGCTTTCACTCGCCATGATCCTATCGGTGTCTGTGGTCAAATGTAAGCAGTGCATAGCCTATCAACGAGCAGCTTTTTATTTGCAACCAGCATTCCATGGAATTATCCTATCAACATGTGGTAGGTCGAAGGTATGAACGACATTTGAACTTGTCATAAAATTGTTTAGGGCCTGGAAAGTTGCGCCTGCCTTGGCCGTTGGCTGTACGATTGTCATGAAGCCCTCAGAACTTACGCCCTTGACTGCCTTAGTGCGTTGACATCCACACACATCGAGGGTATTCCCGTGCTAAACCTTCATGTGGCAGAAACTCTCTGAATTGATCAAAGAGGCAGGGTGTGCTTCCCCCCCTTTTTTCTTTGTTTTATCGTTGACGATCAGCAAGCTTCCCGCCAGGTGTAGTCAACACTGTACCTTCACTTGGGCCTGTCGGCGGTGCAGCCCTGGCAGCACATTTGGATGTCGACAAAGTAGCATTCACTGGATCGACTATTACCGGCAGGAAGATCTTGGAAGCCGCTGCAAAGAGCAACTTGAAGAAGGTTTGGATGACAGTCAGGCGAATTACGGTCATTCACTCACCGAATGGTTTCAGGTCTCGCTAGAACTTGGGGGGAAGAGTCCTCACCTCGTTTTCGAATCCGCAGACTTAGATCAAGGTTAGTGTCCCCTGCATCCCCTGTTCGTGTGGCTACATCGGTTTTTACTTTCGGATCTCATCAACCTGCCCTATCTGGCCCCTCTATTGTTGCCTGTTCGACAATCGGTGCCACTACCCTTGCTGCACTGGGTTTTCCAGGGTGTCCTCTCCGCATGCCTCATGTTGGAGAGCGCCTTTCACCGCTTCCCAATCTTGCGTGGTTTTCGGACATCGCGTAGCATATGGAGAGCCACTTTCTTCTTCTTCTACCACTTTACTCTGTCACAATACGCCATACTTATCATTGTGTCTAGCCGCCAGTTGGGCTGCCCTGGGTATCTGTTACAATTCCGGACAGGATTGCACGGCCGGTTCTCGTGTTTACGTTCAAGACACGATCTATGATAAGTTTGTAGGTCTGCTTGTCGAAAAAGTCAAGCAACAAGTTATTGGCAACGGTCTTGAGGAACAATCGGGTGGCGGTCCTGTGGTATGTGATATTTTGTCATTGGTTATTTCACCTACTCATCGATGATGAAATAGGTGTCCAAGGGGCAATATGACAGGGTCTGGGGTTATATTGATTCCGGGAAGGCAGAAGGGGCGAAAGCCATCTTAGGCGGACAGAAGAGAGCAAGCAAGGGTTATTTCGTTGACCCCACGAGTAAGTGGACGACAGGGGGAAACGTGCTTCATATTCTTATCGAAGCCCATAGTCTTTACAGATATTCGCCCTGACATGAAGATAGTGAGTAGTCCCAGTGTTCGCTGTCTATCACTTCTTTGAATTGAAATCAACGTCCTTTAGGTCAAGGAAGAGGTAATTTACCAAGCCTTTGGAGGAATTATACTAACATGAGCGCTCAAGATCTTTGGTCCCGTCCTCGCTGTTGGCAAGTTTACCTCAGAGGAAGAGGCCATCAAGTTAGCAAATGCGACCACTTACGGTCTTGGCGCAGGCCTGCACTCCAGTCTGTCACTCGCATCGTTTTGTCTGGTCATGTATTCATCATCCGGTTAGGTGACGCCAACCAGTGTATGAGAGTTTCTTCCGCCCTAGAGGCAGGCACGGTAGGCAGGCAGAGTCGATATCTGATCATACCTCTGACCTCATCTGTAGGTGTGGGTTAACCAGTATAACATTTTGAACAACAACGTACCATTCGGTGGTAAGAAGCAGTCGGGTATTGGTACGTTGCCACTTAAACATCCTGGATTCAAAGTTCATCTCTCCCTACAGGGCGAGAACTCGGCAGCTATGCTCTCGACGAGTATACTTCCGTTAAGGCCGTCCACTGGAATTTCGGCGAGACTCTTGCGTGGCCTCTCTAAAGCTGGACAACCACATGGCCTTTGTACCATCTCATGACGTCAATACTGTAAATCAGAGTGTAACACGATGCATTCAAAAATGAAAGGAACATAGACGAGATAACCACAAGAGAAGCGAAGTGTGTATGTAACAGCAGAAACTAATTCGAGGGATATGTATCTGGAAACGTCGTGAGGTAATAATCCCCGGAACCTTGAACTTGGGTGCTGGGATCGTAGCCCTCACCCGCGTAGGAAGGTCCAGCGAGAGCCATGTCATTGGAAGCATCCCATGTGCCTTGTTGCTCAAGGAAACCGACTATAGGCTCTCCTCCACTGGATACAGCCCGCGGAACGGTGTCTGGACCGAACGATACAGGGTCATATGCCCCGACGGAAGACGAGGAAGGAGGCGTGGACGAGTGCTGCGCGCCTGCCATCTGGTGAGAGTTGGTTGTGTCAACTGTTAACCTGTTGGCCATGGGGCGACTGGGATAAAGCCCTTCTGTGAAACGGATCATCTGACGGCCGGTATATAGGTTGTAGGGCAGAGTTTCCCGAGTCGGAGGGTCAAGATGGGCAGGTTGGGCAGGCTGGATAGGCTGGGGGGAGGGGGGAAGGTTCCTAGCTGCCGGATAGTGACGAGGGGGAGTGCCAGATTCACCGCTTGCAGGTATAAAGGTGCAATCTAAATTGCGCCTCACACATTCTTCGCATGGCCCCTGAGCATCATTGTTTGGGCACTAGCAGAGGCGGTCAACGGAGGTGAGAGGTCGTTGAGGCGTAGACATACCTTGATCTTCTTATTTCGACAGAATGTGCATGCAATGTTGACCCGTCGGGGGTAGCTTGAATCATCACCAGCTGGAGACGGTGCGCGAGTAGATGCCATTGTGGTTGGGATGAGATGGGTTGGGTTGCTGGAACAAGAGAGCAAACGATGTGAGGTTTATATGCGGTTGAAATCACTCAGCGTGACTGGACACAGAATAGTGAAAGAGAAAGTGACCACATCTTCACATCGATACTTAGCAAGGGTTGGACATGGGGATGATTGAATTGGCCAAGTTGATGGTACAAAAATTCCTACATACAATACTTAGATATTCGGCGTTAGCGACACAAAGTGTATCAAGCTACACGAGCTCACCATGTGCTAAAGGGCGAGGTAATCTCGGACCTCCTCCTCGGTCAACTTTCTAAACGTGGGTTTTGGACGTCCGGTTTCGGGGGAGGTCTTCGCGTGCTCCAGTTCGTCCGTAGTTGGGACAGTCACAACACCGATCTCAATCGTTTTCTCCGTCATTTGCCCTTCAAAGCCTTCTTTCAGGGTCAAGAGCGCAGTGTGGATAGCATCCTCTATGCTGATATCGTCGTTGTATCTAAGATGACATTCAGGGTTCCGCTCTACTCGGGGTCGAAAAGACGGACCGTTTTTCCAAAAATGTTTTCGCGTTCACCATGTTTTTGCCTATGGCGCTCGCCTTCCAAGCCCAAAATGATCCGGAAGGATCAACTTGATAAAGCGTAGGCCCTCGATTAATATCCCAACCAGCAACGAGCAAAGAAACGCCGTAGGGTCTAACACCTCTGTCGTGGAGAATGAACAGGTGTAGATAAGACGTTAATGAACGGCTATTGGTACTTACCCAGACTGTGTTGCTTCCTGCATGACAGTCGCGATCTCCTGGGTCAGGACACGGGTTGGTGGATATTCACCGTAAACCTTGAAATACGATTGAGCACTCTTTCTGGCCTTATTAACCAATATTCTGAAGTCTGGCCCCATTCCAGAGTACACGATCCCAATGTTTGGACAGATGACGGCGACCTTGTCCACCATGGAATCATCTATTAGTATAGATGAGGACTTCTTTTCCGTGGCAATGACAATTCCATTCGAGGCTATACTGGGAGGTCAACAGCTGGCCCCACTTGAAGACGCAAGGTGCAAACCTTTGATTCCGAGGCTCGTGGTGCCTTGAGAAACCGCCGCTAGTGCATGCTCAATCTGCACGAGCTTGCCACTCGGCGAAAAGACAGTGAGGGAGTAGCTGCGCGGCAAAGATCAAGTAGTGAACCCTGCGTAGCTACCAGATACTTGCCTGTAGGCTCCGCCGTTCGCGCTTGCCATTAGAATGAGATGAAGGTGACATCCGTGCTCGCAGTCGCGAACGCGCGTTCTGGTGATATTTACTCCTGTTTGCGTCGATTCGCTGTTATCTGATAACTTCGGTAACCGGCAGGTGTTTCATTTGACTAGAAAACAGGTTTTACGTTTGTACTACATACTATACGCCTTACAACTACCTTCACAATTATATCCCCTGACTTTAGTGCCCCACTTCAGTCGACTTTGAGTGGTGTCGTTCGCAGGTAGGGCTAAAGAGAGATGAGTTTGACTTGGGCGAATCAAGTAGACGGCCATACCTTATGAGTGGTGAACTCAGGGAATAAGGTCTTTGCCTCGTCGTTAGTGACTCCGGGGTGCACAATGACATCTTCACCCTTCTTCCAGTTGACTGGGGTAGTCACGCGGTGCTTGTCACCAATTTGAAGCGCTATGTGTGATGAAATTTAGTCCATGCATCGCGCATTTAGGAACGTGCCACGCACAGTCAATGACGCTATGAACAAATCAAGTAAGTTGTTAAGTTAGTTAGATTATGAACGAGCGTTATTAGCTCACCGGATAATTTCGTCGAAGTTGCGACCCGTGGAGGCAGGGTAGGACAGGGTCAAGCGAATGATCTTTTTGGGATCAATGATAAAGACAGTACGGATCTAACAGCCATCGTAGGTTCAGACGGTTGTGATCGCAATTGGCAGAGTAGAACACGCACCGTGAACGGAAGGCCCTTAGCATCTCGATTTGTTGCATCCTGCTCATCCAGCATATCGTATAGAGTGGAAATTTTTCTGTCTTCGTCGGCAATCTAGGTAGGAGTCAGTAGTGATAAACGTTGTAATAAAGATCCACGAACAATGGGGAATTGCACGTCTGTGGGGCCGAACTTGGAGCCGTATTCATTGATGTCCTGTACCCACTTGTGATGTTCGGTGAGGCCATTGGCAGAAATACCGATGACCTTGACGCCACGTTTTTCGAAATCAGGCGCACGACGTGCAACTTCGCCCAACTCCGTCGTGCAGACAGGAGTGAAGTCTCCAGGATGAGAGAATAAAATCGCCTATGTCTCTCGGTTGAGGGGATGTATGATTATTTTCGGCTATGCGTACCCAAGAGTTACCGATCCATTCGTGGAAGTTGATGGTCCCAGCGGTGGTTTCAGCTTCAAAGTCGGGGGCAATGCTTCCAAGTCGCAAAGAAGGCATGATCGACGAAGATATCCAAGGAGTTGACGAAAGCACCAGATTCGCTTGATCGCCTTTATACGATAGATTAGATATCGTGATATTGAGACACAGATCGCGCCTTCTCTTCTCACGCGCGGGGCCATGGCGTGCTTATTTTGCACCAAACCTCATCCAGATCATAGGTGTTTCAAATATTTCAATACTATCGCAGAAAGGTGAATCGTTTGTACACCAATGCTAATTTGCAGATACCATATGCAGTCAGTAGAAGGCCACGGCATGCAGCAAGTTATGGGGATGTTTCTCTTGCTGGGCTTGTAGTATTTGATCAATGCTCTCGTCAACGTCATCGGCCGCCTCTATCTAGAAATATTTGACGTGATCACGCAATTAATGATAAACTGGTGCTCACCGCCGCGGCCAAGTCAAGCATGGCTTTTCCTGCGATTAAGGCTTCTTCGTGATTATCCTTGATTTCAATGTTGATAACGTGGACTGGTCGATTAAACTCCCCGCCTTTGGCAAGTAGGTCTATGCATATCTTTTAAAATCGACCAGCTTCAGAACAGAGCGGGACATACCATCACAAACGGCGTCAAAACAGCGTTCTTCGCAGGTAACAACGATATCTGCAACCGTCCGTGTGTCTTGCCATCTCTCTGGGGCTACCTTAATGCGCCTGTTTCGGTCTAACATCTGAAGGAGACCATTCGCTGTGTATCTGGTACATATTCAGAACTAGTCTAGCGGAAGTGAGATTCACTTACAAGCGCGGATCTTTGTTGCTCAGCTCCTCGTAGATGGTATTGTAAGGTGTCCCGAATGGGTAAATATTGGGCTTATCCATCGTAGGACCAGGGAGCCTCACGGCTGATCCTGTGCCTGAGGATATCACGCGATACCCCGCCTTCCTGTGCACAAAGGTGAGGAATGACGTCTCGCCAGGCGTAGTGTGACGCACGATAGTACGGAGTGGCCTTCCATTGAACGGTTCTAAGCTCGATTAACCAGATAGCGAGAAGAACTTCAGGACAGGAGACGTGCCTGATTACTTGCGCAGACGATGCAAAATAGCGGCCGCGGTTTGTATGCGAGGGACATGGTTGGGGCTGGTGAATGGTCAGCACTGACGACGTCTTGATTTTCGTCCTGGAGTGGAACCGCAGGGAGTGGCGTTGCCACACTCCCAGACAGGTTCTCGGACCAGGAAGGCTGCGGAGGTGCAGGGGGTTCGGAGGGTACGTGTTGAAGTCTGGGATCCCCACGAGCAAGCCTAGGATCTCGTGCTCTCCTGGGGTCCATCTTTCTGCTATGAGCGTGCATCAGCCTTTCGTGAGTTGAGAAGGGCAGAAAGGAGTAAAGGCAGGTTCAGCAGTATCTCGAACACTTGGAAGTCATCACAGCAACCCTCTTATATTTTTGCTTTAGGGGTCGATACAGTTTCCACTCTGAATCATCTTGACAACTAGAGCCTAACGAGAAGACTGTACTCACAAATCTTGTTCAAAACTGAGCACTTGAGCACTGAGCAGGAAGAAGAGAAAAGGTTGAGTTGCCGAAAATGGACAGTGTAAACAACATCAAACCAATATCATCGTCAGCTTACGACCCGTCCAGAGCATGCAAGAGTTCCACCAAGATGGCTCGTGAGTGCACATTCACCTGGTTAACTCTCCTCATTTGTTGAAACACCGACTCCTAGGAACGGAGGTAGATATCTCCCAATTGACATTGACATCTCGCAAGCTTGGACCCCACTCTGAGGTCGATGTGCTGGCCGTCAAGTCAATCATCGCTCGCCATGAGCAAGATATGAAGAAACTCGACTCAGAAATAGAAGTACTTCTCCACGATGTCAGGAAGCTGCAACTTGACAAGCACCGCCACCAGAAGCAAATCGACCTCTGCAAAGGTTTAATTACGCTCGCAACTCGGATACCGTTCGAGGTGTTGGCATCGGTATTCGAACGGTGTTGTAGGGAGGGGTATACTCGAACACCCCTCGCCGTTTCTCGTGTGTGTTCTTACTGGCTTAAGGCGGCATCGCTCCCAAGCGTTTGGTCCCATCTCTATATCAAGACCGACACCAACAACGCTATCGAGCGCACCCGCCTTTGGCTCGAAAAGGTCCGAGGTGGGAGGCTATACATTACAATCGACGTCGGTGGCGACGTCGCTCCTCTGCCCCGAATAATGGACTTATTGTTGGCCAAGTCCTCACAATGGCGGGCCCTTGCGATCACCGCTAGCCAACTAGTGCACGCTAACCACCTTCTCGAACTTTGCAACGTATCGACCCCCGAGCTCAGAACCGTTCGCATTTCTGCCTCAGGTGAATCCGCTCCGGGAGACACCAGTTTGGCTGTGATTCGACGCTCGATCGAGGAGGCTCCCTTGCTCCGTTCGATCCAGCTCTCTTTTGACAACACTCCAGCAGTTGGATTACTCCCCAATTGGATCACCAGCCTTTCCCTTACTTTTCCCGCTGTTTCGACACAGCCGCTTCCAGTCTCGGATATTGTATCTGTCCTCGAGGGGCTACCCGACCTCTCGTCTTTGTATCTTGCATTCCCCCATAGACGCTCTCGACCAATTGAACTAGACAACAACACTGAGCATGTCGCCATCCTCGAACGCCTTGAGACTATTACTCTTGTCGGCCCACATGACTTCAACAGCATCTTAACCCACCTCCTCACACCAAGAGCTACAGAGCTCCATCTGCGCTTCTCTTTGGAATCTTATGGTTACCCACATGAACCTACTGGGTCGTGGTTGCTGCAGTATGTGGAGCAATCACACCCACCTCTAGAGGTTCTCGACTTCCGCGACCTCGACATTTTACCGGAGCATTTCTCCACGTGCCTCTCGGCCTTGCCCCGTCTGAAGCAGCTATGCATCCATGAAAGCGAGGTACCGGATTCGGTCTTCAAATTACTTAGCGCATCCACGGGGATTTGCCCGGCTCTCACCCATTTGGATTTGAGGTGGTGTGGCCAGGTCACCGGCCAAGCACTGGTGGAATTAGTTGAGAGCCGACTAGGAGCACCCAGTAGTGTTTCTAGAATAATCCAAGTGACGGTTATACATTGTGCCTTTGTGCAGGAAGATGATATTATCGAATTGGCACGGAGGACTATGTGTAGACTTCTCATGCAAGATACTGGTGATTACTGTCGTAAGTTGCTCACAGCTTTTCTAGGATGAGAAAAGGGATCCCTGACGCTGCCTTGTGCATCTTCTTTCAAACCAGGACCAATTGGGTGTTGTCAGAACGAAAGGTACCGCAGGCGAATGCGAAACCGACAGCTCCATGCTAAGGTCCATCCTGGTGGACAGAGTATTGGGAGGTTGGTAGTCTAGACATTTGTGGGTATATGGACATTCGTAGAGTTTTTTTATTTAGTTATGTAGGCCTAAACTATGGCGACTGGAGATAGAATAGAGTCCACCAGCCTCCTCAAACAGAGTCCCGTATTCTCCCCACGCAGACTTGAACGCATCGGACACATGTAACCGTACGTGAGCAGAGTGTCATGGTGGTAGAAAGATAAAATTTGAACTTTGCACGAAAGCGTCTTGTGTCACGCTGAGCACACGTGGCGGAGTTGCCCAGTTTGAGTGAAGCTCCACAAACACCATGTCACCCTCGTATACTTACCTTACTCGTCCAAACTCTCGGGGTTCAGTGCCTCACCCCAGCCAGCAATGCCACCCTCCGATAGAACGACCGAATTCAGGCAACTTTTGAGAGAGAAGCAAGCCCACGTTTCCCAGACAAGGCGCCCAAAACCAAAAAGTTGGCGGGGTGAAGCGGAACGAGATGATCAGGTGGCACTTGGAAAGAAGTACCTCTCGGAGGCTCATGTTATCGTAGGCTATGTTACTACTTTGGGTGTCTGTGCTCATGGCTAATGAATAGCATCCCAGCTAAACCATATTATCACATTGACAAGTATGCTTGCTTCCATTCGCAAGCCATACCTGAACATAGACTCTCGAAGCAATGCCCTTATACGGAATTCCTCGAGATCCATAGATTTGAACAACATAGAGACCTCTTGGTCTAATGTCCGCCACCTGTCCAACGAGGAGCGAGATCAAATCGACCTACAGGCGCGTGTCATATTGAAGCGTTGTGCGGACAGGGTGAAAGAGATGGAGGCTCTGGAAAAACGTGCGCACAGGCTCGTGAAATAAACTTTCGAATGAACCTAAATTGGTTCTACTTTAACCCAACAGGACGCGCCGAACTAGCTGCCAGAAAATCCAATCCGTTGGCTCGTCTAATTCCCGCTCGATTACTCCAAGACACTTCAAGTGCCCAGTCCGACTTCCGTGCCGCTCATAATTCAAGTATCACCTGGTATCTTAACAGGCGGTTAGCAGAAGCAAGTCAGCATCAAAAGGAAATGCAGGAGGAGCGTGTCAAGAGGCAACTAGAGAGAACGCGAACCCTAGGCTCTGGTGCTGCACGCGAAGCGAGTATCAGAAACGCGGCCGAGCCTTCCAAGTCTCGCTCGCAGAGCACATCTAGCTGGCTAGGTGACGCTTCTACAAACATCCTGGCCGCGACCCTTGGAGCCCCTTCAGAAAAGCGTTCTAAAGCCCACACTCCCATCCAAGCCGAAGTACCGACTCAATCTGATGACGAGGACGAAGAAATAGAGCTTTCTGCATCACAGATCATGCAATTTGAAACGGAAAACGCCACGATTCTACGCGGGGTTCAGGACACGTTGGAGTCAGTTCAACAAGCAGAATCACGCCTGATGGACATCAGTGCATTGCAGATGGAACTGGTAACACACCTGACCCGTCAAACGGAGCTGACGGATCAGTTATATGAAGACGCTATTGCGACCACAGCAACTATAGAAAAGGGGAATGTTCAATTAAAAGAAGCCAAGCGGAGAGCAAAGGATAGCCGGTTATTTATTCTCGTGTTCCTCGTAGGCGCGAGTCTTAGTTTATTGTTCTTGCATTATTACTAGGTTTGTTTACTTGCTGTGAGGGTGTTGTTGCATCTATCTATATTGTACGCTGGGCCACGCCAATGACAATCATATTAGGTCATAATACTGTAGAATAGGTTGTGGGTGTGCGGTATTCCCTAGGGGCCGGGCTGTGTATCAGATGATGAAAGGAGAGGTGATTCTTCATCGTATTCTGCAATCGCCTCAGCTGCCAGATCATCAATCTCAGGAGGCACGCCCTCCAGATGCTTAATGTGACGCTGAACGAGAGTGTAAACCCACCTAGCATCTGGTTAGCAGGTGACCGACCCCCAAGTAACTGTTTCTTACCAACTCGTAAACAACGCGATACAGATACCGGCACCGACGAAGAGGGAATTGAGTATGAGGGTGTCTGAAATTAATGAATATTTAGCACGGAAGACGAAAGAATCAACATACGCGTATCCATATGACTTCTTTGATCACCGTCGGATAGGGAGGCTAGTTTCGATCCAATGAAGGTGTGCAGCAGGACCTTAGGTGCAATGAACGTGGTAGCAATCACAAACTGCCATAGAGCAACAGGTTGAATTGACTATTAGGGGGGTAAGCGGGGAATCGCAGCCACGATGCAATGTGCTCACTGCAAAGAGGGAATTGGAATATACCCAGGGAGGGAACGGAGATATACGTATTAAGATGATCAAGGGAAGTCCTTTCTCCCTCTGCCATATCGAGCATGTCAAAACTTTGCGAGGAGAGGGGGTGGGGCGAGCTCACCACAACAGCCTCCAGTGCTTGCCATTTCTCGTTCTTTGCGGACCACCCACGGAGCCTTTCACGAAAGACGATGCGGAGGAACACAAAGGAAGTGGCAGCCCCAACTATAGAGGCTGGAAATGAAATAAGGAAACCCTTCATGCCATACGCAAAGCCGCACAAGGTGACGAGCGTTGTGTGGCCCACGAGGGGAGGAAATGATATGAGAACTAAAGAGGTAAAAGGGGGGTCAGGCCACGCGGTTGTGAAACTGTGGATATTGGATACCAATAGCAATGGAAAGAACAAGCCATCCAAATTGGTATTGTGCCAACATACGGGCATGGTCATAAAGATATTGAGCGATGAGACTCGGCGACACCACGATGACAAAAACACCTGCCAGGGGCCAATCGTTTCGATTAAACTTTATATCATATCGAGTTAGAAGGTGGACATACCAAGGCATGCATAGAAAAGAGCGATTAAGAACAAGAGCACCTACGATACGAACGAAATGAGGACTCGACGCGCCTTAAACATTGATGGACTGACCTTTCCGAAAATGGGCAACTTGAGATACTTTCTCCAAATAAAGGCAGCATAGTACTTTATGTACTCGAACAGAGATTGTGGTTCTGTTGCAGACATCGGTGTTGGGAGTGCTGCTGAAGCAGCTCGGGTGGGAGTGCCGTGCAAGACGTCACCCCGGCTGAATCGTTACCAAATCCGGTTTCCCACGTGGCCAAGGCGCATCTAGGTTCTGTTCAGCACGCCGCGCGTTCTTCACCCGCCAGTGGTGGGCAAAGATGGAAAAGTTCAGCGCATACCGGGTAAGAAGAGGACGGTTGTCTTTTTTTTTTTGGCTCTCTAACGTGCTATAGGATCCAGGAACGGGCATTCAGGTTACTTGCATTATCCTGTGCTGCTTGCATGAAGCTTTTCTGACACTGTGCTCAAACAGCCGTTCCTTACTCCTGTGCCACCCACTGGTTCTGCGTCCTTGGCCAAACTTATTTTTGTAATTGGTTTGGTGGTTGCCAGCATTCGGACCGGCCTTGTGTTGATTCTCCTCGTCTCTTATGTGCTGCTTGTGAAAGTCGTATGTCTCCTTCTGGTGCGTTCCTTTCATATACGTAGGTTCCACAGTACTGAGGTACGCCAAAGATTCCGATTACACCCATTCACAGAGCAGTATCGCATGGCATGACTGCCATTATTGGGCGAATGACGCTCTTTGTCCTTGGCTTCTACCAGATATCCGTTGAACATGTCGCAAGAAAACGAGGGTACCGTTATGTCCATCTCTAACCCATTGAATTATCCTTACGCGACCCTAGGAAGGGCGCAAAGCCTGGGGGAGAAAAGTGGAACCCTCAGGCAGGTGACTTAATTATATCGAATTGGGTGTCATGGATAGAGTTGCTCTGGTTGGCAATCAAGTAATCGTCCTCTTCTCGCATTCCCATTACTAGGCTGACCCGCTCGGAGGTTCGATCCTGTGTTCGTTCTTCCTATTGCAGACCCACTTTTTGACATCACCGCTGCTCAGCCAGCCCACATCACGAGTGCCCCCGGCCGACGCACTGGTACTGGTTCTGCCAATATACAATCGTCTCAAGCGCGAACTGTTATCCCCCGACAATCTATCAAGGGTTTCTGTCAAGTGTCATTATTAACCCTAATTGGCCTTACCGGCGAAGTACCAACAGCTTTTGCTACACATTTCGGCTCTGCAAAGTTTTTACCACTGGACGAAATCAGAAAAAAGGCCTCGAGACCTGTGGTTGTTTTCCCTGAGTGTACCACAAGTAACGGTAGGGGCCTGCTCCGGTTTTCCAATGTCTTCAACCAGACAATTCCTACGAGACATGGCGTATTCATCATGTGTGTCAGGTACGTGAATAATGACCCCGAAACTCAAGGAGACGTAGTGATTCCGGTCTCCTCAAAGATACGATCCCCCCACGGCCTTGGTGCCTTCCCTATCACACTCCGTCCCATCAGCGTCGCTCAATCCATTATATCACTTTTGGTCAATCGCCAGCAGCCTTTCACCTCTCACGATTTCCATCCGACTTCTGGATAAGGCAGACTCGCCAAGTTCCCCGCTCTTCATTGCTAGTGAAGTCCTTTCAGGAAGACCTGACGAAGACCAGTTATCAGAGGCTTCCGCGGTTTTAATCTCCCAGATAGGCAGGCTCAAACGCGTAGGCATGGGTTGGGAGGATAAATACAGCTTTCTGGACTTCTTTCGTCATAAACGAACTTAGATATCGTTGGGTTTTTGCCTCTGGCTCGATCGTAAGGGCCTTCCTTGCCCACGCAGCACCATGTGTACTTCAAAACTGGGGCACCTCCGGTGAATAATACATCGTGGCGTGTAGTAACAACGTGTTCGACGCTCTTTCTATTTATCTATTGACAGGAATCGGTATTCTCGTTCACCGATCCCTCATGGTTATCTTCTAAATTTCCCCAGATAAGCTAAATGAACAAAATTGAATTGGAGACTATGCTTAAACGAGGTCATAGCTTTGCCCTCGGCTGTTTAGAATATGCGTGTCACTGGGGTGTGACGGCAAAAGCTGAAAGCACATACCTGTGCTAGTAATATTAATGCGGCTTTGAGGTCGTTCTTCAAGTCCTGAATGGATAATGTATAATCGTTACAGATGAAAGGGGGAAATACCTACCTCAAATTCTTCCACACCAATGCTTAATCGGATAAGTCGCGGGTCTGCACCGGGGTCACTCTGCAGTCGTTGTTCCACTAGAGATTCGACTCCCCCCAAACTCGTAGCGGGCTACAAGCGAAAGCGTGAATACGTTAAAGTCGTGAATAAGGATAGCTTCTACGCACGACGAAATACTTCAATAAGTGTGGGAGATGACGAGCATGCTCTGGGTCCTTAAGCTGTACGATGGTCTAGACAGGATAAAAGGCAGTAACTTAATAAAATACGTACGAGCATCGCAAAGGTGGCGTTCCAACCTCCTTCCATTTGTGTTCTCGGATCAAAACCTCGAGAATCGACTGGTTGGAGGGAGGAATGCCACACTTTTTCTATAATACCGCCCGGAACACCCTCGATATTCTGCCCTGCTGGTGTTTTGGCCACAGCATTGAGCCATTGAGCAAGAGACGTCGCTGTTTCGGATTGACGGGGAACTCTAAGATGAAGCGTCCGTAGAGAACGCAAGAGGAGCCAGGCTTCCAGAGATCCCATCACGCTACCAAGGAAAATGCGATCGGATATAAGCTGCAAGCAGGTGTATCGATGCGCATTAAGTCCTCCGCATCAACTACGAACAAAAAAGGAATGAGACTTACGCTGTTCCAGCTTTCTAGAGATTTCACTATCAGGACACCACCCAAAAGGTCAGAATGGCCGCCAAAATATTTGGTAGCTTCAGCATGAGTTAGCATTACGAGGAGAAGCAATCCAGTAAGCCTATGCACCTGAATGAAAGACGCTAAGGGTTTTAATTAGCTTTGTCGGCCCTCGGGCAATGAGGAGACCAACCAGTCTGCTCCAAATTTGAATGGGTATTGCAACGGTGGAGGTCCGAACGTTGCATCAACCAGTAGTTTTCCTCCGACCTTATGGACCTGTATTCAATATTATTCTGGAGACCCTACACTACAACAGCTCGACTTTCCTTTTCAGCATAATGCCCAATGTCGCTGGATTCGAATCTCCGTCCCTGAAAGTATACAAGATGGGACTAAACTACTCACCGCGACTCCCCAGTGGGATTTAATGGCGTTTCAAGCCAACAGAGATCCCCACCTTGGAAATCATCTTCTATGTCGATGATTGGGATATCTGCCCCACGTGCCTTTTTGTAAACTTCGATGGTCGCATGACAGCCGTGATAACCCCCGGATATCGCGATGCGTTTAGGCTTAAAAAATACCAACGCCTGTTCCGTCATAAGAGGCCGAACAGGTTGCCAAGGGAGTTAGCACTTTACCGCATAGGCAGCAGCAAGACCTGAAGAATATGTTAGAGCGTAGCCGTCCTGCCAAATTCGATATCAAGTCGAAGCAATCGCAGGTGAAACTTGGTCACACTTACGTTTATGCGGCCCAAGATGTGTTCGGCTCTGGTGCTAATGGACTGAGTATATCGGGAATAAACATGCCTCGAAGGATTCCGCAGGTCTACAGCCGAAACCGTATCAACACCACTAGGTTTGGGTTGACGAAACGCTGCATGTCAAGTCATTGGTGCGGCCATTGAGGCTGGATTAGACAATTTGGGTAGAAATGTGGCGTACTCGTTGATACAGAGATTGAAGGTGCAACCTCATTTGGGATTGACCCCGCGATATTATCCCCATGGATGAGGTCTGTCCCTCTCAATTTCGAAGCCATGAAGAGCGCGGTGGGTGGGGGCTGAGAGAGGCTTCAGCTTCAGGGTCAGCACTTTCGCTGTTCCTGTGGGGGTTTTATGACATGGCCAGGACCGGTTAAAGCCGACATCGGCTAGATTGCGAGTGGGAAGAAGCTAAGTACATATGAGCACAACTTCGCGGGCAAAGATAACGACATCAACAGTGGATAATTAAGGCTCTGTGAAATGGCCACTGTCACGCGAAGGAAGTATTCTTGGACATCTGTGCGAAGTCTTCAAGTAATCCAGAGTCCCTCATGAAAGAGTTCCATTGTTCATCTATGCCAGAGTCCCCTGGCATCACCATCTCATAGTCTAGCATCGTCAAATTCGGCTGGTAGATTGGGTCGAGGTTGACGACTTGGGACTGGACGTGAGGAACTTGTGCATTATTGAGAGAAAATATTCCTTGTGGCGGTAGGGTGGTCGGAACTCTGTAGAAATCGTCCTGTGTCGAAGTTGGAATGCTCGCCCAACTGCTCTGAGCAGGGGGAACAATGAAATCAACGGGCATCGTTTCAGTTTGTGACGGGAGGGGATTCCCTGATGGCTGCATAGAATCCGAGCTTATAGGATATGGCCCAGTCGGGAGGGAGGAGAGGAAGTTGACGAGAGAGGGATGAACTTCAGCGTCAGTAAAGGGAGTTGAACCCCTGTTGCTATCATCACTGGATGAAGCCGGGCTAGGGGCGGAAGTGGAAGGACTTGACACTTTGCGTAACGTTCGCGTAGATAGCAGTCGAGTAACGAGGACTCGTGTTTGACCCCCAAATAGAGCGAGCTCGTCGTCTCCGAAATCGAATTGTCCGGCAGAGAGTATTGCACTCGAGTCACTATCAACCCGATCAGACTGTGCAAGCACCTCTGCCGCTCGATTTTTCAGGCGAGAGAGTATGGCCTGTCAGCACCTTAACATGATGTTCGTAGGGGCATATAGTATTCACACTGACCAATCCATTCCTGGCTCGGGAGGAGTGCACCGCAGCCTTTTCGAACATCTCGCAAGCAATATTCAGTTGCACATAGGCATTTGGAGCCATGGTCGATGTTGGTGCGCGAGTGACAATAGATCCTACAATGACCTGATGTACGTCAGTATTTGGACGTGCAAAAAGTAGGGGCTTACAGCAGCCGAAAACACTATTCAATATCAACATGCGTACAGAGGCCAAGGCGTAGTACAACACTCACAGTGATTCCATACGTTCCACCATCGGTTGCACAAATCAGGAAATTTCTCATAGTCACTCATGAGGCACTTGATGACAAAACTGGCGCATCGGTACGCAGAGAGGAATGACGGTGCATAAGGACTCTTCAGAGGGTTCGCTGGGTGGTCCAGCAGAGCTTGCGCAAAGAAGCTCCTATGAATGTACAACAGCGCTATAACATCGTTCATTACGAAGCGAGAAAGTTCAGTAATGAAATGCGCACCCAGAGAACGGTATTGACCAAGTAAACAGCCACGAAAATATCGGCTAACGCTGCAATCTTGATCTTCGGCACCCAGACGCACGTTCAGGTGTGGTGGCAGCACTTTCCCTCGGACCTTTCTATCAAGTTCAAGGATCGTCTGATACCGAGGGGGTTCCGCGGTCAGAGTGGTCTCAGTGATAACTGCTAAGATTTCCTTAGCGAATTCGTATTTCCACCGATAAACTGTTTCTCGTTCAGTAGGTTGGCGGGAGATTTGGAAAGAAAACAGACAGCCAGGTAATAGAGTCCCATCTTGGTCGAGTTTGGCTTCATCGTCTTCCGGGAACTGGCAATCAATATACGATACGCGTATACACGGGGGCCGTCCAAGAGCGAGACTCTAGGAAAGTGCAATCGGGTTAACCTAGCCTGTATATATGTGGTGCCGAACCTTACATAGAATGTATCAACCGAGAAGACCTCCCAAAACAATTTTCGGCGGCGTTCAACAATCTTGGCATCTAGGTTCCAGCGGGCGCTGTCGCGATCTAAAGCGGTTTAGTGAGATGCAAGGTGGAAGATATGAAAGGCTCACGTAGTCCCATCTGGGAAGTAAAAATTCTGTAAGCCATCATATAGCTTCAAGACGATAAAAATAACATACAGACTGTGCCAGCTTCGCCCCCATGGACATCAAAACCCACTAGACAGCTCAAGGTAAGAATATATTTTATGAGTCCAGGACTCACAGAGGTGTCTAGTGAATAATGTTGACCACCCATCCCAAAGAAATGGGCCATCAAAGCGATCGCTTGAAGAGTAGCCATTTCCGGGGAGTCGTAGATTGCCTTGAGAGCGAGAGCTGCGCGTGCGAGAAGGTGAAAGTTTTCTGCTTCGTCGTTCGCTAATTCAACCATTAGTGAATTTCAATGGACGAGCTGCATATCACAAACAAGGCTCTAGCGTCAGGTCGTAGAGGGCACCAAGCGCGAATATCATGAATAACACTGCCAGTCTGTGAGGTGATAGTCGCAGTTGTTGCCTATCTGAACCGGCACCCTGTCTCGCTTTAACGAGTTTGTAGATGGGAGTGAGAAATTCGTCGATGATTTCATCACGCATGACAGGACAAAATGACCAGGCTACGTGCTGGAGGTACGTCTCGCAGAGCGCCCACGCTCTAGGTTGGATAGGCAGTTGGTCAAATAATCCGTCCATCATTTGTTCGACGCTTCCCAGTGACGGAAATACCTCTACAAGGCGCGCAATGTCAGCCGATAGCGGGACCGGTGGGACATCGTCATTGGAAATGGTGGATTCTTCGGCTTGTAATTCTGCACCTGCCTGTTGGTTCGATGGAATAAGGGAAGCGAGATGCCATAGCAGAACACATACCAAGAAGAGTGCCTGTTCAGAAAGGTCAGAAGAGGCAGAAGTTTGGTTTCAATCAGCCAGCTTACTTCCGATCCACCAGAGGGTCCAAAGAACTTCGATGCGCCCGCATCTGACACGGTCAATGTGCCAAAAGCATTGACTAACTCGGACTGCGGTTCTGAATGGGCTTGTCCTTGTGGATTTGAAGTTTCAATACCAAACTTGATTCCGAGAAATTCGTCTCGTAAAAGGGGGTGTGGTTCACTGGAAGCAGATGCCTGCATAATGGCCAAGGCGTCTTCCAGTTGACGGATGCGTTGTCCCATGTCAGTGATCTTGGCATGTAACTGAGTGGTGTCCGCAAGGACGAATCTAAATTTGTAAGCAATGAGCAGAAGAACCGTGAAGACACCTACCTTGTACCCTGTCCTGTGGAAAGGCTGCCATTAGGGCAGATAGAAGAGCAGCCTCGCCGCACTAGGAGGTTCAAGCGTTCAGGTGCCAGTGGGAAGAAGGTTTGATCAAGAATTCTCACCACAAGAACTGCATGGCAACTGTTTATCGCATTTCAGCTTCAATCTGGGGTCGAGTCAATTCAAACGCCGGGAGATACCAGGTCAAGGGAGTTCTATACCTTCGACATTCTGCACACGAGATCTACGGTGTACGTGATCAGTATTACTGTTAGGTGATGTTTCCACATAAAACTAACTTCTCCTCTTGCCCTTCTGAGCTCGATATCTTCTTCAGCATTGAGTTTGCGTGAGGCTCGCCGGGCGTGTGGAGTATGAGAAGCGTCGACGGGCATGGTGAATTATACTGTTAACTTACAGTGCGCTAAGGGCGTCCCAGCGGGTCCGACATCGGATCGGGTGGTTGGTAATCGGCGGGTGACCGTTGGAGTCACGGTTTCTCATTGGTTGAACCTTGGCAGCCTACAAGTAGTATGATCGTTGACACAATACACAGTATTAATGGATTCACGATCTCCGTAACATTCTGGCCACTGTAAGTACTAAGAAAAGAGTTGTACATGATGCATCATGCATCATGCAACATGGACGACGAATTGATGCTAAACTCGGGGTTACAGACTCGAAACGAGGTGTGTTCCAGTATACGCGTGCGACGAGGTCCCACTTTCACCGCCCTATACATTGGAATATGTTCAGAGTATCGGAATCCACAGAGTCCGCTGGCTCGCGCGTCCATATCTAGAAACTATCGAGGAATCCAAGTAATAGTATTCAAAACGCGGCTTGAACTTGAGGAAGTCCAGTCACCTGACTTTGACGCGGTCGTGTTTCCGCGCGTCCTGTCCAAAACCGCCTCTCGATAGGCTCCTACGGTCCACAAGTGACATGAAAACGCAAAAACTACTCGCCTTTGTTATTGGGTCAGTCCAGGTAATAGCGCACCCCAACAACCAACACCACGCTGCTTTGAAGAACTATACCGACGCACACTCGTTGGGAGAAGGCTACAAGTTCACACCCCATGAAGGCTGGGAACACGCCAACGCGACCAACCTCCCATACAAGTATGGCCAAGATCACAAGAATCGTTTCCATGAGCACCACGGTCATTCTCAGGGGACCCACAACAGGCCCGGATTGACCGGGATCACTGGAATTTTGGACGGTGTCAAGGATACAGTCTTCCACTTGATATGGAAAGCCTTTGGTAAACCGGAGAAGGTTAAAATAACCTGGTAAGTTCGACTCGGGCGTCAGTTCAAAGCCTGACCTTTACCACAGGTATACAGGGAAGGATCTGGAAAACCCAAGCTGTTGGGCAAAAGCGAATTGGACACCCACTGTATGCAGGAAACGTCCTTGTTTGCCCTTGAGCTGATCTTATTCATAGGATGATTCATTCATCTGCGCCCTCACCATGAAAGGATGGACGACAAAACCCAAATGCTTCGAATTCATCGAATGTAAGGTCCACATCAGGAACTGGATCAGCTGACTTAACTCTATGAAGTGTGTAATAGCCCCAGCCGCTGCGTCTTCTTGCGCGTAATCGATTCCTGCGCGGGATGCGAGGAGGGGTCAAAGCACGTTGATATGACAAAACGGGCATTTAAGCAGGTGGCACCCGGGTTGGATACAGGAATCATGACGGTGCAGATGAGACGCGCTACGCCACCTCCAGACGTATGGTAAGCGTGCGTATAGCGACAACATTTGCCATTGCTGACCCTGCCAAGGTACGAAGATTTGTGGGGACCAAAGGAGCACGGAACGTGATGATAGCAAACGGATAGATGTAGTACTGGATGTACCGGATAAGAAATTGGGATTATGCCTTGAGGCTTATACGCTTTCGCTTCTTTCCTTCTGTGATTCGTGTCCGGACTTCCTCTTCATCTAGCCCCTCTTCGTAGAACTGGGCAGTTCGATCTAGTTCTTGGCGCCGTTGGATATGACGGAGAGCCGCAATATTATATGTAGTGACCACTTTTTGCTGCTGGAGAGCAGCTCGAAGGTGTTTGCGAAGGGGGATTAGAGAGGTGCGCATCACCCGATGTGCAACAACTTGATGATGGAATGTTTTGAGAAGGAAGAATATGATGCGAGACGTGAGAGGGATATTCCAGCCCTACCAAAGATGAAGTGAGCAATGCGAACTCGTGCAACGCAAGTTCTCACCTCTTGCGCCCATATGTTAAGATAGACCATCAGCGATACGACTTTCCCGAATGGCAGAACGAGTAGTGCGTCATACAGTGAAGAGTTTGGAACTTTTTCGACGATAGATAGCACATAAGCCTCGGGCGAGATATCATAAGCTCCCAAAATGGGGTTCTTTGGAGGAGGCTGCAGCTTGATGCGGTCCTGTTTGGATGCCCGCTCGATGGATTGGTCGTATTCTTGGAATTTTGCCCGCTCCTCATCGGCTAGAGTGACTGCCTCCATAATTCGTTCACCAGCCATGAGCGTGTCAGGAGTTTGCTTAGCCACGCCGGTGGCTTCAGCCTGAATTGTTTGCGGAGCGCCATCAAGGCCAATGGGTGCACCTTCTTCGCGATTCAGTGTATCGGCCATCCCCGCTTCATAGATTGCCTCTAACTCTCGCTCGCGTTCTTCCTCTAAGAAAAGCTATGAGATGTCGAATTAACAAAAGCTCTACTGTGTGGGTATGGCTTACTGGTTCATCCAGCTTCTCCCAAACACGGATAGACTTGTCGTGCGACCCAGTAACTACAAAGTTCCCATAGTGACTAAGGGCCAAAGCCCAGACTTCGCTATGATGGCCTTCTAGTTTTTGGATATTCTCGAACTGCAGTCCGTCAGAACCCATAAAAGCCAATGGAGCATGGGTATACCTTGTCTCCATCCCAGTATTTCAATAGTTTGTCCTTGCCAACGGTCCAGAAATAATGCGTGTTGTGCTCAAAAGCCACTTGCATGATGCTTTCATCATGAGCGAATATAGACTTGTGGCAGTCCCCAAAATCAAGGCCCCATATTTTGACATTTTTGTCGGCTGAGCAAGTTACAATGAGTTTGGAGTCATGAGAGATGTCCATGGATAGAACAGGAAGCTAGCCGGGTGAGCAGGTTAATGACCAACCACCATATCGTTGGAATAAAAGCACCTTGTGTCCATACAAGGATAAGAAGAATTTCAGCGTGTCTTGGTAAAATACCTTGACCGTTGAATCTAGAAGAGCAACAGCCAAGAGCTTGCCGTTCGGACTATACCGCACGGATAAAACGTCGTCCTGCATCTTCAATGTACGAGCGTGTACTAGAGACAGCGACTTGCCGCTTTGAGCCTGCGACAGTTATCCTTGAGTTGGAGGGGGGAGATATTGACGTACATTTTCGGACGCGGCTTCGGTCCGCTCATATTCCCAAAATTTGACATCCTTATCCGCACTACCACTGACGAGCATATGTTGATCAGGACGGACTTGCAATGACCATACGGTCCCTGTATGTGCTTTCACAGTCTGGACTAACGCTGAGGAAGACAGGTCGTAGACCAAGATTTCTCCAGATTTTGTGCCCACCGCTAGCTGACGAAATATGTGTCAGGTTTAACAATTGAAGGAGAGTAATGACGAACATGCCGATCTCCAGGAAGGAACGTACTGCATATAGCGTAGCTGCAGTCCATGGTTCGGATACAGGCAGCCGTTTTCAGATTCCATAATTTCAGGGAACCTAACTTTATTCAGACATTGTCGTCTTATGCAAATGGAAAAATTTACCGTTGGAAGCAGAAGCCAGAACGCGATCATCTGAACTGAGGGAGAGTGCGCGTACATCAGTCCGGTGACCAGGGATATCGACCGAGTATAGGCGACTGGCTTCTGGGAGGGATTCTTTGGACTTTGAGGGTGGTGGAATGGTGTAAACTTCCAGCGCATTGGTTGCAAGCGATGCTAATAACTGAGAGCGTCATGAGGGTGTATAAACCAAGGAGCTACGAAGCACATACCTGCATATTTGCCTTGGAGTCATTGGGACCGAACGAAAATGAGCGGATTTTACCATTTGCCCGGACCACCACATGCGGCGTGAACAGGTCAGTCAAGGCAATGGGTAAGCTTTCGTCATCATCTTGTTCTTGTTCATTCACAGACCGCTCCTTTCCTTTCATAATTCCCTTTTCTTCTTTCTCCTTTGCACGCTTTTTACGCCTTGCTTGCTTTTTCCTGACCTCTTCCACAGTCCGAATCCTAAACAGTTCAACGGTCCGATCATGTGACTGAACAGCAAGGAAAGGTGAGGTGGGATGGAACGAGATTTGGGAGACGCGATGCTTAGAGGAAAGGGGAAGACTTGAAAATGGAGAGATAATCTTTGCGACCTGGACAAGGTCAAGCGCTGTCCGACCTAAAGACCATAAGGGACACACCTCTCCTGATTCAGTCTTCTTTAAGCCTTCAGAAAGGGCATCTCGATCCAATTTCCATGCCTTAAGCTCCCCTTCACCACTGCCGGTAAATATTAAATCACGTTCTTCGTCCATATCAAATGCCCAGATTTCAGCGCGGTGAGCGACAACTGTTTGAATACAATGTTGGGTCACAAGGTCCCATAGCTTTAGAAAAGTGTCTTTGGAAGATGTGAGAAGCATGTTCTGCGTCGAGATTGAACTTGACGGCTGGCTTTCGGCCGCGTCAAGAAATCGTATTCCCGTTATTTGATCTCGGTGTCCGCGTAGGCTAACGGGAATATGAACAGGTGAAGAACAAAGGGACTCTAGAGGCTCACCGAAACAAACCAGCTTCCCCCACCACATCCCATAAGATCAGGTCAGTGTCTTGGGATCCAGACGCGAGTCGGGTACCCTGGCGGTCGAAAGCCAAAGCAGTAACAGCTTTCTTGTGCCCGTTGAACGTTGAGACTACGGTGTCCGCACCAGCATTCCAGAGGCGTATCGACCCATCTGCATAGCCCACCGCAAAGGTACCCACTTGGGGGGAGTGTTGGATGCATGTGACCTCAGCGCGATGACCAGTGTCATGCCACATTGTCGCCTGTAGCCCTCAATCTCAATGCGAAGCGGGATGTAGTTGATTTACACACCATTTGCCCTTTCTTCACATCCCAAACGAGAACGTCCTCGAGTGCTGGAACATACGCAAATTTACCATCATAGTGAGCATTCGACGACACACTGCAGATTAACCCAAAGGCCTGGTGAGCTTAACAATTAGTTATCCGAGTTCACAAATGACTGTGGTGACAGACCTGGGTCGGACCGTGCCTCAGATAGCTTTGCACCATCGCTTGTCGGTGTGGCTAAAACGAAATCGTGAAAAAGATTTCGGATATCCACGTGACGTAGAACTGCCATAACCGGGTTCTTAGATCACACCTGATGTTGCTAAATGCAGCGCTTTCTATCAGTGAGTTGATGGTAAATTCTTCCTTCCCAGAATTGCGCCATTCACCTCATAAACTAGACGATGATGATACATCCAGTGGGCCCAGAGGCTGCAACACGTTTCGTGAACTTCGTGAATGCGTCGCCAACCCCATTCCATGCAGTCCAGAATGCATCGCTGCGACTCGAGAAGGCTGGCTTCCAAAAGGTAGCCATCTGCTTCCCATATGACTACGACGAATCTGTTGAGCACAGGAAATTAGATCCGGGAGAAAGACGATTGGGAAAAGAGTCTCAATCCCGGTGGAAAATACTATTTCACGAGGTTACTGATCCAAGCTCGCATCAGGCCTGGCTGCTGAACACCACTCCATAGGAACCAAGCCGCCCTCATAGCTTTCACTCTTCCTCCAAATTGGAAGTATGGAACTGGGGTTAGCATCGTCGCTACACACGTCGATAGCCCCAATCTACGGGTGAGTAAAAGCACTTTAGAGACCTTAACGAACTCTTAGGTCCAAATAGGTTCGCCCAGTCTCCAAGCGCTCCAAAGCGGGCTACATGCAAGTAGGTGTGGAAACCTATGGGGGTGGTATCTGGCACTCTTGGCTTGATCGTGACCTGTCGCTGGCTGGAAGAGTGGTGATTGCTACGTCTACGGGGACATATCATTCTAAACTTATCAAAATCGATCGGCCTTTGCTTCGGATACCTACACTAGCCATACACCGTGAGTTTCGTCTCTCTTCTCTATGTCAACTCACCACCAGTGACATAGTGGACAGGGGGGTCAACGATAACCTTAAGTTTAACCAAGAAACGGAGTTCATCCCCATCCTTGGGCTGCTCGAGGATGAATTAAATGCAAAGAAAGATGATTCAGATTCGGATGATGACGACAAGAAGGCTAAAAAACCACGACGGGCTGACATCTCTGCTTCGAGCATCCAAACCAACCATCATCCCGCATTACTTTCTTTACTCGCTGCTGAACTATCCGTGGCCCCGGAGGAAATTCATGACTTTGAATTGTGCGTGCCTACTTCTATGGCTGTTCTCCGCTTCATCTTGCGTATGGTAGATCATTATACGATACGCAGCCCTCTACCCTGGGTGGTATCAACAACGAATTCATCTTCAGTCCGAGGATGGACAACCTTGTTTCCTCGTAAGGCACACCCCTTTCCTGCATCTCCTGTTCTTATACGTTGATAGGTTCTGTGCTGTCGAAGCTATCGCAGGACATGTCTCCACAACGGCCTTCCCCACCCTCGAAGGAAATGCAAACTGCATTGCATTATTCAACCACGAAGAAATTGGTAGCGTCTCAACGTCAGGCGCAGAGTCCAGCCTCATACCCTCTCTTCTGAATCGCCTGTCCCCCACTCCCGCCACGTTTGCACAATCTATCGCTCAGTCCTTCTTGATTTCTGCTGATATGGGCCATGCTGTCCACCCAAATTACACTGCGAAGCACGAGGAAAAGCACAAACCCAAACTCAATGGCGGCGTTGTTATCAAAACCAATGCAAAACAACGCTATGCTAGTGACGCGATTACCTCCTTTGTCGTTAAGCAACTAGTCGAACGGCGAGGGGGACAAGTGCAAGAATATGAGGTACGGAATGATATGTAAGTGCATTATATTGATGAAAAGGCTCTTTCTGAGTTCCAATAGGCCTTGCGGCTCCACAGTCGGACCCATGCTATCCAAGATCGGCCTGAGGACTTGCGACGTCGGGAATGCAATGCTTTCAATGCACTCGATTCGTGAAACAGCGGGGTCACGCGACATACAAAATGCCATTGACCTTTTTGAATCCTTCTTCGAAGGCTTTGCCAGTCTAGACAAGACACTGACTGTAGACTAATTAAACACGGACACACGATGCTAGTCCCGATACACACCGAATACCACTCATGAGTAGACCGAGCTATTCCGCCCTCACCAAAATGGAAAACCGCGTCACACCTACGAGGATTTTGTTTTCGATTTTGGCGACGGTCCTAAATAGGACTGGCTACCTGCAAGCAAGGGGCGCTTTTTGGCTGTACGGGAGTAGTGAGAAAGCACCCATTCTCGCTCAGCCTCCTTTTGCTCAATGGTGCCCTGGCGTATCTCGTAGGCTAAAAGAAGAGTGAGTTTTTAATAGCCTAGAAAGAAAGAAACACCCACGCTTCATTTCAAATCGCGGACCGACCTCTGCCAGCTGGACTTGACGCCCCATTCTCACGAAAACATGATGTCTGATCAACGTCAAACAAGAGTTCGCTGGAAAAGTGACAGAAATAGATGGGAGACACACCTGAAGGATATATAATCATTTTCGTTTGCAAACGTCATCACTCGTTTGCTTTCTTCTTTGGGGACAGGGAAAAGGTACATCAGTACATCTCGGAGGCGTTCTCCCAGTCGTGAGGAGAAGTCTTCGAATATCAGGTGAGGGTACTGTTCTGAAACTGTTGACTCTTGGTATGTTCCGATGTCATGCCGTAGAGCAACATTTGTCAGTGTGAAGAAAACCGTAGGGCCATGAGGGAAATGAGACACAATCATAGCATCTACCAAAAATGTTGTGTGAGCTTCATCGGACTCTGAAGGCAAATAACACACCAGGTGTGCCTCTGTGTTCATGAAGGATGATCAAGTCGGAGACATCGTTCGCCCGACAAGCCTCAGATAACTCCTTTATCACATAGTTTCCCCGGTTTATTCGACGTGAGTTGGGAAAGACCAGTCTAATTTCCTACAACGCGGTGAGCTTATCCCGAACAATGGGAATAGTTCGAGAAGCGTATTACTTTGGCGAATTGGAGAAGCTTGGAGCTTGGATCTCTTGAGGTTGTTATTACAATCTTGGGATCCTGGACTCCAGCACGAGAATACTCGTTGTCAATATGACTTCTGGGTTCTACAGGAGTATTTCTAGGACGTGAGACGGGTACTCTGGAACGAAAGGATCAAGACCGAATACACACCAGCCTGTGCCTCGTCGAACACCAATTCCTTTCCCAGGTCTTTTGCAGATTTCTTCAGCTCTGTCGGCAACGGTCTGCCTGTCGCAAGTGCATCTTTGAGTTGTTGCTTCCGCTCATGAGTTTGGCGTTCCTGAGCTTCAGCTGATTTCGCGTAGATGTACTGTCTACGCTCCCTGATTTGACGGCGGATCTGAGCAAGTCAAGCCTGCGTTTATTAGGTCAGAGAGGTACATACCATGAGCGTGAAGTAGAATTTTTGAAGTTGCGGAGAAACCTCGCGATCTGGCTTATGTCACAGTGACGCCTCACAATCTTGTCACGCATTGAATTGCAATTGCAGGTTCTATTCAAGCAACTGCGATACTATATATACAACACGACATTTCGACAATACCAGCGACGTCGTACAGTCCTCGGAATGCCCTTCGTATATCTAGATCTTAAAGATCACCCCCTTGGAGAGGTCTATACCAAGGCCATGGATGCAAGGGAGGCACTCCCGTTGAATTTCGTCATATTGCCAATACGGAGATTCCTTCGAAGTTTTAAAATCACGTATGTCGTCAAATTTTTGTGGAAGTAGAACGAACAAATGAACTCACACTCAATGAAACCACAAAGTTCCTCTTCCCACTCGCGACTAACATGCGGATTTCCTTCTCATCGTCGCTCGACAGCGGGACTTGTAAGTAATCCGGTTCATCTAAAAGATTCTGATCACAAGCCACCTCTTAGAACCGGTGTGTATACGTACCAGTGATTACCTCGTCGGAAGAATGGGAGGGATGCGAAAAACACGCATATCTAAAAGTATCTAATGATGGCCGACAGCTCTCGAGTGGGAACCACTCGTAGGTCTCCTAGTACACAGCATCAGCCCCATAATTTGTGGTGGACGACCGGCTTACCGGGTCTGCTAGAAATGAAGGCGAGTAATCCCCCTTGTACTTCATCTTTGGACACGAATGAATATAGAAACCTGGAAATTTGAGTTTCTTTAGCCACCAGGTCCGAGATACGAGAGCTGCTGACCCATATAGAGGTATAGCATATTGTCAACACCAGCCTCGTGTATCTCCCTTGCGAGTGAGACCTCTCTCATGGCGCTCAGCTAAATAACGCAAAGATCAGTACGCGCTGACGAGAAGGGGGGTTGTACTACCTTCCCCAGGGAATGATCCTCCCAATCGATGTCATACATGAAATACACACTCGACACACAGGTAGGGAGTATGTCCAGCACAGCCATTGCCATGAGCTTCCCATCTATACGGTATAATTGGTGGTACGATCCATACTGCCGTGGCAGATAGGGCGGTGGTGTTTGGGGGTATGGAATTGGCTCATCCTAGATCCCGGTCAGTGAGACACAGTGTCAGATTGGTCCATGTTCCCCACCTTGAGAGGGGATTCGACCAGGAAGCGCTTGAAACCAGCTGATGAGTTTTTGTGGTCATTATGTATGGTCGACTGATATTTTTTGTACAAGGTGAACTTCTCTTCAGTGAAGGTAGAAGGCTCTAGTGTCACCTTTTCAAGAGATGTGTCAAGAATCAGTAGCCAAGAGAAGAAACAAACCTCAAATCGGTGAGTAGGAGATTCGTCGGAAAGATTACTAATTTCCGACGCATGAACGGCTATGGGGAGGACGAATTCTGTGGAACTCTTCCCCGAGCGCGACCTGGAGCCGAAGTACTTGAATGGATCGTCTTCGGCCCGGTTATGAGAGCGACCTACTTCTGAGAGGAGGCAGCCGCATCGTCCGGCTCACCCTCCAGGACATACCGATTCCAACTAGGAGGCGGTGATGAGCATCAGTCGGCGGTAAACATGGGCGCCAGTACCGATTGAGTACTTTGCGTTGACTCTTGGAAGGCTTGAATTGCAGGGCGTCCAGTCTAAGGGTTGAGAATTAGGTCTTCCACAGCAAAGGACGCACTGCCTCACCTGATTGTGTACTGTGGGCAGCACGACGCCCGTAGATCAGGTTTATAACACCAGGTACCTGTCCAGTATGACTCTATGAACTCAAAAAATACTGCTGTCTTACCAGAACGTCTCCAGCCTCTATCGATCATCCCCTGATACGTCTTTTGACATTTCAGTCAAACCTGAAGATGGTTCAGTAAGAATGACCAGAACCTACTTGACATGTGAGCTGAACAGCATCGAATCCAGCTACCTGATAGCTAGACTCGCCCTGGCTCCGTTCTCCAGGCGGAGAACAGTATCCACAAGCCGAGGAATTCCTACCAGACGGAATTCCGATGGAAAACGACGAGTTCATGAGCGTTCTGAACCAAGAAGGTGGCGGAACACCGCATACCAGTTAATGTAGTTATGTAACCCACCTCCAACTATGATGTGGTGACGTGATGGTTGGGGATCAACTTAGATATCCTTAGTTCCCCAAGCAACCCTAACACTTTGGTCTATACACATGTGTATAAGTGCTCCAATTGGATTAATATACAATCTATCTAAAAGCCAAATGTGTAGCTCGTCTACAGTTCAGCAGATCCGTGAGTATGATGGCACACGGTAAGGCAATGGTTGTTCTAGCCCCTGAATAATCTTATGACGCCCGAAGTGCATCAGGCAACACATCAGCTACACGCATACCCCGTCCTCGTCGAATTTGCTCACATCAGATAACAGAAGAGTTTAACCAATGCTGTCGGTCTGATCGTTAACGGTAGAGGTTCCCCGCGTCGCTTCGAGGTTATATTGGACGTTTTTACGATATTTCGTTGATAAATCTGCGGCTATCTTTACCGAGGCGTTCGCTCGTTGTATTTCCTAGAACCGGTCAAGTTCCGGAATTAAAAAGGCGAGGAGACAAAAAAAAATAGACGGCATTTTCGAACCTCCAAACAGTGGTTGAGTTCAAGGATCATTTCCGTGCATTTTGACTGGGTCCATCAGAGGAAGCAAGGGCTAAAAGTGCTTTTGATTACTCACAGTGTTCTTCAGAATTCTTTCCAGTAGCACTGCCTGCCTTTCTGCATGTGGGTTCTCCATCCCAGGAGGTGAAAGGAACCAAAGAGGACAATTTGCAATATTTTATCTATGGTCACACGAACAAAGTCATCAAACGTCACGCATCTAATCTAGTTGCCATTATTACATGCAATGACTGGAGTGCTAATATAGTACATACATATAGAAGTGCAATATCTGGATACAAGAAGACGATGGGATTGTTGAAACTGAAAAAGATGTGTATGCGTTGCAAAAAAAGCAAAGATAGCGCGAATGACGAGAATACCCCACAAGTCCGAATCCAATAGTAGCCACACAATGCGGAATAATTAGCCCCAACCATCCCACCTTCCAAATCGACGAAACTCTTGAAGGGTACAATTCTGACTTTCCTTTGCGACCTTCTCTTCCTTCTCTTTACCCTTCTCAGTTCGGTGAATAGTTGATGAACCGCTCTCAGTGCGCGGACGTGCGGCAGATGATGATTTGGTGGGAGAGTGGGGTAATTGGTGGATCTTTGGCGGAGGTGTTGATGGATTTGGGATGCTTGACTTGGGTAGGGACAACCGGTACCAACCACCAGCGTAGGTCAGAGCAATCATTTGATACTCTTCCACGGGTCCACGGGATTCACTTCCTTCCGTAGGAACCTTCACCCAGCCAACGACACAACGCTCTTCTTCCGGGGCATCCACCTTTGCTCCCCTTGATGTCGTAGAGGACAACGAAATGTGCGCTGACTGAACAGGTATACGATACTTCGCATACGACCACGCTGAGTTGAAGTAGTCCGGGAGAGGAATGTATGGTGTCAACGAAAACATCTTGGACTGTCGATTCCTGTCGATTAAACAACAAAGTTAGCATCTTTCCCACCAAAGACGTAGCATTCGTACGTTGCCCCTGACCAACCCAAAGTAAAAGCGTGGATAGTGCCCTTGTCACTCCATACGCAGATTTCCCGCTCGTCCGGCCGAAACGCGACCCCGTATATCTCTGCCTTGTCTAGACCTCTCCTAAACTCACCCAATATCTTTCCATCCGATGTATCCCAAACTCGTACTAGAGTTCCCTGTGATGACGTCGTTGCGAGTAAACCGCCTGACGGTGGTATTGACAAAGTTGCAAGAGCCGACTTGTGCGCAGCAATCATCAACGCTGTATGCGCAACGTGAGAGGAACGCTTCAGTGGTGGATCTGGAAAGGGCGGTCCCCGTGGTGCAGGTGGCACACACTCAGGCAAGTGTATGAGCTGCACATGACCCATTTGCATCCCTACAATTGCAAGCAGCGTTGACGACGCAGCTGTAGCCATAGCTATTAGACCTAAGGAAAACGCAATACCACTTCAGCACGAAATGCGATGATAGACACCTTTAAGAATACCTCTCGGATTATCAAAGGTTTCCCATTCCCTATAGAGTCTGATCTCGTCTCCAATGGTGAACACAACCACTCGGCGTCGCAAAGCGACAGCAAGCCACCCACGTCGACATGCAAGCCCTTTGACGTCGACCTTGAATTCCAAAGCTGCCACCTCCTTACCCACAGAATCATCCCAGACAATGACCTTGTTCGGTGAATAACGCGGACTCCTCCCACCTCCTAAAAGGAAGAGGATATTCGAAGTGTCAAGGGGTACAACTGCAGCTAATGTTCCTCCCGTGAGTTCTGGATTGGATAGTATCGCGTTTTAGCAACTACATCCCACGAGACAGCATGTAGGAGGCTAAGAACTGACCCCGCTTTCGGATGAGTTCTAGTGGCCATGTGCGATAGACAGCGAAACCGGCAGGAGTCGTCGCGGTGAAGATTTGACAATCAGGATCAAAACGAGCGTCAAGGATGTGTACAGGATCTGTCGAGGTTATCGAGTGACGGGCCAAGTTCATGGGAGGGTTGGAAGAGAATCCACTGGCCCGACTCGGGGCTTCCGCTTTTGGGCGGTTGCCACAGCCGAGGTTGCGGGGTTAGACTCATTCTGAATCCAGTCGAGTAATACAAGAACTGCAGCGAGTGAGCATAGTATTTCGTGAATGCTACATGCGAGATAGCTCAAGACATAGATGGATGAGTACGAGAAAGAGCAGAGAACAAACAAGACCGGCAGCAAGTAATACAAAATCGACGATTACAAGAAAGAAAAACCACCACTTCAACTAGTCTGGGCAGTCTGGGCCAAATTATAAGCAGCGGATTGCATAGAAGTGAAAGCGGGAGCCAATTTAGATGACACTCCATAGGACATTGCGTTCCAAGACCTTGGAGGACGCAAGTCAACGTGCGCAAGTTGCTGCCTCGCAGCCTTAAACTCTAATTCTTCTGCTTGACTTTGGGCCAGAAGTGCGGCCTTTGCCTCAGCCTGACGTTGGAGTTCTGCCTCCGATTCATCTGATAGATAATCCGTGAATCCACCATCAGACGTGATTGTACTATCTGACAGGGAACCCAGCCCTTCACTCCCGCTGCTACTGGATGCACTTGACGTATCCTCCTCATCCTTCTTGGGAGTACGTGGCACCACGAAAGATGAAGGGCGAGAGTTGGGAGTCCTAGGAGGCGGAGTGTTGCTATTGGAAACAGAGGGTCGGCGCCTAGCATTATTTTGACTATTGTTTTGAGGGCGGGCGTCTGCGACTACTTTAGAAACCGAGACAGACGGCACTGCAGGGGTGACGGATGGTCGTCTGCTGTGAGACGGGCGCTTTGTGGAGGCAACGCCCTCGAGGTCTTGTTGTTTGCGACTGGGGGACGAACGAGAGGAACTATCAGCTCGGCGTTCCCTGTCTGCGGACGGTGAGGAGACCGAGGAGGGTGTGGCAGTTCCGCTGGAACTCCGTCCCAAGTTTCCGCCAATTGCTTGATAGCCTTGCTTAGGACTGCTTCCGGACCGTCCTCTGGAGGCATTGGCTGTTGGACTCTTGCTCGACGAGGAGCTTGGGCGGCCTGAGACACTGCTACGCCTATCAAAGGTGGGGTTAGGGGGCCTGTTGTTGCTGGAGGCCGTACGAGGGCTTCCAGACATGGGGGGCAGAGCGCCGCGCTTGGAGAGACTGTCGAGCATCGCCTTTATCTCGGGTGGGATAGGGACATGGTGGACGATGCTGACAGCGCGCCAGTCTGCGGCCTGAACGAGGCGGAACTCTGCGGTGGTAGGAGGGCGACAACAGCCTGGCCATCCTGGGTTTCTCTGGTCGAATTGCTTGACCGAGGGGTTGAGACTGGCCCACTGTCGACGAAGACGGTTCGGATTTGGAATGAGTGGCGCCAAGACGACAAACAAGGAAAACCTGGACACACACCTTGCAATATCCACATCCGTTAAAGGAGTCGACTATAAAATAGAATCAGAAATGGTGGATCTGGCAAACGGGCGTGCCACGAGGCGGGGCGAGGCATACCTTCCGCATTCTTGAGGTAGTGCACGTCGAAGGTGGGATGGGAATTCCGATTACGACAAACCTCGCGGACATGTGGGCACCTGGAGATGGATAAAATGAGTGGGGGGGTGCAACGCGGCGGGGAGATGACCCACGACTTTGGGTGCGGGAAGGCCTTGCACATGGGGCAAATATTGACGGCGGCCTCGACGGAGCCAGCCTTGAAGCACATTGCTGGACGGGTGTGAGGAGCAGAGCTGGGAGAGGATGAGCAAGGAGGGGGAAGATATAGCTGTGTTTGTACGGAGAAAGAGGAGGATGGAGAACGCACGAACGGCATGTGCTGGAGATCAACTCGGTTAATTAATATAGTAGGGTCAGCCCGCAGGAATCAGCTCTGCGATGCAATCTGCTGGACTCCGCGCGATATAATCGGTCTCCTCAGGCCAATCTGCTGCCAATCTTCAGCCAGAGGCCCTCCGTATTCTTGTGCCCCATCAACGCTTTCCAGACGCCAGGCTGACGCGTGTTCGCAGACACAAAACACGCTGTCCTGCCCAATCGGGCCAGACTGCCGCCGACGATGGGCTCCAGTTGTTCCGTAAGCCCTTGCATCGTCCCTGGCCTGTGCTTTCCCAATGCGCATGGCACAAGCGGAGATATCCAGTGATAGCTTGACGCCTGTGCCAGCCCTCCATTGGCCCCCGTCGGTTCCTCTCTGCCGATTGTATATTCATCCTTCCATAGGCTGTGCAGAGCACGTTCTTGCCAAGAATACGATCGCCCTCTAATTTCTGTCTCACCGGCTTTGCTGGTTCCATTACTCTCTCTCTTACTACGTCGTCATGGGTAAGGCTCAGTCGAAACTCACCCCCGAGCAGCTCTCCGACCTCCAGAAGAACACCTATTGTAAGCGCAATCCGTTATCTGCGTCTATATCGTCATGTCCTCATATGACCATTTGATCCCAACTCAAAAACCCCGCAGTTGACAAGAAGGAGCTGCAGCATTGGCAAGTCTTCGCGCAGCCTTCCTGCCTTCTCTCCTGCCTTTCTCATCCAAGCTGCGTACAGGTACAAGGGCTTCCGGAAGGACTGCCCAGCTGGTCAGCTCAATAAAGAGGAATTCGGTCGCATCTACAAGCAGTTCTTCCCGTTCGGTGATCCCGACGACTTTGCCGATTATGTCTTCAACGTATTCGACGAGAACAAGAACGGCTACATCGACTTCAAAGAGTTCATCTGCGCACTCAGCGTCACCAGCAGAGGCCGTCTTGAGGAAAAGCTCAAATGTGAGTCTACGTCGACACCTACGTAGTGGTCTTGTGCCTGATTGCCACGTCCCCATTTCCGATCTATTTAGGGGCATTCCAACTATACGACATAGATAAAGATGGTTACATCACCTACGACGAAATGCTCCAGATCGTACAGGCGATATATAAGATGACGGGCGAGATGGTCAGGTTGCCACCAGATGAAGATACACCCGAAAAGGCAAGCACATTTCCACTCCTTGGCTCCCAATTACCCAGAGATTGACATGTGGCCACAGCGGGTTGAGAAAATCTTCAAAAACATGGACCGGAACAAAGATGCAAGGTTAACATACGAAGAATTTGTCGAGGGGAGTAAGCAGGACCCCACGATTGTTCAGGTACATCTGGCTTTGACACTATCGCAATCGATCTCTGAACTTGCTCGTATTCTAGGCATTGTCATTATATGATGGACTTCTCTAGTCCGATATTATCGCCACGATGCCGTTGGTAAGTTCCGTTTAACAATCCAATGCTTTCCCTCCGGCTCACATGCCCGACGACAGGTTGCATATACCTTACACCCACAGCCCAGTTGCTTTGGAATATTCCAGTTCTTGTTGTGTAAAGTGCCTTGGTCATCCGCAGTCTCTTCCTCGCTGCTAGGACCAGTTGCTAACTATGTATTTTGTATTCCAGTTAGAGACTTTAATGCATGAAGCTGTCCTGCAACCAACTAACAGATCAACGCAACAGATACACTTACAACTATCATGCTCTGCGGTGTCTCCGCAGCACACGATCTTCGACACCATCTCCGATCCAAGCGTACTGTCCCTCTGCTAGTTCCAAATGCTCCCGTTCTGCCTTGAACAATTTGCTATAATCCTGCGGTTGTCCAGGCGCAGCCCCAGCCGCGGCGAACGGCGAAGCTGTCATAGTTTGCGAAGCATCTGCGGCTAGACAAGAAGCACAAATTGAGGTCCTTTGACCCTCGAAAACGTATATGCGAATGACTCACCGTTATCCCCTCCGAGGAGTAATCGATATAACCCATTCAAACCAAAGAAGTTGAGGAAATACCAGGACAAGGAAGATACCCATCTCACGTCCATATCTTGTGTTTCAATGCCACGTTGCAACATTGATTTAAATCCCAACGTCAGAGGAAAAGGCAATTTAACTAGAAAACTGATTTTGAGTCTGTTTTTCCAATCTTACCAGGAAAATGGGGTACTTACTCAAAACGAAGCCTTGGAAAAAGAAGGTTATCCAGCCCATTATGACCATTTGGGGTACCATCATCACCATCTGTGTTTTCATTCCTGACATCATGCCGTCCATGGCAGCTGGGTCTGTCAAAGGGTTTGCAGGTGTAGTTGGAGCATCGCCTTGAGGGGGTCCGTCCTTGAGGTAGATGCCGGATTCAAACGCGTCAGAGAGGTGTTTGGAGATAGCATGGTAGTATGTTGGGGGTATTGGTGAGAAAGACGCCGTTGCACGCAAAATTTGTGAGCGTGCTAATGCTTTTCTATTGGGTTCGGTCTGTGAGTTAAAGTTCTAGGGAGAAAATGGAAACACGGACTGTTCGCGGATGGCTGCTTTTGGTAGCTGCTTCGGTGGTGACTGAAGGAGAAGGACGACATAATGTCTTAATACACCAACTAGAATCTACGGAAGATCAGGTTGAGAAGTTGTTTCTCGAGGATATTTCGGACACGTACCATGACCAACGTGATTGGGAATAGCACCCAATCACGAATCTGTGGGTCCAAATACAAAGAGGCACTGCGAATCATAGTGAGCGCACAGTCATTCAAAAGGACGACCAATACTTACGCTGAGCTTGCCATGGCTTGAGTACGTCGGGCAACAAGCCAGTCGCGGATGGGTGTGAACTTTTGCGGACAGCGACAGGCGCTTCCCAAATTGGCAGCAAGCTCTCGTCGGCAATTTCCATTGTGAAGGCTGTCTGGTGACGTGCCGCTCTCGACCTACGGCAAGCCCGAGTACCGTATTACCGCAGCAGTGCTGGTGTTGTAGTACCACACAATCAAACTCGGGGAGACCACTCTTCCTCTCGACAAACTCTCGCAGCTGCTTTTGGATAAGACTTGCTCCCTGGTGGAACCCTCGACGGACCCTTGACTGTACTACTGTAGCAGGACAACGACTTGCAGCCATGGATACATCACCAACGGCTCTATTCGAGTCTTACGAGCAGGATTTCCAGCAGTTTATAGAGACGATTAAGGATAAACTGGAAGGAGAAGGTAAAGATGAAACAGGTGGTAAGTCTAATGCATCCTTGGAGATTATGGCCACGCAGATTCATGAAAGTTTTCTAGAACAACGGAAAGGCACTCTTCGGCGTGTAGAGATGGACCTTGACGAGGCAGACGAGATGGTATTATACCTCGTCTCATATTCCAAACCGCCCGCCTTATACCCTCTCTTCGTATAGGTATCTCAAATGGAGATTGAAATACAGGGCATCCCCCAGTCTTTACGATCTAAATACCAAACAAGACTGCGGACAGCAAAGGCAGATCTAACCCGTTACAAGAAACTGCTGAAAGAAGTACAAGCTCTAAACATCCGTTCTGATCTTCTTTCGTCACGAAATGCCGCTGGCGTCTTTCCTCCTTCTGATGAGCCTTACGGCGCAAATAGCGATCGTGCAAGACTCTTGAGTGGAACTTCACTATTGGAAGATGGCACTAAACGTCTACAAGAATCTCAACGACTTGCTTTGGAAACAGAGAATCAAGGTGCGGATATCTTGACGAGTTTACGAGGTCAACGAGAGCAGATAGAACATGCACGGGGCACAGTGCGTACCTCCATCTGCACGTTCTAGGAAGCTGATTTACTAAACTCTGTACAGCTCCAAACTGCCGAGATATCAATCGAACGAGCTACTGGTACGTTGAAACGTATGATTGTAAGGTAAACGGTCCCCGTTTCAAATAATGGGGTTCTGCTTACGCCTACGATTCTAGGATGTATCAGCAACGAGCCGTCACTGCTGCCATCATTGCTGTCCTTGTTTTATTGATCATTGTGATTGTGTGGGAGAAGCTCAGTTAATACCCCAGACCTTATTATTCGACTGTTCACCTGGTGCATGTAATAGCAATGATCTAGCCAGTCGACAATTACTTGATTGTTATACATGCGCATCAGTAGTAACTTGCACTAAGACGCTAGGAGAATATGCAAAAAAAAAAACCAGGACCAATGAAGATGAAAAGGGCCCAACACAGCGATGAAGAAAGCAGTCAGATCACATGGCGTACCCACCACCCCGATTCTCCTCGTCGTATGCTCTCCGTGGGGGCTGTTGTGTATGTGCTTCATGATTTGGGTAACCGCCATAAGGGTTCTCGTGCTGCTGTGCCACGGAACCGTATCGATCGTCGTATGGTAGACTAGTCCCTTGCGAATACGCCAGCGACGACTGCTGTACGTGTGTTGGATGGGTTGAACCGTACTGGTTTTGATATGGGCCTTGCATATCGTAACCAGTTGGCGCAGGTGCAGGGGATGTCGCGTACGGCCGCGCTGAACCCGGTCTATCGAATTGTGGTTGATGTCCGAATGGTGCAGCTCCCACAGCAAGATGTGCAGTGCTTTCATTGTCATCATCGTACGCGTAGTGCTGCTGGTATGACGGGTCGTCATATGCGAGGTGGGCTTGTGATCCTTCAAAGTGTGCCCCAGACCCATCGCGTTGGTGATGGGAATAGGGGTTGTAAGCGGGCATTGGAGGGGGGTAGTTCTGGTCTTGATAATAGTGATTATCTTGGGTATAGGTGCTTGGTGGAGGTCCGCGTGTGCGCATGGACGATGCATCGTCATCGTCATCCACAGAGAGATTGGGTAGTGTTGGTTGGGGGAGTGGCTTAGCCCCCTTCTTGTTCTTCAGGTGGGAGAAATCACCCCTGGCTTCCTTCTGCTCGAGCTTGGCGGTTTCTTGAAGACGCTTATCACGTTGACGGGTGATAACTTCTTCAATACGCTAGTTTGTTCCGAGAATTAGTTCAGCCCACAACCAGAATTGTATTTTCTTACTTTGTCCACCTTATGGCAGCAGTACTCCTGGAATGACGTAAGGAGGGGGTACTGCACGTTGACGGGAAAAAAACAAACCTTCAAATTACCACGGATATGGCAAAGAAGTGGGATATAGCAGATAGCAGCAACGATAAGCAGGAGGAGCGAACCGGCGAATACAGCGACGGTGAAGAACGTTGTGACCGTAAGAGCAGCCGTTGAAAAGCTACTGCCTGCGAAGTACCGCGATACATCATACCAATTGCCTGGCTGCTGGGAGCTCTTCACGACATAGATAGCATAAAGAGTCAGCGCGTTAATGGTCTGACGGGGTCCGTCTGCTAAGAGCAAGCGTTTCCAACCTGGAAGAACCCGAGTCAATCGCGATCTCATGGTCGAGGCAGAGACACTGACTCTTAAACACGAAGAAGACGAAGAAGGCAAAATCGTCGCTCAATTTAGTGGAGTTGCTGATATGATCGAAGAAGCAGAAATGGCTGTAAGAACCTGCAACGAGAGTTAGCCAGCACCATTACCTCTGCTTTGAAATTACGAACGAAGGGAATAATAGTTGTTGGCCATGACATTGGTGAACGCATAGGAGATATCACGACTAGCAATGATGCGTTTGGATTTCCGTGATTCGTAGGCCAACTGCAATCCTTAAATGAGGCTGTTCGGGAGGACTCAAAAGTGGGTCACGCACCAGAAGGAAACCGAAGATGATGCACCCAACAAAGAGCCATTTCCCGGTGTCAAATGGGATGAAGATACATTGATTTGTGTTTGCGCATTCGTTGAAAATTTCGTTAGACCAGGACTTTGTCGTCAACATGGTAGTCGCAGAGAAGATATCAGAAATGTAGACGAGGAAGGATTTGAGGACGACGAGGTAGAGCCAAAGGTACCTTTGCAATGTGAGTGTACTGTCGACATCACAGGAAGAAATAACATACTTCACTCGCATCACAAATCCATTGTCTATAAAGTCTCGCGTGTCGATGAAGTCAAACTATTGATAGGCAAGAATAGGTCAGCCAGGTGAATAAAGTCAATTTTAGTGGGCGGCATCACTTTGTGGTCTGTGACCTCTTCTCGTTTCCATTTGGGACCACCGCACATGACGATTGTCTACGGAGATGAGGAGCAGTGGGTGAAGAGGGGATTCTTGAGGAGGTTCTTGAGCTGTCAGAGTTAGATGTATTGACCAGAACCAGCCAGTCGCATATGGATTGTGACCCAAAGAGCGTCGGGTACGTTGAAAGAATGAGGTGCTAAATGCGCTAGCTGGCGGTGTTGTTCGAAGGCGAACAGGACAGAGAAGAACAATGGTCTACGGTCGTCAAAGCATGTTGCCGTCACTCGTTGCAACCTTCGGCCGTTGCCGATCCTCTGTCCTCGCCGCCACAATGAGTACCATACAGAAAATCAAGGTCCAGCATTGTCCCATTGTCCGAGATAATACACTTGACTGACGTGGCCACACTGGCTGGTATTAGGAGATAGAGGATGAGATGGTCTGTGCTCTCCTGAATCTGCCTCGAATCCGGGCTGACTCTGACATGCGTACATAGGCCAAAAGTTAGAGGATTACCTTTTCATTTCTAGTCAGTTATCGACGAGTCTATGCGCAGCTCAAAAGAATAAGGCCACGAGCTACCATCTCGGGCAGCTCAAGGCCAAACTCGCAAAGCTTCGGCGCGAACTCATTACCGGACCCTCAGGAGGTGGAGGTGGAGGTGCTGGACTCGGATTTGATGTGGCCAGGTACTCCGTGATCATTCGACTGACGATTTTGATTTTTACCATTTAGAACGGGCGTTGCGTCGGTCGGGTTCGTCGGTTTCCCCTCAGTGGGGAAATCGACGCTGATGTCCAAGTTGACGGGCACGCACTCTGAAGTATCTGAGATTGACTTCACGACACTCACGACTGTACCTGGAACGGTCAAGGTGCATGGGGCTCCTATACAGATTCTTGACCTGCGTATGTTCGTTCTCTCACTCATTCGCTATTCGGAACTCACATGATTGCAGCTGGGATTATTGAAGGAGCAAACGACGGGAGAGGTCGAGGTCGACAAGGTATGACATAATCGCACGGATATACTTTGACAGTACCTCACCTATAATTTCAGTCATTGCTGGTATGTATTACCTGCCCCTCAGAGTCCGGCATTGAAATATCACCAGTCGCTCGAACTTGCAACTTGATTTTCATCGTCCTGGATGTCTTGAAGCCCCTGGGAGATAAAAAGATCATTGAAACCGAGTTGGAAGGATTTGGGATTCGTCTGAACAAGCGCGCCCCAGCGATTACTGTTCGGAGGAAAGAAAAGGGCGGCGTTGCGATCACAAATACCGTTCCATTGACGAATATAGATCAAGACGAAATAAAGGCAATTCTGAGCGAGTATCGGATTAGCAACGCGGATGTGGCAATCAGAGAGCCAGGTGCCACAGCGGATGATCTAGTCGATGTAATTGAAGGAAATAGGTTGCACCTAATCTTTTCATATTTGTATCCGCTGATCAATCTTCATGTCCATAGGGTGTATATCCCCGCATTATATGTTCGTTCCTTTTACTTGATCTCTAGCCACCGACTAAGCAGACTATATGCATTAGGTTCTGAACAAAGTGAATCTTCAGGCAGCTTTTAGCTATCCCAAATCTAACCAACCACAGATCGATGCAATCTCAATAGAAGAACTTGATCTATTGTCGGTTTCTTTCAATCAGCTAAGTATTAACACTAACTTCCGGACAGATACAAAATCCCCATGTCGGTCCCCATCTCGTCGAAAGAGTGGATGAATGTGGATGAATTAATCGAGAAAATGTGGCAAACACTGGACCTCGTCCGTGTATATACCAAACCCCGAGGTTTACCACCAGATTATGATCAACCCGTTGTCCTCCGTCGGGGAAAATGCAGCATCGAGGATTTCTGTAATGCAATCCACAAGGAAATAGCTAAACAGATGAAGTAGTAAGTTACCATCTCTTAGCTATCACTGATGCTCGATGACTCATATAATCACTTAGCGCAATCGTTTGGGGTGCCAGCGCGAAGCATTCTCGAGGTCAGAAAGTTGGCCTTGAACATATACTGGACGACGAAGATGGTGCGTTGTTCCGTTTTCTAGAACACCTCGGACCCAAACTTAATCACTTCAAAAGTTGTGCATATATCAAAGAAATGATGTACACTGACCTTAACCAGACAACTTATCATCACATGCACAAAATATCATAATTCCACCATATATGTCGAGCACTGAGATTACAATGTACTTAATTGTCCTTGATAAGATGCTTCCTCGTTCAGATACACGAAAACCAGACGTATGAACCCCCACAACAATCCGATCGCGCAATATACACTTGTCGCCAACAACGGTAAGAACTCCATCGCTGCACTGCTCTGTCGGCTCAACACAGGGAAGAGCGTTGTAAACGCAAGTAATACAACAAATCCACCCAAATACAACTTCTCCAAACCGTCCAAAACGACCAGCGGAAGCGAAGTTGGAAATCTAATTGTAAGAGTGAGCTAAGGAACACCAAAACAGTCAACAATTGATGACGCACTCATACACTCGTCTGGCTAATGGTATATAGACCATTGTGATCCATAATGCGGAGTAAACCACTTTCACGATCGATTCTGCAAGGGACCATCAACGTCATGCGCTGATCGCTGATCGCTTCAACTCACCGCCAGGGGTAAAGATTAGTGGAAATAGAGAGAACACACCAGCCACGCTAGCGATCACAAAGGTCCGGAAGTATGCATGTCGCTCCGCGGCCAGCAGACTAAGTAAAAATCCCGTGGATTAGCAGGAATCTGGGGTTCAAGACATAACGGCAGTATCCCGACCTTAATGGGACCAATATCAATAAGACAGCCTTTTCGTGGACGTGCCATCCGAAAAGGAAGGAAGCGTATCCACAAAGTGTTAGTGCAGTGACGAATGACTTGTATGTCGGCGAGAACCATAGTTTTGTGAGGATGACCTGTAGGACGACCTTCAGAAAGGATGACGGGATTGCTTTGTTACTCACGAGCTGAACAGAAACCGTGATGGCAAAAGTGTGGACGGGTTTCACATTTGGGAGGACGGCAAAGACAGTATCACCAACAAGCCCACGAGAGCTCGATGCAACACCTGACTCGTTGATTGCGATACTCGTACCCATCCACGACGCGTCTATTCTGCGTTTCAGAAACCCGAACGGAAGCTAAATTATCAGCTTACATTTCAACAAGATTCGATCAACTGCTGTCACCAAGGCCCAAAAGTTGGGAGCCCAGTAAGCGTGGTTAAGGCCACGGGTAAATGGAAACAGACGCGACAGCAGTTGAGGGATTTGACCCATGACAAGGAAGGGGCCGAGTGACGCGATGAACACGCCAATAACGGCATTGGCAAGTGACAGGAAATTCCCAATCTCCAGTCTTCCCGAAGGTGAGAGACAAAATGCCCGGAGGAGATAGATAAAATATGCGGGCTGTTTCGGGATTGTGGTTCAATTTCGCAAAACGGTTGGCAAAAGACCTTACCGCGAGATACATATAGATGTGCTTGAAATTTAATAAAACTGCAAATAAAATGCCGCTTAGAAGTTTGTTTCCCTACATATGGTCAGAAGGCTCTCTCTCGGATAGAAGATAGGCACTTACGTTGCGAGCCATAAGGATAGACCAAAGCAGAATCCCGAACATAAAACCATTATATTGAAAATGTATATGGTCCACAATAAGAAAACCTGGATGTAGAAAGAGGGAAGCGGATATAATCCGTTGTGTGGATGGATCAACTGCCCCTCGCGTAAACCTGCAGGACGTAACGATAAGTAGAGCATATGGACAGAAGAGATTGGACCAACCTGAGCAATGCAGCTCCTAGAACCAATTCGGTAAGAATGACAGTGAACCGCTGGTATGCAACAACAGACCAAGCGTCGTAGTTCAAGTTATTCAAATCCACAATTTTGGGATCAATGAACGACGCCGGTATGGATAGAACCTTCTCAAAGTATGCAAAAAACGGAGGGTAATCAAGTGCTTAACAGACTATTATCAGCCGCCGCATTGCATGGAAACAGAGAAAGCCTCTCACTCCACTCGGACGTAGTCTGACAAGGACGTTGTTATTCATATCCCAAGAATACGTGTATAATTTATAGAACTCACATCATAATACCACTTTGAAATAGGCAACGAGTAAGTTATAGCAAGCCAATTCCTATGGACTTCAAAGTCTGTCGAACGGCTAAGAACCAAACGGACATATCAACACCTCTGCGAAGAAACGATACCACCGCCTTCCAACCTCACAACACTAAAACACAAATACTCACTACGAAGGAAACAGAAGCAACTTCAACGCCGTCGATATGACGAGAATGTCCCATTCGGAACCTTCAACATCCCAATCAAACCATTTCCTCGATTTCAAAGTCGAGTTCGAATTCAAGTGGTCTTCTACAGCGGTTACATCCGTTTGCTGGATATCATTATGTTCTTTGGCATGTGATGGTGATTCCGGTTTGACGTCCATGTCAATGGAACCAGCGAGGCGGAAGGGAGTGACAAAAAGGCCGAGTCGCCTTGACAGAAGCTAGTTCTGGGGGTATACGGGTAACTTGCTGGCAACGAGGGAACTTTCCTGGTGGGCGCTAAAGTGCAAGCTCGGAGTTGGCGATGGGACTCTCCGAGTGTCGCTGTCAGTGTCAAGATTCGGGAGAGTTGATCACGTGAAGCAATGTCGTGGAGGTGTCGAACGCGTCTGCGTCGTGTTCGCAACTTAAACTTGAACCAACGTACGTGCCCTTAGAATGAGTGAGAAAAGAGCCCCAGCAAAAGTCGCAGAGCAAGTGGTTGCTCGGTATGTTTGGGCTTACGGCTTGCATCGAACGGGACTGATGCTTACCTGTTTTAGAGGTGTTTTCCTCAAACTCATCATATTTAGCATCGCACTTGGTGTTGCACCGCTAGGTTCTTACTATGGAAGCTTGAACTCTATCTGGGGTGGTACGTCCATTGGTTTCGATTTGATACAAGAAGCTGCAACTGCGAAATTGATGTTTGTCTGGCATCCAGGAAACTCGACCTACGCCGCTATAACCGCAGTGGGCGCAGCCAACGCTGTTCTCATTGCCTACATCATCACATCCCTACTGGAGGACCAAGGAACCTCACAACCAATTCAACCAGCTGGGGAATCACGCAAAAACAGATAACGTTATATTCAAAAGATTATCAGCTATTATATATATGCAAATTTTGATAATTGTCGCATTTGGTAAAACAAAATAGTATAATGAGATGCGTCCACTACAGAAGATGTGATATGTCGAATACTATACAAACGAAGATTGACCTGTGATATAAAAAACAATTGCACCCAAAACGAAAGTGAGGAGAAACCGAACAGTGAGAGAGCGAAATAGACAGTCTAAGGTTAGAACGGTTATTAGATAGCGTAGCCCCATTGAACGTGAGATTCCGATGACTCAGTTGAGTCGACTTGAGCAGTTCGATGTTCTTCTCGAAGTCGCGAGTGCTGGAAGGAGCGGCTGTGAGGAAGAGATCATGTAACATTGAAGAGAATACTTACAGCCTTGTATTCCCTGTTGAATTGAAGCCTGTCGGATGGCTGTGGTGGCGAAGAATCACTGGAAGTTGTTCGGTGGGTTGGTGCGGGATATGCTTCATTTCTCAGGTTTAGGGCCGAGAAAGCTACTCGGAGCGGAGGTCTCGATAGAGTTAGCCTCGACGACATGGGGTCATGCGCCACAGGGGATGTCGGAGGTGTGGGAAGGTGTGTTGTAGATGGACTGGGAATACTCCAGGGAGAATGAACTTGACCTCGTCCAGTTGCGTGCTTGAGCATGTAATTGGCGGACATTATGGGGGCACGGGAAACGGATGGGGATGGAATCCCTCTTGGAGACGTGGGTGTAGTGAGGGGTGTAGAGTCTGGCGAACTAGACCCTATCGAAGGAGAAGGAGGAAAAGCAGAGAGCGACGGAGATGGTTGATCCAAAGAGCCGACAGATGGCATGGTGCGAAGTACGAGCGGCCTCGGAACCTTTTTGCGTATGATAAGGGGCGGGGGTTTTGGAAACAGCGATAGTGGGTCTTCATTTGGCTGTGGTGGTGGACTTGCGGGAGGCGCAGAAGGCGTAGAGCGCAAGTGAGGCGTAGAGCCCGACTTGTACGGGACACGCTGCCGTTTCGGGGAAACAGGATGGTCTCCACTCTAACCAAAGATGTCACGCGTTGCGTAGGCAAAGCGTTAAAAAGAACTCACTCGACCATCTTGAATATGGGAATTCGCAACCACATGGCTGCCATGCACCCGATGACCCTTCTCGACTTTCCCTTCCGAAAACCCCAAGGCCTTCGGAGTACTCAGTTCGTCGTCAGATTCCATATCTGAGTCGTCTAGATACGTGTCCAAGAAACGATCCAAGAGCTCGAAGTCGTTGTCGACGCGTCGCTGCTTCGCGGGCGACGGCGAAGGTGACGATTGAGAGGCGACAGGGGAGTACAGATCAAGACTAGGTGGTCGTGGTGGTCGCTGGGGAGAGGGTGAGGCTGGGTCATGGTTCGATGCCGAACTCCCTGCGCTGTGTATCTGATAGGGGAAGAAACCCCCTGAACGATTGGGGCTGGTTGGTGTAAGCAACCGACCTCCCCCCGGATGCTCTACCTCGACGAAACGTCGTGGGCTGGATGGAGGTGAGTAGGGTAGTGGGGATCTGGGCTGGGACGGCTGGCCCCGGAATTTTTCAGCAGACGGACGCGCTGAATATACTGTTGAGGAGTTGGGCTCGTACGAAGCGCGTGCCATTGGGAGATTTGGAATGTAGGGCGAAGGAAGAGGGTCTCGGCTTGCGTCTTGGGTCTGGGTAGGTCGCCTTTCTTTCTTTTTCCAGGTATTTCGAAAGAAAGCGACCGGCTTCATCATCGTGGTGCAACTCAAAGGATGGCGATGAGAGAGGGGAGGAAGGCAAAGTTAAACAGGCCCTGCCGGGGCGAACCTCCAAAAGAAGGCAGGGAACCCTCGGATGGTAGTTATATAGAGGCAACAAATTGAAGGCACACAATTCTCACACCGCTTAGCCCTTTGGATCCTTGGTGCCAACCGCTCATTTTCGTATTGGAACCCAAGCGATCAGTCCCTGTGTCAGAACACGCAGGTGGAATTTGCGACAGTCGTGGGCCGAAATTCGCCAACAAGCTTGTAGGGGGGCATCTAAACAGATCATTCTGCGGTGATTTCCATGCAGAGCATAATGAAGACTCCTCGGCTTTGGCCCTAAGGTTGACGAAGTTAATGAGGGCAGAGCGCGTATTGTATGATGTAACGTACTGGCCATGGGTGCGTCTGAACAGTTTTGGAACCGGGTTTACGTTGGCGCGTGGTAGCAACGGCGATGAATAGACGGGATTGCAACCGCAGGCGCGACGCGTCGTTGGGGCGATCCTGGCCAGCCAAGGTGGAAAGTCGATGACGGAAAGGATCCATCAACCAGATCGAAACTTGATCGAGAATCCTGCCCAGATATGGCAATGGCGCCGCCACCATGTTCGTTGATAAATGGTATCCCAGCCCTGCCTTCAGGCTCGCACGCTCACATCATGATCAATGAACTCCTGCTTATCTAACGTCCCGTCGGTGCGTTGTGTCGCTGTCAAACTTTGCCAGAATTCGAATTCGAAGCCATACGGAGACAATTATAAAATGTCGCAAGACACAGGCCGCCAGCTTCTTGCAATGCAAGTTACCCGCCAATTGTTGATACTTCTGCCGCGGCCAAGTTTGTGAAAGCATAACGAATGACATTGGGATCCTATGGTTACTATTACATGCACTAGGTGATTAACATAATATGGGTACATTGACTGCGGAGTTCTACCATGAATGAAATCTAAAGAAACAATGCAAAGCGGGAGGGGTGACGCGCGGAGATGAGAGAGGAAACAAAGGAGTATCGGGGTATCTAGAAATCTTCGTCGAGGATAAAAGACTTTGACGAGATCGTTGGCGCGTCGGTCTCGGTCGGGGTTGCGTGATTGATTCCAGCCTTGGAGTAATCGGAGACGCGCTTCTCGAAGAAGTTTGTCTTGCCTTGTAGTGAGATCATGTCCATGAAGTCAAAGGGGTTTTGTGAGTTGTAGTGTTTTTCATTCCCAAGAGCGACCAAGAGGCGATCAGCGACGAATTCGATGTATTGACACATGAGTTCTCCGTTCATGCCAATGAGGCGGACTGGTAAAGCATCTAGCATGTAACGGTCAGCCGACGGAACGAAAGTGGATACCGTATAGATGACGTACCGGTCAAGAATTCTTGTTCAATCTTCACGGCCTGGGTGATAATCATCAACACGGTATCGGGATGGGGCCGACGCTGGAGGTGGCTAAAGAGTAAGCACGCGAAGTCTGTGTGCATGCCCTCATCACGGCTAATGAGTTCGTTCGAGAACGTAAGACCAGGCATAAGACCACGCTTCTTCAACCAAAAGACAGACGCGAAGGCGCCAGAGAAGAAGATACCCTCGACGGCGGCAAAGGCAATGAGGCGTTCACCAAAGGTAGAACTGGTATCCGAGATCCAGCGGAGAGCCCAGTCTGCTTTGCGCTTGATGCAAGGGATGGTCTCGACTGCGTCGAAGAGGTATTCGCGCTGCGCAGGGTCCTTGATGTAAGTGTCGATGAGGAGGGAGTAGGTCTCCGAGTGGATGTTTTCCATCATGATCTGGAAACCGTAGAAGCAGCGGGCCTCGGCCACTTGCACTTCATTCGAAAAGCGTTCGACCAAGTTCTCGTTAACGATGCCGTCAGACGCAGCGAAGAACGCGAGCACGTGGGAGATAAAATGACGTTCATTGTCATTGAGGCGGTTGGTCCAGTCGTGCATATCCTTGCTGAGGTCCATCTCTTCCGCAGTCCAGAACGAGGCCTCTGCCTTCTTGTACATCTGCCATATCTAAAGCAAGGGTGGTTAATTTCAACTTGCCGCAGTAAGGCGAGGGCGCGGGCATACCTCGTGGTATTGAATGGGGAAGAGCACGAAGCGGCGTTTGGATTCTTTCAATAATGGCTCTTCGCCTGTGGCACAGTTAGACACTACGGATTAGATCACAATGGAAGACGACACTCACTCTCGGGGAGGTCTACGTCGCCAACAAACTTGGAACGAACGTCGTTCTGCGAAGTAGACTCGTCCTCTGACAATAGCGAGTTGGGTGAATGGGAGAGCCGTTCGTCATTGAAGATGTCGAGCTTCTTCAACGGCTCCTTGGCCGGTGAATCAAAGTTCAATGCGGCAAAGGCAGCAGCAGCCTAGAACAAGATAATGTTCGATTAAGACGAAGTCGTTGAGAGTAGCCATACGAACCTTCTTGATCGGTGTGGGAGCAAGAGAGGAGGCAGGAGCATAGACAGTGGCAGACATTGTCGAAAGAGGGTCGCGTAGGATATGTGTAGTGGCTTCGCGCTTGTAGTGACTGGGTTTGACGGAAGGAAACTTTTTTTATACCCTCAGCGAAAAACGCGTGTGGCCTTGTTTGTGGAATTCAACATGAGCCAATCAACTAACGAGAGCGCGCTATTTGTGCTCGTTTACGCGACGCGTCTGACATTAAGCATGTGACTCCGATCGCGTCAATAAATTTTGGGCCGAGTCAGCGGAACGGCGCGCGGGATGCCGGTGAAGGTGAAAACGGCCCAAGTCATCGTGAACACTCCTGGCTTCGTCCTCAACCATCCCTGTACTGGTTCCGCCTTGCTCACTGGAGAAATGGTGAGCAGTGAAGCAGATTCGCAAAATTTTCGCTCAGGTTTGGGCAGACAATAAGCCGGGATAATCAAGCCACGACAAAGGGGGACAGCCAAACACCTCACCCTCGGCAATCTTTTGTTGGAGAAGTTGACTTGCCTGAAGGTTCGGTCGCGTCTGGCGTCGTTGGTGTCAACGTTTACGAACCCTGTCTAGACCAAGAACCCCTTTTGCGGGAAACCACACGCCGTTTTGTGCTCTATCCCATTCGTTATCCCGAAGTACGTCCTACGCAATGACAGCGGTGAGATGTTGTTCACGAAACCCGAACCCATGCATAGTTGTGGCGACTGTATAAGCAAGCACAGGCATCTTTCTGGTCAGCCGAGGAGATTGACCTCTCGCACGACCTGGTGGATTGGGAGTATCGTCTGAACCACGACGAACGGCATTTCATATCCCACATCCTTGCCTTCTTCGCAGCCTCAGATGGCATCGTGAACGAAAACCTGGTTGAACGCTTTTCGAAGGAAGTCCAAGTCGCAGAGGCTCGCTGCTTTTACGGATTTCAAATCATGATCGAGAACGTCCACTCGGAGACGTATTCCCTTCTCATAGATACCTATATCAGGGATCCAGTCACAAGAGAACACCTCTTTTCGGCCATTGAAACCATACCGTGCATTCAAAGGAAGGCGGAGTGGGCGCTCAAATGGATCGCGGATAAGCACGCGTCATTCGCGGAACGTCTGGTCGCATTCGCTGCGGTCGAGGGTATTTTCTTCTCTGGTGCCTTTGCTTCTATCTTCTGGATTAAGAAACGCGGCCTCATGCCAGGTCTTACGTTCTCCAACGAGCTTATCAGTAGGGACGAAGGATTGCACACAGACTTTGCTTGTGCCCTCTTCACACATCTCCTCCGCCGACCCCATCCTGACGTTATTCAACAAATCATTACAGAAGCGGTGACAATAGAGCAGCAGTTCCTCAGAGGTAATTGCTACTTACCTTCTCCTGTGCCTTTGCCTAATCCTGCTAGATGCACTCCCTGTCGCCTTGATCGGTATGAATGCACGACTCATGTGCCAATATATCGAGTTTGTTGCAGACAGACTGCTTCGTTGCCTGGGCAATGAGGCGTACTATAACGTCACCAACCCGTTTGACTTTATGGACATGATATCCCTCCAGGGAAAGACCAACTTCTTCGAGAAAAGAGTCTCTGAATACTCTAGAGCAAATATTGACCATACCTCAACACACCAAGAAGTCGCATCACCACGTCGGAACTTGTGAGTCTCTCGGCACTCATTATGACTGCCTGCCTGATGACGGTGTCCAAAGCACGGTTTCAGAGGATTTCTAGACTCGCCTGTCAGCCCGTCATGCATAGAAGAGGGTGCTTATCATCCAATACTTTACTATCCACCTAATATTGCGCCCTGTATCCATAGTATTAACACAACTCATCATTAACACGCGATTCCAGCTGAGGTTGTATTGCAATGACGCGGTACTACGAAGGGTTATAAGTTTTGGATGCTCTGGTCACCCTCATCTGACGGTTTCGCTCGCGTTCAAGAGCTGCCATGTCCTCGCGACGCATCGGCGTGCCATCTTTTGTAAAGTTGGGTTGGTCTAGTAAGCCTGTTCGACTCCACGGCCAGAGAAGCATGACGAGCTTTGAATCTACGAGAGCTAGAGGTACCTGAGGGAGCATATCTACTAAGCACAGAACAAATGGAACGGACTTCATGACGTACTGGGCCAAAACGAGTACTATCGTCGCTGTGGAAGCCTTCATCTCCTACATAGACGCTCGGGGATAACCATGGCTGCGGAAAAACAACCACGCACCTTCAACCCAAGCATGCCCTTCTGGAACGCGTACAGCATCCTCTGGATATGGTCCTCGTGGTAATACGAAATCACCCTCAAGACCAACGATTCGTTTCACGAGCATTCGTCGGGGGTCCACTGGGGATCTAAGAGTTTGTGCCAAGTCCCAGTCAGATTTCAACCAGCGTAACTTTGGATGTCGATCTTACCGGAGGGATACAATGTCACCTCGGTTGAAACTATGCCGGGTGTGGATTGAGAACCTGTCGAACAGCCCGACATCACGCCAGAGTTGAGAGGAGTCAGGATTCAAAGTCGGCTGGCTGGTACTGATTAGTTTTGAGTGTAGATCGAAGATAACCAAACGATGCACCTGCATACTCCGTCCTGTGATGACCTGGGGTGTGTAGAAGTAATGGAGCAATACCATACCAGTTGGTGCCCAGTATAGAAGAGGCCATGCCCGACCTAAACGGAGAGCAGAAGCTGACGACATGGTGGACCAAGTCAAGGTGTTCGGTCCCGCTTACGTTACGGAGATAACTTCAGCGTAGCCAGCCAATCCACTTTCTCTTCATCTCAAGTTCAGAGAGCATCTTGCAGGACCATTCGCTGCATCGTAATCTGCGTCCAAACGTTCACTTTTAATTCTGTAACATGTCCAGAGCTTTCAAGCATCTAGAGACCTTATTTGGCAATGAGTCCTCGAGTGATGGTCTCCGCTCAATCGAAGACTGGGAAAAGTAGGCGGGTCGATTTCAGTTGTACTTTGGGCTCATCGATGTCTGTAGGGTCCCGCAGTTGGAGAGCACAGGTTGAGTCCAATGCGTTGATTTGACCAACTTTGATACCAACCACATTCGAAGAAGCATTCTTGGACGACCATGTCGATGGTTTCGAAGATGATCTCGAAAGTGTCATCATTAGATATGACGGTGTCGGGGATGCCCACCCGTCAGAATCATCTGGTGGATATATATCCCGGATACTCAAGTTGGGATTACTCCATTGGCCGTCAAATGGGACGGACCTTGCTAACCTACCTTTAGCGTCGGTCCCCTTCTCGAACCTCTCGGATCCTTGCTTTCGTCAGACCGCCCGGAGGATGCTATACACCACGAGGTTGTGGAATTGCTTGGGCTCGAGAACATCGAGCTAGCAATGGAGATTATAGGGAATCTGCCAGTCGTTCGGGCGGAGGTACGAGGATGCTGCACATTTCCCGCCACCTCAAGCTCGCTAATGAAGGTAATTGTAGCTGCGAGCTTACCAGGCCCGGCACAACTCAACTCCTGCCCAAGGACTCGGCGTTCCTCGTTACCCAGAACAGGATTATGGTTAGTTGTCGCCTCACATTCGTCAGGACGCTCATTCTCTTGCCGTAATAGACAAAGGACCTCGTGTTTTGTCTCCACACGAGCAAAGACAACGGCTAGAAGCACAATTGCAAGCAAATGCTTCGAGGCCATTATTCTCTGGAACTGCCGTGAGCATCATTCTCCCTACATCGAGATAGCATGTTCGAACTTCTCAACGCCAGGAAGCTGAGGCCGAGGTTCTTCCGCATGTCTACACCTCATCGACACAAGGGACCGTTCTTTCTGCCATGGGAAGTAAATATATGCTACCTCTGGGGACTGAGCGACACAACTACGAAGTGCGTCAGCGTCTTGAACGTGGTTTCTAGCCTTAATCGGCTACAGGATTTTGAAGAAGTCATCATTCCACCAGCGAAACCTGTTCCACCTCGCGCCTCGGAGCGACTCGTGCTGGTAAACCAGTTGGACAATCTGGCAAAGGGTTGCTTTCCAGTATGTCCTAAATCCATTGAGTAGCACTCATCATCGAACGTTTCTAGGGATACAAAAGTTTGAATAGAATACAATCGGTCTTATATCCTACAGCCTATCAATCTAATGAAAACCTTCTTGTATGCGGTATGTTTCTTTCTCGTTTGCGTCCGTTGGCATCTCATTTGTATTTTAGCCCCTACTGGAGCCGTCAGTATTTTGACGACTTGAGTTTCTAGAATAAACTGAGTTAGCGAATAGGGTAAAACCGATGTCGCAATGCTGACGATATTACGCGTCCTGAGGCAGTATCAGCGTAACAAAGATCCGGAATTTAACTTTCAAGTACCGTCCATTGAAAAAGACTCTTTCAAGATCATATACGTGTACGTTTCTTTCCTCGGATCTGCGTCCAAACTCAGTTGCTGTTCTAGGGCGCCTATGAAAGCTTTGGCTTCGGAGATTGTTCGAAAGCTCGGCAGGCGGTTAAAGTGGCTTTCCATCAGTGTCCGCGAATTGACCGGTATGGGTTTTTGACGTATATGGTTCCTACGTTGACACGGCTACAAGGCGACATGCAATTGACGAAACAGGAGATAGCAGAAACACAAATAATCGTCACGACACCGGAAAAATGGGACGTCGTCACGAGAAAGCCAACTGGTGAAGGGGAATTAGCTTCGGTTTGTGGGCGTGCTTGGCGGTTGATGTTTTATGTCTTGACCTCCCGTTAGTTATTAAAGCTCCTCATCATTGACGAAGTCCACCTGCTTAACGAAGAACGAGGTGCTGTAATCGAGACGATTGTTGCACGAACCTTACGCCAGGTAGGTTAATTTCATTTGGTATGTGGCCCGCCTGAGATCGTACCCAGGTTGAATCAACGCAATCACTGATTCGGATAGTTGGCTTGAGTGCTACACTGCCAAACTATGTAGATGTCGCCGCTTTTTTGAGGTACGCCGTATTAAGTTCTCTTCGCACCTGCTGATCGTTTCTAGCGCCTCCCGTTATAAGGGCTTATTTTTCTTCGATTCGTCTTTCAGGCCAGTACCTCTAGAACAACATTTTCTCGGTATCAGAGGTAAACCTGGAAGTCCTCAATCGAAGAAGAATCTGGACAGGGTGACCTTCAAGAAAGTGTCGGATTTGGTGGCACAAGGTCACCAAGTGATGGTGTTCGTTCACGCTCGGCGAGAAACCGTGAAAAGTGCACTTGCCTTGCAAGAAATGGCTGTTGCAGAAGGTAACATAGACGATTTCAGTTGTCAAGACCTCCCTCAGTGGTCCGGGTTCCGCAGAGAAATCGGGGAGTCAAGAAATAAAGAGATGCGACAGTTATTCGATGCTGGATTCGGTATTCACCACGCAGGTATGCTGCGCTCGGACCGCAACATGATGGAAAAGATGTTCGAAGCAAAAGCGATCAAGGTTTGTTTGGATCGGTTCTCTGGCTGTTACCCATATTTACCCCTCCTTCAGGTCCTTTGCTGCACGGCCACACTCGCATGGGGTGTTAACCTTCCTGCGCATGCAGGTATCTATTTTCTGCTTATACCAGTCGAGCTATTTATAGAGGATTTCAGTTATCATCAAGGGCACTCAAGTCTACGATAGCGCAAAAGGCTCCTTTGTCGACCTATCAGTCCTTGATGTTCTTCAAATTTTCGGCCGAGCTGGGCGTCCTGGATTAGAAACTAGTGGCGAGGGGTACATTTGCACCACAGAAGATAAACTTGCACACTATCTTGATGCAGTAAATTCCCAAGTGCGTGGTTTATTCCTCCCATTGAACCAGCTCGACTCATTCGGATTAGCACCCGATAGAATCCCAGTAACTCCGTTTTTTTCCCCCGTCAGAAGCATGCTTAATTGCCAACTAGGTTCCAGGCGGGCCTTGTTGACGCATTAAACGCTGAGATTTCTCTGGGAACAGTGGCCAGTGTGTCAGATGGTATTCAGTGGTTAAGTTATACGTATCTCTTTGTCCGTATGCGCAAAAACCCCTTTGTCTATGGTGAGTCACTCAGCACCGGTTAGAAGCATAAAAAAACCATCGTCACAGGGATTGGACGAGACACGTTGGTCGATGACCCTCAGCTATCCTCCAAGCGAACCGAACTGGTACACAGCGCTGCCCACAAGCTTGCGGAGGCGTCGATGATTATCTTTGATCGCCAGAAGGGTACCTTTCAAACCACGAGTCTTGGAAGAATCGCCGCGAAATATTATATTCGTCATGCTTCTGTCGAGATCTTCAATAAGAAATTCCAGCCGAGAATGTCGGAAGCTGATGTCCTTCTTGTACTATGCCAGAGTGCAGAGGTTTGTGCCTTAGTCAGGAAGTTGCCTTGTTCCTGACACTTTGAAGTTCAAAGACATACAATTTCGAGAACAGGAAGTCGATGAACTAAAAGGAATGATGGAACTCATTCCTTGTGAAGTCAAGGTCGGTATCTCATCCCAACTTCATCAAATTCTGATATCCACGTATCTTCAGGGAGTAGATACAAGCCAAGATAAAGTGAACATCCTCCTTCAAGCGTATGTCTCGCGCGTTATGATCCAAGACTTCGCCCTTGTCTCGGACACAGCCTTTGTTGCACAAAATGGCGGTCGGATTCTGCGAGCCCTCCTTGAAATCGCCATTAGCAAGAAATGGGCTGGTGTCAGTGCGGTCTTGATGGGCTTGAGCAAGGCCGTAGAGAAGAAGATGTGGCCCACTGAACACCCACTATCTCAGTTCTCCCTCCGAGCCGATGTCCTTTATGGGCTTCAGCAATGGGCAGATGAATGGTCCGTATCGGAGCTTGCCCAACAACGTGCTGCAGACCTCGGAACCCTCGTACACCTCAACGAACACCACGGCCAAGCACTTTTGTCAGCCGCAAAGCAATTCCCCTCAGTCCGGATCCATTATCTCCTTCGTCCTCTTGGCCACGACGTCCTTCGGATAGATGTCAAGGTCGAACGGGCATTCACTTGGAATGCTAGGTTACATGGCAATGCAGAACCTTTTTGGGTTTGGGTCGAAGATGAAGAGGGTTTACAGATACACCAATCGGCCTTTCTTCTGCTCCGTCAGGAGACGACTGTCATCAATCTCGAATTCGTGATATCTATTCCAGATGGTATACCCCCAGAGGCAGTCCTCATACGTTCAATTTCCGATCGGTGGCTTGGCGCGGAGGACGAACTGATTGTTCCATTGGATGCCCTCGTTATGCCGACTAAACCGGACTCACATACCATACCACTAGACCTTCCCTTTCTGAGTGTGACTACCTTCAAACAGCCCGTCCTAGAGAGAGTTTATGCAAGATATTTAACATACCTCAACAACATCCAAACGCAAGCGTTTTGGCCCCTTATGCGAACGAAAGCCCATTCCCTACTCTGTGCGCCTACAGGGTGTGGAAAGTCTTTCCTTGGTCGCGTTCTAGCCTGGTACGTTTCTCCGTGAATATGAGGCAAGGAAATTGATGTCATGACAAAAGGTTGACGGCTCAGCGGAAGGCAGGCTCGTGGGTGCTGATCATAGCTCCTCGAAAATCTGTTGTAGGGGAAACTCTTTCAGAGCTCCGGCCTCTTACCCAGCAGAGTGACGTCAAACTCTTGCATGGTGCATCGGACTGGAGACCTCCCAAAGGAAAACTTATTCAAGTCCTGACAGCTAGCCAGCTCATGGAAGCATTTATCCATGATAGCTCAAGCAAATCTTTCACGGATCTGGATCTAGTTATCTGTGAAAACTTAGAACAACTGAATTCCACATACGAGTTGGCCCTATCTCTCCTGCGGCATGCCACGCAGGCATCTCCAGTCCGCTTTGTTGGACTCTCAAACTCCTTACTTGATGCGACAGGTCTTGCGGATTGGCTCAATGTGGAACCATTCGCGTTGAATAGCTTCCGTCCACAAGACAGAGACCAATCTCTGACGTTTTCAGTCCAAACGTTCAACATTCCGCAGTCGGCGTCGCTATTCAAGGCAATGATAAAGCCAGCACACACCGCGATACATTCGGCTTCTCCTGGAGACACTGCCATTATCTTCGTTCCTTCTCGCTCACATTGTTGGTCGATCGCCCGCGACTTGATCAAGCAAAGCACCATCGAGACCGAAACCAACCGTGGCTATCTACCTAACGACTTCAGTGACGACCTCCTGGAGGCCTTGGGTACAAGACTGCAAAATCAGGAATTATTGGACCTTATTTCCCGAGGGATCGGCTTCTTCCATGAAGGCTTACACCGGTCAGACTGGAGCATAATGCTGGAACTCTTTGTCGAGGGAGTTATTCGAGTCCTCATCGTACCCCGAGATTCTTGCTGGAGTCTGCCCATTCGAGCAGCAGTGGTTGTGGTCATGGGTACCCAGTATACGACTGGTAGCGGACCAGATCGTCAATTACGGGATTATGAGCTAGCGGAGTTGGTTCGGATGCAAGGTCGGGCAATACGGCATACGTCGACTGGGCACTTCCATCTGTTCTGCCAAGCAGAATCAAAAGAAACGTTCTCAAGATTTCTGCAAAACGGGCTTCCGCTCGAGTCCACTCTCCTCGACACGGATGATATGACGCAATTTTATCTCGCCAAAAAGCGTGAAGGACATGTGTTGAACAGGCAGGACCTGGTGGATATCCTCACCTTCACTTACTTGGCGCGTCGCACGCTTAGCAACCCCGTATACTATGGAAACGAGTCACCAAGTCTGCGCGAAGCTCTATCGAGGGTTGCGGACCGCATTACGGACGATGCAGAACATTTAGATCATGCGGGAGGTCAAGAGACTTAGATCTATTGATGTCTATTCAAAACGACCAATAACGATACAATGATAAAAGTGGACATGTCTAAATAATATGAGTTATTTTAGGTACTTCTTGAGGTTCTTCAATCGATCCGCCGCACGCTTCAATGTATCTACATCTTTGCAGAATGCGAAGCGTGCGTATGCTTCACCAATATTTGCGTGTTCCTCGCAATAGAACTGGATAAAGAGTGATAAGGCTATTCCCCAATATCGACCGATAGCCGCACTTACCTCACTGACAGGAATAGTTGACACTCCCACTTCCAAAGCAATAAACCAGCATGCTCTAAATGAGGAATGAGCAGGCATATCAGAAGAGGAAAATTAGACACGCCTGAAATCCCGTCCTCTCCCGAGGACACTTGGCGGGAAAGGATAGTCTTCGGGAAATTGGACACCGGAGATGTCCTACAAATATAATTCATATTGTACCATTCACAGTTGGAAATACATCACTCACGAGTAGGACGAAATAAGTGCCCTCTGGCATCGAGTATACCATACCCAATTCGTCGAACACATTCGTAAGAATTGCACGTCGTTCAGCATATTCATCCCGTTGCGTTTCGAAGAATTTTCGTTCTTCTGCTTGCTCCAGACCACAAGCTGCGGCTTCTTGCAATGGCGAGTTGGTACAGAAGACAATTCGTGTAGTTGCAGCTAGAGTGGGCGTAAGGATTGATGGCGGGCCTATCAACCAACCCACGCGCCAGCCAGTAGCAGCGAAGGCCTCTACACATGGCCTTGATAAGCATTGTACTTTCCCTAGAATGCTATCAACTTACTGCCGGCTGATCCAACCGTAACTGTCCGGTCCCACATCCCGGGGAGATTGGCTATACGCACATGCTCGTTGTTGTCGAAGACTAAACAATCATACTGGAGAGGAAGACGAAAACAGATAAAGGTGAGCATAATACTCGGCGGTTAAAATCAACATACCACTTCGTCTGACATGACAAGGAGATTGAACTCTTCTGCGACAGCTGCGATGTCTTCCAGTTCTTTCCTTGTGAAAACTTTGCCAACTGGGTTATGTGGCGTGTTGACAATGATGATTTTGGTTCGAGGAGTAATTGCGGCTCTGCATGACGATGAGTAGGGATACCGATGAATTCCCTTCGTTGACCTACCGCACTTCTTTGATATCAATCGTCCAATCACCGCTGGAGGGGTGTGCTTTGTCTTTGGAGGGTGGGTGCAATGGAACGTAGACGGGTTTACCGCCATTGAACGTTACAGAAGGCAGATATTGATCGAAAAAGGGTTCGAACATGATCACTTCATCTCCTTGCTCTAAAAATGCTGTGAAGACGCTATATTGGCCTGGAAGTATGTCCGTTATGTTAGAGATGTGATGATCTGGCCGTGTGGAAGAAGTATATCTTGCCTTCATTGGCACCGCTGGTCACAAGGATCTCGGAATCTACGTCCAATTTCCGACCAAACCTGGGGCTATAGAAGTTGCTCAGTGCCTCACGAAGGCGTATGCGACCTTTGGGGTGAGAATAGTGGTTGGGTGCTACGCTTTGTAGTGCTTCCTCAGCACCCTGGGTGACCCACTTCGGAGGGGCAAAATTCATATAGCCTTGACCAAGGTTGATGCAATCTGCTGGAAGATTGGCAGCACTGAGGCCGTGTCAGAGTTGTACATGGTGTAGTCCGATTCAAAATATACTTGAAGATAGACCAAACGTCCTGAGCAAGAGCTCGCCCTTCGCGCAAGCGAGAGGAAAACGGGATTAGATTGCTGCGGTCTGTTTTCTCGGTAGTCATGGATGGAGCAAGCGAAGAGGGAAGATAGCTCTGAGGAAAGGGGGGGACTGGAAGCGGGTGATGTGAGAGACGAAGAGAGTGGCGTGCCAGAGCTTTATTATGCCCAACTGAACTTCTAGTCACCGGCTGACGAATTGTGCACCCTAATCGTATCATGGATTGCCCACTCCGCACTCTACGTCGCAACTCTCGCCGATGATGTCGAAATTCGACTTCTGGCAGTACTTGTTGATGGTCAAGCGGAATGCCAACATTACCACTACGATCAGGGCCGCGTTTCAGGCAACCCGAGTCGCATGGCGTTCACAATCTGATCCATAGCGAGCCTTCGACACCATGCCGTTGCGTCTGGAGTGGTGCTTCGACCGGGAACGATAATCCATCTCGTTATGACCAGAACGCGACTACGGTGTTCGGCCTCACAAACTCGAAGACCTTCGCGGCACTGCTGATAAATTGATTGCCTTTAAGTTTAAGCGCAAACCTCGAACCGTTCCACCGCCGGGAACACCAACGCCAAACCGTGGATAAAATCCCCCGTGAAATTCCGAGTCGCATTTCCAATGGTAACCTCGAGGACCCTCGTAGATAACAGGGAACCAAAAAAATCTCGTCGTACGCATGGTGGTGATCGGTGGCTATGATTTTGGCTGCTCATCTCTTCGCAAGATGACCTCATCGTCCAAGCGCCAAGCGGCGCATGGCGCATCCCGATATGGACATTGTTTGGGTTCGTCGATCAACTAACCACGGACCAATCGAAGAAGGATCCGAGTCTCCAGCCACCACACCCGCTAGGATTTTGGCGTTGCTTCTGCAGGCACCCGCATGAACGACTGCCGCTGTGGTCATATATTCATCTGGCTGTGGTATCTATCCTTAGGCGCCATGCTGGGCACCATGCAGAAAGAACCTTCCAGACACTTATTTCCTTTTTGTCCTCATCTCGCCTATCTATGAAGCTCTGTCAGCCCAAGAGGCTATTTCCCCCGGTTTAAGCATACCCCACCTCTCGATCGTTCTTGACATGGAGCTCATGACCTCTGTTCTCTGCTCATATGGCTTTCAAGCATCAAGTCTTCCGAACCTGTCCCGCTTTTTCGACCGAGTCTTCTCCGTTGTTCAAAAAACCTGTCTGATGGGCAAAGCTCGGTTCTTTTCCTCCAGTGACACCTCGCCCCTTTCGCCATTCTGGCTTGCGTTGACTCCGTTTGTTTGATTGCTCCGAACATATCTGCGTAAATCTGCCGGAATGTCTCATGTGGCCCTCGATCGTAGACTATAGAAACCAAGCAGTCGTCGTTGTTGCGCCTCTATGGAGCTTCTTTTAGGAGAATTTTCTCGAGCTTGAGATCTTGCACTGTGGATCGCTGTTCTCAGATTCAGAATTTTTGCTGGGCGGGAATAGATAAAAGGCCACCCATCCCTCTCGCTCTTAGAATTGGCTCGTGGCTCCCTAATTTCTGATATCTGGCAATGTCCTCATCCCAACCCTCGGCGCATCCCCTCTTTCAGAGGCAGGATTCCGCTTCCGCTTCAGCGTCCGCCACTGCCCAACGTCTTCTCCGGTCCCAGATCCAAGAGAGATACGCTAAGCAGACATGGATCTTCATTGGGAGCGTCCTCGCTTTCTTGACCGTAATACGCGTTATCCGCCTCGCGTGGGCAAAACTATCCTTATCGCGAAGCAAAAGAGAAGACAGACCCGAAAAGTCGGATATCGAGAAAAAGGCCCCTTCACAAGTCAGGCGGCCCATTTCTTTGCGACACCTACCAGACGCCTTCGCTGCAGCCTTCCGCATCGTCTTCTTTCGACTGACACCTTCTATCGGCTCTCTATATGTAACCACAGTCACGGAGTCTGTGTTCACATTCTCCTACATAGCGGCTATGCTCATCTGGCTCTACGTCGACAGTATGTCGCCTTACGGAGTTTCGGAGTGCATCTTCAACTCATGCGTTTTTAGCCCAAGACCTCCAGTCATTGTTTTATCAAGATCGAGCTGCCCATTTGGCATCGGTGCAACTCCCCCTCGTAGTTGCCCTAGCAGGAAAAAACAGCGTTATCACATGTACGTTCCAGCCTTGACACGCGTTAAAACACCTCATTTCATGGCCATACACAGGGCTTACTGGAGTTAGCCACGAAAAGGTTTGACACATCGTCTCGTCCAGCTGGTACTCGATATTCACGCGGTTCAACAGTTGAACGTCCTCCACAGGGCAGCTGCTCGGACCTGCCTTTTAATGCTATGGACTCATGCCATTGCCAGAACTGTCGCCGGGTAATTCTTATCAACGATCCGCTCATTCACCCCTAACCATCTTTCAGGCTCCCTGAGCGCTTCGATTTTACCCACACCTGGATGAGATGGGGAGCAGTTGGCCTGGCCGCCTTTTCTCTGGCCACTTTCCTGTCCATTCGACCCTTCCGGAACCTAGCCTTTGAATTTTTCCTCATCTCCCATATAATCCTCATAGCGTAAATGTGCTTTCCTGCTAAAGATGGGCGAACAACTAATACTCGCCGTATTTAGTATCTTCCTTATCTCTGGATACCTCCACACTCGCGATCCGGGGTAGGTCCTTTCTTTTCTGCACCCCCACATGACTAATAGTCTATCACAGCTATGAATACTACATCTGGCCTGCCATGGTTGTATGGGGCTTTGATAGACTCTTCCGATTCGTCCGAATGGCTTGGAATAACAGAAGCCACAACGACCGCTCTTCCGCACAAATAGAGCTGCTCACAGAAGACACCATTAGAATCACCTTCCGTCGCCGCATGACGTGGACACCTGGTCAACATGCGTACCTGACGCTTCCTACCATCAGCAAGATACCTACTGAGGCTCACCCCTTCTCCATTGCGAATATACCGACTCCCTCAGACGACAACAAGGATACTGACGTTGTATTCCTTGTTAAGGCGAGAGGAGGGTTTACTAGACACCTCCGCGAACATGCGGCTCGTAATGGTGTCTGCAAGGTTCCTGCCTATCTCGACGGTCCTTACGGCTGCGCGCCAGATCTCCGCATGTACTCGACAGTCATCTTACTTGCAGGTCAGTACACCTGGACTTTGGCATAGGTCTCCATCTGACTTTCGTAGGCGGCTCGGGGGTTACCTACACACTACCACTCTTGCTGCACCTTGTTCGGTATGTTGTCCCCCTGTATCTCCTACGATGACATCGAATCTAATTGACTCAGTGAAAGCGCCCGAGGACGGAAATCACTTGTTCGGAGAATTGTGTTTATCTGGTCTGTCCGGGAAGCAGGTCTGTTCGCTAGTTTCCCCGATGTCTTGCCACCACTTAATTTACAATTTTTAGAACATCTTCAATGGATATCTAAGGTCCTGACGGAGGCCTTATCGTCCAACCCGTCTGGGTTGGTTGTTGAGCCCCGTGTCTACATCACAGGACCTGAATATTCCATCCCCGAAGTTCCCGCATTGAGTCGCTCAGCCGATGCGGAGAGCATCGAAAAGGGAAAGGGGGAGAAGGTGGAGATCGTAGAAACTGAACTTCCGACCTATTCTACCTTGAGGCTTATTCATGGACGACCAAGCATCAGGAAGGTGTTGCACGAGGAAGTTATGGAAGCTCAGGGCCCCGTATCTGTTGACGGTATGATACACCACCTTTGTCCAAGGTCTCATAGCTCATTCGTCTCTTAGTCGCTGGACCTGGTGGTCTAACCCATGCCGTGCGACGGGCATTGCGGTCTGGTTTCGCAGGACCTTCGTCTGTGCTTAGAGGAATCCCACCTGTTACATTGCACGTCGAGACGTTTGGGATGTTCACGAAATGATGGATTGAAGCCTTTATTCGTCTCTCGTATTTTTGTTTCTATTCCCGGGTATTCTGGATCCAGGCAAATTACACTACCTATATCACTGTATCATTTCCATAGCAGATATCATGCACATGTACCCTCTTACCTCTGTTCACTGGGCGATTAGACTTATTATTTTTTATCCTTGCGACGAGTGTTGACCCAGCACCGCACAGTTCAGGGCAGAGCGCTAAACTAAGCCCCTGTCGCAAATCGGATTCGGGGAGGTGGGTTGCTGAGTCACGTGCTCGTGCCTTCACTCGAGCGGGATTTTTTAAGCTCAAGCCATCCTCTGGTCATTGTCAAGCGCTCGATACTTCCAGGTCGCGCCGTGCGAGACAATGGCTAGCATCGGTGCATTTCAAGACCCATTGGAAGACATTCTGGAGTACGTGCAAAAAGTGTTTGTCAGACGTGTTTGCATTCTAACCATTCGACCAGGCCTGGCTTATCGAAAGCACACGCTCAGCATGAAGACGAATTTCCTAGTGAGAACGAAGTAGATGACGACTCCGACGACGAAGGATTCGTATATCCTGACCAGGCCGAGGACGCTGTCGAATCACCGCACGAAGAATTCATCTATGCTCCCTTGTCTCCAGCAGCTGAACAGCCTGTTCTCGAAGATGTAGTTTCAACGACCTCCTCAGCCACTCCACCTTTGTCCGAAGAGGAATCTGCGTCACCAACGGTCCCGGTCCTAGTGCCAATCCCAGCCCTAGTGTTAGACCCAGTTCCTTCGTTGGAGAGGAATCCCACCCCCGAACCCCCTGTAATTATAGCACCTGCGCCCGCTCGACCTGCTCCTGCACAGCTCGAGGCTCTTAATGCAGCTGCATCTTCGGGAAACTTGTCGTTGTTGATGCAGTTATTCTCGGACACATTGGAGGCGGAGAGTATCGAAGCATTCAATTTGGTGAACGATGCGTCCCCGAGAACAGGTTTTACACTTTTACACACTGCTGCCGGTCGGGGTTATCTGGACATCGTCAAATGGCGTACGTTTATTGATTCTTTGGGAGACCGCCTACTTATGCCCATAACTTTAGTAATCGAGGACTGTGCTGCAATGCCCGATCTCGAGGACAGAGAAGGCGAGGTAACGAGCGACTGGCTTAAAGTGATTTTTAGCTCACCAATTTCTAGACGGCGTTACACAAAGCAGCATTGAATGGTCATATAATGGTCGTGCAGTATCTAACTCCACATAAATCTGATGCTCACGCGAGGGATGCGGACGGCTGGACAGCCTTACACAATGCTTGCTCAAAGGTATAGCTCTTTAATTTTGACTCTATTTCCAGGGACTCACAATTCCAAGGGATATCTAGATATCGTTCGTTATTTGTGTGAAAGTGGTGGCGCGATTTCACGCTCTGATGGATCCTCTGGAGTTGATGCACGGAGTAAAGACGGCTGGACACCATTGAGTGAGTCTTTAACTTTTGGATGAGTTGCCGTTGGTGTTCATGCGCGCTTTAGTGAACGCTGCGTCAAAGGGCCACCTTCCTGTCGTTCGTTATCTTCTAACCAAACACACCGCGGATCCCCTGGTGAGAAACAACTGGGGAGAAACAGCATATGATGTTGCTGCTGCGGTATTTGAGGTTTGGATCTGCGAGGTGAGTCGGGGGTTGAGGCGCATCCACCGCGACTTAGAATCCTATAGATTTTGCAACAAGCCGAAGCCGCAAAATGGCGAAATACAACGGTCCCATACAACCCATTGTCAGTCCACACGACAGTGCCTCTTGTACTCTATGAAAATCAGCGTCTTGATGTTCGATTGAAAACTGTTGCGGTCTCTGGAGGACGACCGAAATTTTCTGCATCGGGTTTAGGTAGACATGGTCGACGACCACCATTTGAATTGAAGCTTCCCTCCCCTGACGAAGAGACCAATGCGACGATCGTTGCTGCTTGGAGGAGTGGTGTTCAGCTTCCGTTGCGATCAAGCCCATGGAACCTTCCAAACCCGGGTTCAAATGATCGGGCAACTTATGACAGTGCAGATAAAAGTCATTTTTGGCTGTACGTCCTTCCCGTGTCTTTACACTTATCCAATAACGTTATGTGCCAGGTCGGATTGGACGTTGGATGTAACACCACCCGGTGTTGACGCAGAAGAAGGGTGGCAATACGCACACACTTTCAGTGACCCTGATGACCAGTGGACGGCAGATCGACCTCCACACTTGGAGCGAATTTTATCGGGAATGGGCCTTATGGCTTCCGGACTTGGCGGTCGTGGGTCCCCTTCCAGTTCTGTTCGAACTCCCCAAACGTGGGTGAGGCGCAGACGATGGGTGCGCATCATGCGTCGTCGGTTGGACATCCCTCCAATGCCGTTTTTGGAGCCGGATGGTGCCATGTACTATTTCGATAGCACGGGGGAAGCTATCCCACACATGGACGAGCACCCCAGTGACATTGCCGAGACTGATGGGCAGGAAATGGGGTCAATGCCTCCATCTATGCTAGCTTCCGCGAGAGATTACGTCGCTCGGGCAAGATATCTAGTTGGACGGCAGCCTAACGAGAGTGATTCTGGTCCACCTACAGCGATTGAAGCACGTCGTGCAATTGCCAAGTTGGAACGAGCAACCACAGAATTACGGCAGGGCATACTTGGTGAGTCAAATCGTCGTGATCCATCTCTCCTCGAGCCTGAGTGCAATCAGCCGACGATAATAGTGAACGGAAGAGACAAGCGGAAGTCTTGTTGAATGCCTACAGTCGTGAACTTGAACGACGGCGATTATCTGCTGGTGCACAGGGTCTCCTCATATCAGGGCTTGGTATGCAACACTTTATGCCCATGTTTTTATAAGTCTGATCCCCGATGCAGATGATCACTTAGATTCCGACGATGAGGATTCTGACGAGGAGTTCCGCTATCCTGGTGTAGAAACGTCAAGACCAGGATCAAGAAGTTCTGGATTGGTGGACTCGCGTAGTCTTGGCCAGAGATTACCAACAGATCTGACACCGCAACTCTCTCAAGCTCCAGAGTTCCGCGTACCTACTCATGAAGCGCCTCAGAAAGTGATAGGACCTCGTTGGACCTCTCCAACACCCCAACAGGTTCATGCTCAATGGGAACGGGATGAAACAGTCCAGCATTGTCGGGAGTGTCAACGTCGTTTCAATTTCATCCTTCGTCGTGTAAGTTTTCCCACTCGCTAGTGACCATTCGTATACTCACCACGAGTGTAATGTAGCACGTAAGTATTTGGTATCCCCACTACGAAAGGCTAAGCTAAGGTGGCTTCCCCGTAGCACTGCCGCAGATGTGGACGTATCTTCTGCGACCGCTGCTCGTCTTATCGGGCTCTGTTAGATCCCTCCGATATCGTTCAGGATCCTCTCGCTCCCCAGACAACAGCATCGTCGAGTTCCCAACGAGTCTGTTTGAGCTGCCATGATGAGGTAAACGCCACTATCCCCCCACGGCTTCAAGGCACCCGAGTCAACTCTATGGAACGAATTATCGTGGAGCAAGCCCGCTTGACAGTACCTGGACACCTAAATCGTGGCCAGACTGGTTCTCAACTGAGTGACCTTGCTGAGTAAGTGTTATAATTATGTCAATCTTGACCGTACCTACCTATGCCCCGCCGCTAGATGCCCCGTCTGCAGCCGTAATTTGGATCGACTGGGAACTGTCGATGAACAAGAAGCCCATGTGAAGGGCTGCCTCGAAGGAGGCGAATCTGGAAGCGCGAATTCAGTGGCGAAATACCTTGTCTACCGCTTGCCCCCCAAGAGCGCTCTTCTTGGTGTTGAGTGTACGTCGCAACGTTATAAAAGCAAGCACAAGTCTGACTGCGTTTCCAGGTGTTATTTGTCTGGAGGAATTTGTCGAAGGTAAGTAAAAGCCATTGTTGATGCACACCTATGAACGAGAATTCCCAGGGTCCGAGGTCGCTCGTTTGAGTTGCTTCTGCAGCTTCCACAATGGTCGGTACTTTCCTTGTTGTGCACTCTCGCAGCCACTGATGTTGAGTAGGGTGCCTGTCGTCGTGGTTGCAACGTGGCAAGAGCTGTCCTGTGCATGCACGTTAGAACGGGTTTTGTGATCTTCGAATATTCCAACGTGCCCTGCATTGCTATGTTTCATGTTTTGCCTATATATTCAATCTGGAGGTTTCATACACTAATCGCCATCTTCTCGAGAGTAGCACATATACGGAACTCTGCTCTCGTCAACGCGGATAAAATTGGCGAGATCCTCGACATCAGGCTCGACAATGTCCTGGCCTTTTCGTCCGTCGTCTTGGTCATCTTCAAACCAAGCTGCAGGATCTTCGTCGTCATCGTCATCGTCGTCATCCTCCATATCTGAATCTGATGGTTTGTGGTTCCTGTTCGCGCGTGAGCTCATCTACCACAGACAGGCGTTTAAAATACTACGAACATGAATGCCCAGATGCGAGCCTCCCTCTCTGCCCGCGTCAAGACTTCACCCTGAATGGGTAAACCAAGCCGCTTCTTCTTCTCGATGGCGCGCTTTTGACGCTCCAAGTCCTGTACATGTGCTTGGCGTTCCAGTTCCATGGCTTCTTGCAAACTCATTGTTCCTGTGGCTTTGCTGGTGGACTCGGCGCCCTGCGGTTAAATTAATTACGGTAGCCGAAACAAGACGAGAGATGCGCACAAATTGAGATAACGCCTTTCGCTTGGCCTCGATGGCTCTACTGACTGGTGGTTCGGCTGGTATATCGATATTCATATCATCTTCACCTATTATTCTCGTGTTCTTGAGACCAGTATTTATGGTTTCCATCCCTTCCAGTTCGAATATCCTTGCCGCGACGGCAGCTTGCTCGGCTGTAATCCTATGGACATATGTGGAGGTCGAGGCTCCGCTGACGAAACCAGGGTTAGGATAAGAGGGATATCACTATAGAAGTGAACGTACGGTGATGCGAGTATCTTGGCATTCAAGTTGTGGACGTCTCGGAGCTCTCGTAGTGTCATTTCCTCGATCGGGCGGGGTTTAGGTCGTGGCGATGGTCGAAAACCATTCACAAGAGAAGCCCTGCGAGAGGTCGGGGACGTTGGAAAAGCTGGCGCATAGCGATTGCGAGGTGAACTCATAGCTGGGCTGGAGTACGTTTAGCAGAAAACTCGCTCGCCTTTTGTACTTGCCTCACTGGCTGGGATGCCTAATTGGGAAATCCGTGTAGACGTGCCCTTGACTCAGCAGGCACACAGCACCACGACTCTGACGCTGGTTTGCAGCGGGGCACCTACATACTGTACAGGCCAGACGGCATCAAACTACAAGAGCTAAAAACGGATAACCTAAAGGACACATTTCGTTCTCATCAAATCACACTCATAGTTCATTTTTATTACTACATGTACATATCACCCTATGCATCGTTAGCCTCACCATGAGCTGACAGTAATTGGAGCTTACCGATCCTGGAGGCATGAATTCGTCGTTGTCCGGATCACCACCGAAACGTGCATTACCTCCACGCCCGGGCCCTCCAAGTCCACGACCACCACGAGGGGGAAAGACGGGACCAGGACCGATGGGATCAAAGCGCGCACCCGGTGGAGCGCCCATTGGCGGTAAGAAACCATCACCACCCCATGGTCCACGGGGAGCTGGTCCTCGGCGGTCACCAAAGATGGGGTGATCTGGTCCTACAAACATACCATCTCCGTGCGGAAAAAGAGAAGGTGGATTGAATGGATTTTGTGGGAATGGATCAAGGTCTCGTCGCCCAATTTCAAGCGGATTTCGAGACGGTATGCGCAAATCTCTGAGGGGGTCATCGATAGGAGGTAACGGCGGTTGCTGAGCTTGTGGTCTGGCAGGAGGTGGCTGTTGTACAGGGGCGACAGGCTGACCGCTTGAATTCGAGGCGGCCTCCGAGGTTTCCTCCTGGTACCCTTCTTTGCGTAACCCGGGCACAAGCTTTTGGATTACCACGAGCTTGAGTTGAGAAACAAAATCTGTCACGCGGTTCGATGATATGAAACCATGGACAAGAGGCGCTGCATCCTCCGCCCCGAGATCATGGGGAAAGAAGGACGATGATGTGAAGTCATTAGTCGCAATGTCCAGGGATGCAACTTTGTCGCTCTGTGCAGAGAGTAAATAAGGACCCATGAGCAGAAGAGAAGATGTACTTCAACTGCAATTGCATTGACGAGTGTGCGACCACCCAACTTTCCAATTTTGACCACAAACTCCAAGCTGCTCTGGTCGTGCTTGTACTTGAAGTTGTAGTGATCTGGTCCACTTTTGTTCCAGCCTGCAGATAATACATTGATAGATTCTGAAGCAGTAACTTGCATGTCCCCGACTGCGGTCAAACGAAAACCAACAGCAGACAGAACTGAGTGTACAAGTGCCGCAAGACCATCTTGACTCGACTGCAATTTCTTCGATGATGTGGGAAGGAGCGAGGGAAGGAGCGATATGAGTGCTGAAGGATCTAGGATGTCGTTAGGCATGATGGCACCCTCGACACTGGGAATGTTTCACAGTGGTCCTCAACAAGGCTGACCATCTCTGGGTCTTGGTCATCTTGCGCGTCCACGATATAGTGACTCCAATCGGTGATCGGTCTACAGGCACGAAAGCGGAAGAATGTAAACAGGTGCAAATTGACTTTGCTCATTCACCAGCAACCACGACCTTCGCAAACTACTCCTAGTCACAGCACCAACACCTCAAAAATGGCCCGCAGAGATAGATCAATGTCGCCTGAGGGCCCGAACAAACGGGTAAGACCATCTCACCGCTCACCCCGGTCTCCCTCGCCGACGAGGCGCAATAGCCAAAGGCCTGGAAATAGATCGAGGTACGACGACGACCGCGACAGAGACAGAGAACGGGACAGAGAACGGGACAGAGACAGACCACGAGACAGAGATGGCGGGAGATACAAGGACGACAGATACAGAGATGACAGGAGGAGAGATGGATATAGGGACGACAGGCGGGACGAGCGCCGTCGGTCTCGTTCACGAGAACGAGAACGGAGAGCAGCCTCGCCGCCTCCGCGTCCACCGCCGCCGCCTCCCACAGAAATTGCACCTGCACTAGTAGAAGACGAGAAAATGAAGGCCAAAAGGCTTCGTCTAGAAGCCTGGAAGAAAGAGCGAGAAGCCAAGAAAGCACTCGGTGAAGCAAAGGCCAAGGCCATGGCCCTCGCAGGCAAAGCAGCCCCAGGTGAGTTGTGTTTTCTGCGTCACAGCGCTTCGTGATGTCCCAACACTTGATCCTTTTGACAGCACCAGTCACGAATAATGTGAAGCCCGCTCCGCCATTAAGTCGCGTGGCCCTAGGAGAGCTAGGGATCAAAGGACTCCCCCGGAAACCAGATTTTGGGAGCGCAGCTAGCGCGGGGGTCGCTGCATCTCTTGATGATGACGTGCGTGTTAAAAGAAAGCTCGAAACGCTGGGTGATATGCCTGCTGTCGATATGACTATGACAGAAGATGTGGCAGGTGTTGGAGACTTGGAAGTCGACGACGACGACGAAGAAGCCAACAGAATGGACCAAGCCCTAAAAACCAAAGCCAAGGACGCCATGGACGTCGACGAAGCAGATGATCTAGACCCCTTGGATGCGTTCATGTCTGGTGTTGGAGAAGAGGTCAAGAAGGTCGACATGGAGGACATGCAGAAGATAGGTGGTATGAATGGCAAGCTCAGAGCACGAGTTGACCAGAGAATGGCTGAAGAAGGGATGGAGGATTTGGCGGACACTGTGGCTGTTGACGAACTCGACGCGACGGACCTCAACCCGGAAGACATATTGGCATTAGCCGCAAAGAAGGCTAAGAAGAAGGATCTTGCTGCTGTGGACCATTCACGCGTCAAATACGAACCGTTCCGGAAAGAATTTTATATCCCACCACCCGATATCGCAGCCATGACTGATGAAGAGGCTGAATTACTGCGCCTAGAGCTTGACGGTATCAAGATTCGTGGGGTCGAGTGCCCACGGCCAGTCACGAAATGGAGCCACTTTGGACTACCTGCGAGCTGGTGCGTCTTCACTCGGATTAATCCACAAAAGCTAACGATCCTCCAGTCTTGACGTCATCAAAAGACAGAACTACCTTGCACCAACGTCAATCCAAGCCCAGGCTATCCCTGCCATAATGTCTGGCCGGGACGTTATCGGCGTAGCCAAAACGGGTTCAGGCAAAACCATCGCATTTCTGCTACCGCTATTCCGTCACATAAAAGATCAGCGTCCTCTCGACCAAATGGAAGGACCGGTCGCCATTGTCATGACACCAACTCGCGAGTTAGCCGTCCAAATACACAGGGAGTGCAAACCATTCTTGAAAGTGCTAAACCTAAGGGTGAGTTCTTGTGTCCTTCTCTTCGTGGACCACCACTAAGTGGTTTGACTTTAGGCTGTTTGTGCATATGGTGGTTCGCCCATTAAAGACCAAATTGCCGAATTGAAGAAAGGCGCTGAAATCATCGTTTGCACTCCTGGAAGAATGATTGATCTCTTGACAGCCAACTCCGGTCGTGTAACAAACCTGAAGCGTGTTACATATGTCGTTCTCGACGAGGCGGACCGGATGTTTGACATGGGTTTTGAACCTCAGGTCATGAGAATCGTGAACAACATTAGACCGGATCGACAAACCGTCCTTTTCTCCGCAACTTTCCCCAAGCAGATGGACTCATTAGCTCGGAAGATCTTACGAAAGCCTCTCGAAATTACTGTGGGAGGTCGATCTGTTGTGGCGGCAGAAATCGAGCAGATAGTCGAAGTCCGAGCAGAAGATACCAAGTTCAACCGCCTTCTAGAAATTCTTGGCCAAATGTATAACGAAGACCCAGAATCCCGGACCCTTATATTCGTTGACCGTCAAGAGGCCGCTGACAACCTTCTACGTGAGCTTATGCGGAAAGGCTACCTATGCATGTCGTTGCATGGCGGTAAAGACCAGGTTGATCGAGACTCTACGATCGCTGATTTCAAGTCTGGTGTCGTCCCGATTGTCATCGCCACCTCGGTTGCTGCTCGGGGTCTGGACGTCAAACAACTGAAACTCGTCATTAATTACGACGCTCCTAACCATATGGAGGACTATGTCCATCGAGCTGGGCGAACTGGACGCGCTGGTAATAAGGGTACTTGTGTTACCTTTATCACATCGGAGCAAGAACGGTATTCAGTTGACATATACAGAGCTGTGAAAGCCAGTAATGCAGCTGTGCCGAAGGATTTGGAGGATCTGGCTAACGGTATGTGGGTATTTCTTTCCATGTTGTGCAGTTACTCACCCATGTCCAGGATTCTTGGACAAGGTCAAATCTGGCAAGGCACAAGCCGCAGGGTCCGGGTTTGGAGGCAAGGGACTGGATAGGCTTGACAAGGAGCGTGACGCCAAAGAAAAGGCGGAACGCAAAGCCTACGGAGAGGCTGAAGAGGAGAAACCAGCAGCGACTGAAGAGACGGGTGCAAAGGCAGCTGACAAGGACGACATGACTTTCGGCAACTTCAAGGTCGAAGTCAAGCGCGGTCCTGCGCCAGACTCTTCTAAAGCGCTTTTGATGGGAGGCGCTATCGCTGCTGCCCGTAAATTGGCCCAAGCGAAGGAAGAGGAGCGTATGCAGGCACAAGTTCGCGCCGCAGAGGAAGCGGCTGCAAGAGCAGGAAAGGATACCCCGGCCCACAAACAAGCACTAAGCGTCGTGGCGAAACTCAATGCTCAAATGAGAGCATCGAAACTCATGCTCCAGTCACAGTTACAGGACGACAGCAAAAAGCTGGGGGGGTCGGACAGCAGCGAGTTCCATGCCATCATACCCATTAACGACTATCCTCAAAAGGCTCGCTGGCGTGTTACCAACAAGGAAACAATGGTGCAGGTGGGTCGTCAGTTTGTTGTCATGTCATTTCGGTATTCTCATGACGTCCCGCCAACAGCTCATCGACTTGACAGGCGCCTCCGTCACCAACAAAGGTATGTCTTTTTCCTTCATCAGTTTAGCTTGGTCCATTCTTATGTGGGAACAGGCATATACTATGAAACCGGCAAGGAGCCTCCACCAGACGGCCCTCCGAAACTGCATCTGCTCATTGAATCCAACGAAGAGTATAGAGTAAGCGAACCCCATTGCGTTCGTGTTTTCATCACATTGACACCTTATTGCCTAGGTCGAGCAAGCCGTTCGCGAGATCAAGCGGCTACTTATCGAAGCATCTGCCGCCGCTTTGCAAGCAGAGATGCGAAACCCAACTGCAACCTCGGGGAGATACAGCGTCCTTTAGAAGGACATACTCCACTTCCCCTTCACCAGATACACGCACCCGTACGAGCAATTCTTATCATACACACCACTTACTATGTAGACAAGATTGGAAATTTACCACGAATGACACACTTAATTTTGCGAATGTTGCCGACGTGATCGGTTTCTTTAGTGTGCATCCGGACACCCCAAACCCAGTTGCAAAGGTACGCAGTCCGGAATCTATGCGTCGTAGGTCTCACCGAGCAACGCCTTGCCAGTTGGCCCCAATCCAAAGGAGGTTGATAAGCGTGCTACGTGTTCCTGATTCGATCGCACAAAGCATCACAAAACTCGACACTCTCCCTGTGTGAATCTCGGCTATATGGGGTTCTGTGATTACGCACAACCAACAGACTCAGCAGTGGCTCGGAAATGCGGTTCCTTTAAAATAAGGTGCAACCTAATGATTGATGATCCATTCATCCTTTACCCATTTCCCAGCAATGGATCGCCTGCAGCTTGAAGAAGGGGACACAAGCGCAGCGACCCCCAGGAGACTCTCGTCGACCACTCTTGACGTTGATGCCAAAACACCGAGCAAGGCCGATTCGAAGGACGAGGAATACGGCCGCGCGACAATTGAGCCGGTGTCAAAAGAAGAGGACTTCGATTGGGAGACGTGTCCGGAAAATCCGCGTAATTGGACCTGGGGAAGGAAGTGGACAGCGACCTCGATTGTGAGTTCCAGTCTGAGTAACCTTCAGAATATGACGGGATGATATTCCACTAGATATCCTACTACACTTTCGTGACACCGCTTGCCAGTTCGATGATGGCTCCGGGTTTGCTTCAAGTCGCGCAAGTGTATCATATACGAAGCGAATTAGTTGTTGCAATGACTTTGAGCATATTCCAACTCTCTTTCGCTATCGGACCGCTAGTCATTGCACCCATATCTGTAGGTCACCTCCCTGACTGCCCCACGCAATTAACCCCGTGAGCAGGAGATGTATGGACGCACTTGGGTTTACCATATCTCAAACATCCTTTTCATGGCATTTAATTTGGGATGTGCATTCTCGCCAACCGCTGGCGCCCTTGTTGCGTTTCGGTTCCTATGTCCGTCGCGTTTACTTTCACCCGTTCCATCAAATTTATATCTCACCCTACGTTTGTGTAGCTGGGATGGCTGGGTCGGCCCCCGTGGTCTGTGGTGGAGGGTCCATCAGTGACATGTTCTCAGAGAAGGATAGAGCTAGTGCTATGGCTGTGTATACCCTTGGCCCACTACTAGGTAATTTGGCATTTCACTTTCTCCTCGAGGCTCGGTAGCTTATTTTACCTTTAGGACCTGTACTTGGACCTATAGCTGGTGGCTGGGTAGCGCAGAGCATCGGTCCGAAGTATGTTTTTATCATCATAGCCGGTCTCTGTATGATCGCTTCTCTGGTCGGGATTCCCCTTCTCCGTGAAACGTACGGACCTCTTATCCGAATGCGGCTCGATCAAGCGCGAACTGGCTCGACCAAATCACATTCCCGTTTCCGACCTCCTGGTCTTGGTGGTTCGCAAAGTCCTAGCCAATATCTTTGGGACAATTTGAGTCGCCCAATGATCCTGCTCACGAGGAGTTTCCTATGCTTCATCCTCAGTCTTTATATGGCCTTGTAAGTAAACAATCTTACATTACGCTTGAATGAACCCTTCACCCTCTTTTCAAATCAACCAGCCTTTATGGTAGGTTTTTGAACTCTCAACGGGAAGTTAAATGACCTTTGAAGGTATATATTACCTGATGTTTGCAACATTTGCAAGTATGTGTTATTAGCTGGTCACCTGACAAGATACTCATGGTCAACATTTTAGATTTCTTCAAGGAAACCTACGGATTCGGTGCGGGTATTGGAGGTCTATGCTATCTGGGTTTGGTGCGTTGGACGGAAATACTGAACCAGTGGACCTCCTGAACCTGAATTAGGGCGTCGGCTTCTTCGCCGCAACGCTCTTTGGAGCAAGACTAGGAAATGGCCTATACGCTAAGGTTACAAAAATCCCCACAGTTCCCAATGTGTTTGACTGAGGGTCGTTAGCTCTCGAAGGCGAACGGCGGAGTCGGTAAACCCGAGATGCGCATACCTGCGCTTATCATAGGCTCGTTCTTTGTGCCAGTTGGGGTCTTGTGAGTTGATGTCTGATCTCAACCTCATGCATTCTTCATCTGTCCATGCAGTTGGTATGGATGGTCCGCCCAAGCAAAGATTCATTGGATTATGCCGATAATTGGCACTGCAATTTTTGGATTTGGTGAATACAATTCGTAAATGCCTATGACTCGCTGATATCGACGATCCATAGGTTTGATGACGACTTTGTAAGGAGAAATTTTACCCGTTCTCCACGTTTTGCTCATATATGGATCAGCCTTCCTATCCAACTCTATCTTGTGGATTCGTTCAAATATGCTGCGAGCGCTCTGGGTGCAGCTGGTGTCTTCCGCTGTCTATTGGGATTTGCATTCCCACTATTCGGCCAGCAAATGTACAATACACTTGGTCTTGGGGGTGGTAACTCCCTTCTCGCTGGTGAGTTACTTCGGTGGATAGTTCCGTCCCAAAAGCGCGATCTAATTGTATCACCACACTGCAGGCCTAGGGATCGTGTTAGGTATACCGTTCCCCATATGGATCTACTACTACGGAGAGCGTATGCGAATGAAAAGTAGCTTGACGCGTTAACGTCTACTTAGATTCCGAAATACAATGAGGCCTACACTCCCATAGAACCTTGCTTAGGACACATTAATTATTAGAAATCATTGTATTGGAATGCGATTGCAACATTACAACAGACCGTTTCAATTGGCGATGCAGAGTCAGCCATGCCTGTGCCCTACACCGGTCATCGAGTGAGCCCGAAACTACGAGACTTGCTCCCGAGGCTGTTTGATGCGGAATGACCTGAGTCTTTGATTCTTTTCTCCACCTCTGAAACTTTACCCTCAACTTCGCGAACCGCTCCATCAATCCACTGCAAACTCTCTAGGTGGCTGCTCAAGATTTGAGCTATTTGTGACATTGGGTCATCGTTATTCTCGTTGGTCGCTGATTGCAGCGACAGATTATTCACGAGCTCGATCATTTGCGTTAAAGAGCCAGAGATGTTGTCCAGATGGGTGTGGAGGTCAGTGGCGAGCATATAGCTGGAAAAGGATGAGGTGAGGCTGCGCATTCAAGTCAAGCTACGTACTTTTTGTCCCGCTCCGTGTCTGCTGGGCCGGTGTCCAACGCCCGTAGACTGCCTCCCTGGCTTCCCAAAATTTCTTGTGTCACTTTCTCGTAGGCGTCCAGCGTTGAACTAAGTTCTTGTTGTTGGCGTTCTATATGATCAAGCGATTGATCAATGTCGTTTTGTTCTTGTTCAGCCGCCTGGACGTGACTATAGATAGAGCCCAACTACGCCAAATTAGTCGCCAAGAAGAGGGTAGGTATATGGTCTTACATTACGGCCATTTTCAATAAGAGCGCGATCCCAGACTGCCACTTCGCCCGAGAATTTACTAAATTCTCGAACATGTGTTTCGAGATCGCTTGTCCAACGGTTTACGATTTCCTCAATCGTATTGCCTCTCAGCATTGAGGGAGGGGGAACAGCCAGAATGGCCGCTCCAGGCGTGGGTGCTGTCGGGTTGAGTGTGGGATCATCAGGTTTTCGGAATGAACTGACCAGCAGGCTTATCTTTTTCGCCTTCTTTCGATGGAGCTTTACCGAGCAAGAAAGAAGGGGCTGGTGCTGCCGCTAAGGAGTGTCATATCGCGAAGAAGACGCGGTGTAACGGGACTTACGTGCTGCTGCATCCTTTTTCTCCTCTGGCTTGGTACCAAAGAGACCCCCCGTGGGGAGGACTACATAACCTCTATAAATGCCTTTGAATACAGAAGAGTATCATACCTGGTGTCGCCATTGCTGGCGTCTCCTTCTTTTCCGCTGGCTTAGGGGCAGCAAAATTACTAAAAAGACCTCCACTCAATGTGGGTGCTACGGCTGATGTTAAAATCGAAGTAAGAAAACAATGCAGCGGGTCTCCGTACCAGACGTTGAGGGAGCATCCTTATTACCGCCTAATGAGAATGACGGCGCGGTCGCAGGTGCCGTAGTCGTAGATGTGGTTGCTGTGGTCGCAGCCGGAGCGGCAGGTTTTCCGAAAAGTCCTCCTCCGAGACCCCCTGCAAAAAGGTTTGTTGCAGGTACGGCACCCCCAGTAGGGACAGATGCACCGGTCGCCGGTGTTGTGCTGTCCGCAGGTTTTGGAAGGCTGAAGGTACTAGTTGCAGGTGCCGCTGTTGTTGTGGCAGAGCTATCAGCAGGCTTCGGCGGCAAACCAAAGAGTCCTCCTGATGGAGGTGCCGGTGTGCCTAAAGGGAGAGATCAAAGCACATCCACAAGATATTCTGAAAGATTACCAGTCGTAGAACTGGAAGTCGACGGTTGACCAAAGACTGTGAATCTAAGCGCTGGGCGCAGATGTGAGAATACCGAGCTTACAACTTGGAGTGGCGGGTTTTGCGGCCCCTGCCCCTGCCGTGCTTTCTCCAGGCTTCGTAAAGCTGAAAGCTCCGCCCCCAAACACCGACGGTGTTGACGAAGCTCCGCCACCAGCATTTGCCGCTGGGCTTGAAGTATTGCCCGAACCACCACCAAAGAGCGAAGATGGGGGATTAGAAGTTGCGGTATTGGACCCCCCAAAAAGCCCACCAGAAGGGGCAGCTGGAGTTGATGTTGCACCAAAGAGGGAAGACGATGTTCCTCCGAATAGACCACCCATCGCTGGTGCTCCTGTTGAAGGAGCTGCAGTATTTCCCGCGCCGAATAGTCCTCCTCCTGGTTTGCCTTTGATGGGTGTGCGACTCAGTGGATTCGAGCCAACAGTCACTCACTACTCACCAAAGGGATTAGTTTGAGATGTCGTAGCACCTGTGTTCGTGGTTCCACTACCACTCCCAGAGTTGTTTGTCGAGCCGGATGCGGGGTTCGTGTTTCCGAAGAAACTCATAGCGAGGTATGGATGCGAGAATGCTGGACGCGTTGAACAAGGCGCGTCCGTGGCCGTGTGTGCTTCTATTTGCAATGACCTGGTTGAGCCTCAGGCTTTGCCTCAGCCCTCTTAGTCGCACACTTGAAGTAAGCAACAGTACCACAGCCAACAGTTTCTTCGCTTTCCAGTCATGTCTGTTCACGTTACTCCGGAGTTTAACTCGCGTTCAAGTACGTTGGCCTTTCCGACGTGAGCCAACCCAATTTCCTTTGTGCAGCAACCACAACGGGGCTCTTACTTACGTTCGAAGATTAGCGAACAGCCTTTCGTTAACGATATTGCATCCGTGAACGGCTGGAGGATATGTACCCACCCACAGGTACGATCCTCTTGTGCATCACTAGCACACAATAACCTGTTACATATTAGGGCTGGATCTATTTCTATCATAAGACGTTGAAGGTTGTCACGGATCAGGACATACGGGACCCGGCCACAGAAACAATGATACGTCTTGTTGCGAAGAAGTACGAGTTTGAGTCTCGAGATGAAGACTTCGAAGTCCACATAAATTCGCAAAATTCACCCCTCAACATGATTGTGAACCATACGCACTGCGTTGCTTCCTACACTTTAGAAGATGTCATACACGATGCCATTCTTGAATGCAACCCTCACACCCGTAAGTGTGCTATCCTACTGGTATATAACTTGCTATTAATGGGCTGAAGTTAATCGACGACGACGGCTTTACTGGAACTACCTTTGGAACCACCCTGCTCATGTGCCGGTTCCAGCACGGGCGACATCAGACGCATCAGACACTCTGACCTGGTTTTATGTAGGTTCAAGTCTCATTCTGTGATGCAGGCAGCCACTGATGCCCAGCCAGACAGACAATCTAATATCAGGTGGTAAGAGTGTTGTTCCATTTTCGAAGGGCGAATGCGAAGACCTTACCCGGGTTCTTCATCAGTTGACTGGTGCATTTTCCGACCTCAGTTCAACGCATAACACTGTATTAACAATGGCACCAGCACCCTGTAATGACAACACGGTTGGGAAAACTGTCTTTCTCGCCTGGCTTCTGCGCGAAATCTGTAGCTTTCGTGCCTCGGAGGGATATGGCCTCCACACGCAGAAAGCATTTCAGGCACTTCATCGGTCTCGACCTCATCACCCAACTACTCTGAGGAGAAACCCACCCGCACCTTCACCTTTCACGATATTCATCATCCGCGTGTTTTTCTTCGGTATCCCCAACATCTATTACGCCCATGTCAAGGTAGGTTTATCTTTCCTTCGCTAGTTCCCCTGACGTAATCGTCTAGAGCTCCTGCGAATACAGAGGCCGGCTCACTTCTGTTCAGCAAAACTGGGACGCGTATATAGAGCGCCTTGTCCGTGAATACTCCGACTTTCTCCTGATTGTGAGTTTTTGTCTTGTTTTCCATGGTCACCGTCGTGACATCTTTTCCAGGCAACCGTTTTACTCTCGTAAGATTATTTTGATCTGGTATGATGGACCAATTCCACTAACCAGTGTCTTTACTAGAGCAACTGTCGGATTCCTCGCTGTCCCCGGTATACCACAGACTGGTACCATTGCAGCCACGCTTTCGGCTTTGGCATCGCTAAGTAGTATCACCGTCGGGGTATTCTCCATCTGGCGGCATAAAACGAACTCCAGGGCCATGGACTCTGTAAGTTGAGATACTTATTCTCTAGTGTCCGACTCGTCTAAGCCCCATCCCAGTTCGCATATATGCACAATGCCCAACACAACTTTTGGGGATTTTATGGCCACGCTATGCTCCTTAGTTTACCGCCTGCCTTTCTCATCTGGGCTATCATCACTTTTACGGTTGCGATCGTCGCGTATGCCGCAGAGAGCATTGGAGGTCACAACGAGGTCCAGAAGGTATCCGCGTGGGTTGTCCTAGCCATATTTGTTGTGTTGCTTGTAATTGTTCTTCTCTCGTTGTATACCTTTTCCATTATATGGGAGTTTCGACAACGGACGTCACAGCTGTGGCACAAAGTGCAAACAGTTTGGAACCGTGCAAGTCCTGTCTGATCTTGTTATCGTTGCAGTTAGTGCTATTCTTGATCATGATTACTATTTTTTGTGGGATTTTGATGTAATATCATTTATACGACTTTTGCCATGACCACTGACAACGCCAGCGCTGAATCTAACCCGACCTACTTGTACAAACTCGTTCATCATGCGGATCCGCCTTCGGATCCGCTTCCAGAATGTCTCCCACTGAGCCGCCTTGATCAAGACTCTGGGTTCATACACCTATCAACCGCCCACCAGATTCCTGGGACACTAAAACACTTCTTCACAAAAGACCCCCGAGTCTTCGTGTTGAAGATCGCATTCCAAAATGTAGCAAAAGATATTCGCTGGGAAAATCCAAATGCCACAGGTATTCTACTCACCCCGATCTTCCCAAGATCGAGCTAAAGATTATAGTCTGCGGTGATCGCCCAGGAGAGGGGCTATTTCCGCACTTATACAACGGCGGACGCCTTGGACATGCGGAGATCGAGAGCGTAGCTACCTGGGAAAACGGGGAGGATGGGTGGGATAAAGCACTTGAAGGGGCCAATGCATGGCTAGTTTACTAGGGCACTGGATCGGACATAGTAAAGATGAAATCCATATCGGTGAATGCGCGCCCGTCTAATGAGTTCGCCAACTTGACTGCATGACACCATCCCAACTCGACTCCATGTTTCTAGTAGTAGGAGTGCCACTTCGAGGTGTGGCGATGGGTGTAGACGGAGGCGATGCTCGGGGTGTAGATGGAAGAACGAGGACCGATGCACCACCGTCCGCGGTTACACGCCTTCGGGTCTTGATCAACAAGTAACTGCGACCAAAATGTTCAATTACTCGTTGGCCTGGAAGGACTTTGCTGTCAGGATCCCGCGTAACACCCAGGCCACTGGGTGCAAGCACTATGGCTTGTCCCGTCTAATCGAGTCGCAATCAGAAAATACAGAAAAAGATATAGGTCTGGGTTAGGTTTACCTGTAAATTTACGAGCCTGTCAAACACAGTGTTACGGTCCTCCAGGAGCACGGTAGCATGACGGACAATATGTTCCCACCACGAGGGCGAGGAAAAGCGGTGGATAATGACAATGGAACAAAGGTCTAGCAGAGCGGGTGGCACGACCGTCGGTTCTATCTAGAGTTAGACCCGGAACAGATGACAAGCCTAAGGCGCTACCTTGCGTACTGATGATGACACGCATTGCAAGGTGACGCTGCAGCCTTATCATCTCCAGGAGGGTTGTCGTCAAACGGGTCGGTTGATTAGCGGAGATATACTGAAATTAAGTACAGGTTAAATGCATATACTTTGCTCACTTTTGGTATATACTGTACCTTATGGGCTTCGTCGACAACCGTGACCTTTCCTGTGTCAATCCGTTCACGTTGAAAGACCCGCGCCATAATCTCAAAGATTCCGCATGCGGATGCTGCATCGATGAACGGATCGGACAGGTCAATTATGGTGAGCTGCCCCGAAGCAAACCGTCGAGTTTGCTCTCCAGAAGGGGCAGGATTCAAGAAAGATGTTATGAGTGAAAGGCGCTGAGCGAGGGCACTCTTCTGCTTCGGGTTAAACCCTTCCTTGTATTGCTGAAGCTGGTTTGTGAATGCTTTAAACGAGTAGTTTTCTCCCAAATCCCGAAGGATAGACTATGAACCATAAGCAACAAGGGAGAAATATGCCCTCAGCGATCACTGACCAAGATGATTTGCGCGTACAGAGGAAGTTCTTCAGCCTGGTCAAGAGCCATCATAGTCAAGAACGCTTGGGCGTCGAGCTCGGACTCGTCGAAGTACAGTGGCTCAACCGTGACATTCTCACCCAAGGGTGCGTAAACGGCCCTCATCGTATTCAAGGACGATTTGGACACATACACGCTAACCCGTGGAGGAGTAATTCCCGGTTTGACAGCCCTTGCAAGCCAAGCTGCTTCACATGGCGACGTCCCGGGGCCTCCTTCTCCGAAATGCAGTACAAGTCCGGCTAAAGGTTGTTTTAACGAGCCAATTGGAGGGCAATCCGTGACGAACATATTCTCTAGGAGGACTGAAACGGTGTGTGATTTCCCAGAACCTAGCATGAATTGTTAGCAAGCAAGAGACTGGATAGCATAAGGCAGTTACCTTGCACACCGCAAACCACAGCAGAGAAAGGGGCATTCTGGGTGGCGTTCAACTTCGGAAGACTGTACGCAATGCCTCACAACTTACAGTGTTCACATATAGTCGGGGATCTTGGGGTATATACGTATGCTCCATTGACCTGCGGCGTGTTTTGAGGAACATATTGTCACTGAGGCTAAACTGTCTTACACAGTGGCAATGATGCTTCCCAAAACACCGTACTGTGTCGAGTCCTGATCAAAGTCTGCAACCTCGTACGCCTCGCGTGAGAGTATGGGTGCAGTGATGATGCCGTGGTCAGCTACCGTACCGCCCTGTGCGGGCACAACATCACCCAGGAGCGAAAATTCGTCCTGATGCTGGGTCAGTGACTATCAGTAGCTATCATTGAAGACAAAGGCTCACCTCATCAGACTCTCGTCGAATAGACACCGAACTTATTGAAGGTGCGTAATTTGATCTTGGCCGGTTATGAGGGAGAACATAGCTTGACTCGAGTTCCGCTGAATGAAAGTGCATTAGGCTTGTGGATACCAGTTGGTACCCATTGGGTGGTTATAAAGGCTGACTGGTTTACCCGCAGTTGTTGTTCTCTGCTAGCACCTGCACGTTTCTGTCTTCCCGTGCTTGGTATAGAGGTTCATTCTCAGCGACAGGTCCGCGAACGTAACTCTAAAACCACGCAAAGAACTTTATCAGAGCAAGAAGGTAGGGCGTAGTATCACGGTCCATAACCCGAGGCCATCAGCTATTCCTGCAGGTGCTGAACTTACTACGGCGGGTGTCGACCAGGTTTGGATTAGGTAAGCTCGCAATGCGGGAACGAAGCCGCGTGTTGGTGCTTGTGTTCCTGTTTCGGGCTTGACTTTCTTCATGATCTGACTTCACCTCATGGCTCTCTTCGACGTCCCAGGATGGACTGTACAAGCCACACCGGTCGCAGAACAATCGAACCGCTTATCCAAGAAGCGTAAACGTCCGTCACTCGACACAGAGAAAGTCCAGCCAACCGAGATCAATTTGGACAAACTCGTGAAGAAATTGAAAGGCGGAGCTAATCGCGACGGCGCGAAGGGTAGTGCAGACTCATCCAACGTCCCTGGGACGTCGAAGTGCATGAAACGGGAGAGGAAGAAGGAGAGGGATCTAGAGGAGCGGAAGCAAATTATTTCATTGCCCAAGCCTCTCAAGCGACACGATAGGACCTCCACGTCTCCTCAGTCGACCAAAAGACTGGAGACCAAGCATGAAAGGAAAGAATCGAGTTCGAGTTATAATTCTATTCTTGGGCGGAAATCGGCTGAGGTTGCTGGGTCTGGTCTGACGGCCTTACAACAAGGAATGAAGCAAAGCCTTGATGGTGCACGGTTTAGGTTGGCTCTGCTCATAACTCTACGTCAATGGGTGACTCACTGCGCATAGGATCATTAATGAAAACCTGTATAAATCGTCTAGCCAAGCTGCTCATCAGCTGATGCGAAGTGATCCCAAAGTCTTCGACGAGGTAACAGTGATTATAGGTTCCGTAGTCTCGTGGTTGATCAACTTGCGCAGTATCACGTTGGTTTTCGGCACCAAGTTCAAAGCTGGCCAACAAACCCCGTCGAGCATTATATCGCCCAGTTATCAAATCGCCCACCGAAGACCCTGGTCGCTGATTTAGGTTGTGGAGATGCTGCACTTTCGAAGGCTTTAGTGCCAAAGGGATTAATGGTTATGGGATTCGACCTAGTGTCAGACAGTGCATACGTTGTTGAAGCGGATATATGCCACAGGCTGCCACTGCCCGGCTCAGAAGGAAGTGAAGATGAGAAATCCTTCGGCGAGGGCCAGATCGTGGATGTGGTCGTATGTGCATTGAGTTTAATGGGAACGAACTGGCCAAACTGTCTCAGGGAGGCTTGGAGAGTGCTTGTACCCAAGTGAGCGATCTTTAACCTGCAGCCGAATCATTATCCATCCCTGCCCAGTGGTGAACTCAAGATCGCGGAAGTCACGAGTCGTTTCACAGACATCGAAGATTTCCAAAGTCTTGTAACTTCGATTGGATTCAAACTTTCGTCTATGGTACGTTCCATCCCATGCCGACTTTCTCTGGGTCCTTAATCTTTAGTAGGACAAAACCAATACCCACTTTACCCTGTTTGAATTCCGGAAGGTTTCTCGGAAATGTAAGAGCGCGAAGGAATGGGCCAAAATCGGATCCAAGGGGAGTCTGTTAAAGCCTTGTGAATACAAACGGCGATGAAGACAGATGGCCTTGGGAACGAGATAAGGTGACCTTCCGGATCACACGATTATGCTTCCAGTTACAATTACGTCTATGCCTCATGTCGATCATGTAGCCTGCCCTTTAGCACCCTAGCTTTTGTGTCTCAATCCTCTGCCTTCGTACCCGTCTTGTACCCCCCCCTTATTGTTTTCAATGTCATCTAAACTTAACATCATCGACCATCCGGTGGTGAAAGCACAGCTCACAAAGCTCAGGCACGAAGCCACCTCCCCGAAAGAGTTTCGAGAGGTACTACTACTCGTCGTGCTAGCATCCTTACTGAAGAACCTTCAACTGCACAGGGAATTCACAATATCAGCTTCACCTTGGGTATCGAAGCATCTCGGACACTCGAAACACAGGATGTTCCAGGCGCACGTCTCATACCGTTTCTTCACGTCCGGCGCCCCTGACTTGGGTTATTTAGAAAAGTCCAGTGGGTTCGTTCGTAGGAACGGGAATTAAGCCAAGGATCGGGTTAGCACCTGTCTTGCGTGCAGGTTTGGGGATGACAGATGCACTGGTGCGCTTAAACTAGCTCCTCTGGCCTACGCGCTCACTGCTTCATCGATAGCTAACACTCTTTCCGTGAGTACTGTTGACACTCGTTCATTTGCAAGATAATGACCCCAGACCACACGAAGAGATGCACCAGTCTATCACCTGGGAATCTTCCGTGAAAAAGTGACTCTGCAACCTGTCGAATGTATGTTGCTCATCCTCGCATTATTCTGCTAAAATCGCTAAACACCACGTCAGATTACTCTAAATTACCTCCTCATCCGACTGTGGACCAAGTCTTCCTCTTGGACCCTTTGATCGCTACGGGAGGAACTGCATCAGCAGCACTGACCATGATCACAGACTGGGGGGTCCCCGGTAAGCAGAATATCAGTGGCTTGGTCTCTAACGTTAATCGCCCCGTAACCGTAGAGAAAAATGTTAAACTCCTTGCTGTCCTTGCGTCTAAGCCAGGACTGGCGAACATACAAAAGCTCCATCCTGATCTTGAGGTAAGTAACTCGCATTTACCTCACGTATCGACCAAGGCTCAAAGTTGCGAATTTGTAGATCTGGGTCGCCGCTATCGACAACGAGCTAACCAACCAGGGTATCATTAACCCAGGACTGGGTGATACGGTGTGTTGTGACTTTATAAATGCGGGCCAAGACTTACCATCGCGTAGGGTGATCGCTTGTTTAATACCATTCGCGCTTGAGGCCAAGTACCTGATCGTCAGTATGACGATAACTAGAGTTTGTATGATAGAGTATTTCTTGGAGTTTTGACAATGCAGCTTCCGCATCATCGATTTATTTTGGATTTCAAATTCAATTTGAAGTTCCCTCAACCACGTGACTCATTGACGCGATTTTGAGCACGAATTGCATTATCTTTTCTCGCCATCATTGACAAAGTCGCCGGCACCAGTAAGATGTCAAAATTATCCTGGCTTCGTTGTCATTTCAGCGCTCATGGCTCTCTCTGGAATTTCGACACCTGTGTCCTCGTCCTCAACGCTCTCGTCTCCTCCTTCTCCAGTCCAAAAGGGCCTTGACCCGATCGCAGCTGTCTACAATAACCCACGGATTCCAGCGTCGAGTGTCATAGAATTCATTGCATCCCGGCGGAGCGCCTCCTCTGCTGTCTACGTGTATGAGCTCGCAGAGCAGGTTGGGTTCGGGACACTCACAAAAGAATGGGCCAAATCGCGGGGTACGAGTGTCCCTGTCATCGACCTCCAAACGAGGGCCGGTGCTGGGTTGAGCTTAGTAGGGCGACTATCTGAAGGAACAAGCCAGGACACGGTCAGAGGTACAATCCTTACCGCATACACTACCCCTGAAGGCCTGGCTTCGATGGCCGCCTCTTTAATATCGCTCCCACCAGCAACAACGAGGACCAGACTGATACTGCAAGTACCGACAGTGACCCCGTCGGGTGAAAATTTTACCTTCTTACCCACGTTAGCGCCTCTCGCCACCGCATTAACCATTATTCCGAATGACCTTACCATCCTCCTTTCTGCAACACCCCAGCAATCCGTTGATTTTGCCACACTCTCCTATAGATTATCGACACACGTCATTCACCTGTTCGACCACCACAGCAGTACGCGAGAATTTGGGCACTCAATTGCCCCACTAGAACTCGCAGTGACAGAACGTCTTTCGGTCAAGGAGGCAGTCACGCAAGCGGGATATTCACTTTTTGAATGTGTAGGGGATGTGACGGCGCTTACTGCTGTCGTCCTCTTGAACGGACCACTAGCACAAGCTGCTAAGGCTGTTGCATCAGAACTGCCTGGTTTGGCCGTTCTCATCGTGAACGTGCTCCGACCTTGGGATGAGGAAGCCTTTCGGCAAGCTCTCCCACCCAGCGTCAGAACTGTCCACGTCCTTGACGATGTCAACAACTTGATAACACAGGGCCCCTTGTTCATCGAAGTTCTTGGTTCTATTGCATCCGCGGGGCCTCAGGTCGCTGTCCTTGAGCACCGCACCGTGCCTATGCAGACACAGAAATACATCACTGAGCGAGGCTCGTTTGCGCGATTCCTTGCGGGCCTCCTTCCACAAGCTGTACACTCGGTTCCTACCCTATTCACGTCTACACAGAAACGGCTACTTCTATTCAGCACGCCGCAATCCCCATTGGCGACGTTGTCCCACGTTGTGGAGGACCTCTTCCTCACACATGGTGGGATTTCACCAAGGATGTTGTCTGACTATGACGCGTTTTCTAGACCGGGTGGGATTGCAGTAAATCGCCTCCTACTGGCACCTCATGGCGAAGTTAAGTCATTTGTCCCTATGCCCTTGGCGTTACCATTCGACGCAGAGAGCCCTGGTCAGGCAGACTTCCTTGCCATTCTGGACCAAGGGTTATTGTCTTCGCACAGTCTCCTGCACTATGCGAAGCCCTCCAGCCCAGTCCTTTTGGTCACCAGTTGGACACCAGAAGAACTCATGGCGAACTTACCGGTAAACGCGTCTAACTTGATTGTGGAACGTGATCTGCGGATATTCAGTCTCGACGCGAGGGCCCTTGCGTCTAAGCTTGTTGGCACATCTGGTCCAACCAACGAGGCTATCCAGAACCTGTTGGTTCACCTGGCCTTTTTACGCCTGTACCTAGGGACTGCGGCTACAGAATCTGTTGTACTCAAAGTCGCGGAAGGGGCATATGGTGATACTATCCAAGGGTTCTTGTCCCAGAAGGTCAACGCGTATGCCTGGTCTGGTCTCCAGGAGGTCGTCCTCCCACCTTCACCGAGCGCGTCCAAAGAAAAGGCACCAGCACCCTTGCGAAATTTCGAATTCAACGCCATCTCCGTGGAAGCAGACGGGGATACCATCGTTAACGGGGCAAAAATCGGATCTTGGCACGAAGCAGCTAAACACCTTCTTTTCCCTGCAGTATATGCATCCTCACTGCGAGATGTGGTCGAGAGTGAATACCCACGCAATCCTGCATTGCGCCCAGAAGTGCCAGATCACACCTACCTCGTCACATGTACCGTGAACCGCCGTTTGACTCCCCTCGAGTATGATCGTAATGTCTTCCATCTGGAGTTCGATACAAAGGGGACGGGCCTCAAGTATGCTATCGGCGAAGCTTTGGGCATACACGGATGGAACGACGAACAGGATGTTCTCGAGTTCTGTAATTGGTATGGCGTGGATTTGAATCGTTTGATTACCATACCAGTTCCGGGGGATGAATGCCAAGTACACACCCGTACAGCCTTCCAAGCTCTTCAACAACAAATCGATCTTTTCGGGCGGCCACCGAAGTCGTTTTATACCGATTTGGCACCATATGCAGCATCGCCTGTGGACCGACACGCTTTGTTGTTCATTGGCTCTCCTGAAGGTTCATCGTCGTTCAAGAAGCTCTCTGATAAGGACACGGTCACCTTTGCCGACGTGCTGAGGCGGTACCCAACCGCAAGGCCACCCATTGAAGTTCTTTGTGGGTTGGTCGGTGATATCAAGCCAAGACACTATAGTATCGCTAGCGCGCAGAGTGTCGTAGGGGACCGTGTGGACTTGTTGGTAGTCACCGTAGAATGGCAGGCTCCAGATGGTACGCATCCTTGACAAGAATTGGTTCCAAAGTCTAATATCGGCTGTTCTTACCAGGGACCGCACGATATGGTCAGTGTACACGGTATCTCGCAGGTCTACGTGTCGGCCAGAAGGTCACGGTGTCTATCAAACCTAGTGTCATGAAGGTATGTAGTTCTCTTTTCCCATCTGAGCGTTCTTAAACGTGGATACAGCTTCCGCCTAGCCCTAAGCAACCTCTGATTATGGCAGGTCTTGGAACTGGTGCCGCTCCATTCCGTGCATTCCTCCAACACCTCGCCTGGCTTGCCCATGAGCAAGGACAAGAAATCGGACCTGTTTATTACTACTTTGGTTCACGGCATCAGTCACAGGAGTACCTTTATGGCGAAGAGATAGAGACATTCATCCAAGACAGTATCATCACTCGGGCTGGACTTGCTTTCTCTCGTGATGGGCCGAAGAAGGTTTACATCCAGCATAAGATGTTGGAAGATGCTGACGCTCTGGCCAAAATGCTTCATGATCACGCTGGGGTGTTCTACCTTTGCGGTCCAACATGGCCTGTGCCCGACGTATACGAAGCACTAGTCAACGCGCTAGCAAAATACAAGGGCATCACCACACAGGAAGCCGGTGAATATCTTGAATCACTCAAAGAGGAGGAGCGTTACGTTCTCGAGGTAAGTTTCATGTCTTGGGCGTAGTGCACAACACTAAATCTGCTCAACAGGTCTACTAATATAGTTGGGTTTGTCGCATACAGTAAGAAAAGAAAAGCACAGGCGTGCTGTATTTATGCGGAGAACAGAGCATACGTAAATTATCTGCTTTTTGTAACTAAGATGATGAATATTGTCAATTAGATAGATGAGTCCATGCAAGTGGAAGTGGGTCATTAGATCTGCAAAGAAGAGGAAGAACGAAAATTCAGAAACTATTGGGCCTTTTGGGATCGGGTAAGCAAGAAGTAGTAGAAACCAGCACCAATGATAGCCAGGCCAACAACTGTGATAACAACAGCCATCGCAATTTGGGCCTTCTTTGGGAGAGGATGTGTACAAGCACTCGGGAATGCTGAATCGCAAGGCAAGCCTTGAGGCTTTACGGCAGCATATGCACCATCTTGGAGAGACACATAGAATGGGTCAGTAGTTTGGTTGAGGATGCTCATTGCTGTCAATGTGAGCATTGGTGCGTTATAATCCAAAGCAACCTAAAGCACCAAAATGAGCAAAGTAGATTGACATGGAGGTGCAGCGCCCAGTGACAAACCTCGGTTTCTGGCCAATCACTTCGGATATCATAGAAGTTATCGAATTTGTCTGGACCACCGATAACTGCTCCGTATAAAACGTGGGCGGTTACGATGGGATCGCCGTTGATGTTGCCAACATCATCACCACCACTTGCGGGGGCAGAATGGGGATTCTGAGGGGAGTTCGGATTCACCCCGACGATATACGGAACTTGAGGCGGTGAGGCTGTGCGTGCATTCGAGGAAGATAATACATACCTGACATGGGATTCTTGCCAAGGACGTAATCTATTTGCGACCTTACAAATGTCTACGATTCAAAATTAGAAAAGAAAGCCTCATCTTTTTTCAGCATAATTCTACTTGCCTGGTATTTAACACGTTTGTCATCAGTTGTGGCCATACTAGCATATCGGTTCATAATCATAGCAGCGTTCAAGGCAGGGTTCAAGCTGTTGTCTCTGGAATCGTCACCGAAATATAAAAGTCCATCTACGTATCCAAGATGTGGGTATTAGAGTTATTCAAGGTCGAGGAAGATAAACCATACGTTTAGTATAAGAGGCCCCTCCCTTGGAATCAATTAGGCCGTCAAAATAGTCTTCTGCTTCATTTTGCCACTGTGAGAGATTCGAGCCTGGGCCATTTGGTGATTGAGCGATTTGTGCAAAAAGAACGGGAAGAGCGGGAGTCTTGGAGTCCCAGTTTAGAACCCCTTCGTATCCCGAGAGTTTGAATTGTTGATAATAACTGTTAGCTTCTCGATAGAAATCCGACGAGTTCTCAGCCCAGGATAGGAAAAGAGCAGCTAGGACGAGATCATCGCCATAAGAACTGGATGCGTAGGCGTCCCCTACCTGGGGTACAGACGACTGATATGTCTTCATACCCCCACTAGCCTTGACGGCAAAAGTGTAGAGTGCATGCGCGTGTGTCAAGAGGGTGCTGGCGTAGGTCGAGTTGCGAAGAGAGGCCGTCTGCTGTGCGTATTTTCCATTAAAACCGCGATTTGCATACATTGCAGCGCATGCAGAGAAGGCTGCAGAGGCCGAAGCGGCGGCATCCGTTCCAGGGCTTGTGTCGTTGATTTGGAATGATGGACGCGGCTGTGGAATATCGTTGTCTCCGCCCCAATAGTTGTTATCAATGTTCGCTTTCGTTGGGGTGAGTGGCAGGATTCAGACTCGGAAAAAGTTGACCGTACCATCACCAACTTGCACGTAGAGTGTACTATTTTCCGGATGGGCCTGGAAGGGGAGTTCAACGGAGTAACACACTTTCAAATGCGAATGGAACCAACCCGCATCAACCAATCAAGACCCCAACGCAGCATATCGTCCAAGTATGCAGTTTGATTCGACATGTCATACCCTAGAAAGATGTTACTGAATTAACAGGCGAGAAAAAAAAGCCCGCGAACCTAGTCCATTGTCTATTGCTCCCCAGCAAAGTGAGGTGATAGTAAATGTCTGAAATCGAGTTGAGGAGGGTGTTCATCCAATATATGTCGGACTTACCAGAGGATAAGTGCATTTGATGTAGTCTGCAACGAACTTGGAGTTGAAAAGGGTTGCTTGGAATCATCAGGCTTTAACACACACCTCCTGCGTCGTAATAACCACCTGTAGAAGAAGCCAAACGAGTGAGATACTAGCGATTCACAGTCAAACATCTGACATACCGCTAAGATCCAACTTTACGTCTCTTCCATCATCGACAGCACTGGAGTTTCTCCAAGGGACTCGATTCGTCGGAGGAAGCTTCCCACTACGTTGTGCTTCATAAAAGTACAGTAAATTTCCGATAAGATTTGACCATTGGGTATTTGGGCGGTTGGTGGAGTTCGTTGGGACTGTTCCGGCCGTTGCGTTAGGTGGCAAATACGGTGGTTGAGGAAGGGCCAATTGAGCAAAGACTGGGGAGATCGCGAAGAGTGACGAGATGATAGAAATCTTCATGGTCGTAAGGTCGTGAAAGAGGACACCGCCCCAACGTTTAAGATATAGTCGTGACGCGCGAAGTCAGCTCCGTTAGTCCCTCAAACTTGGCAACGAAATGAACCTCATGGCGCTAGGTCACATGATACCAGGGTCACGAACGCGTGCGGCAGCGGTGTGGCGGTAAAAGAGCTTGAGCACCGGGCCGGCAAGCACTCGACCTTGCTAACGACGACAATGAGTAAACCCATCCAGACCTGCATTCTGGGAGTAGGCCTTTCAGGTCTTACATTCCACGCACCCTTCATTCTCGCACTACCAGAAATCTTCACTCTTCATTCAGTATTAGAGAGGAAACCCGTATCCCCTGGAGGTAAACTCCAAGAGAGGTTCGGCGTTTCTACCAAAATCCACAACAGCCTGGAAGCGGTTCTGGCAGACCCAGAGATTGAATTGATCATAATCGGAACACCCAGCGAGACGCACTATTCCTTTGTCAAGCTCGCGCTACAAGCAGGCAAACACGGTATGGCGCGGATGACAGATGCTCGCTGCCCGTTTAGAACTGATTGATCAATATCAGTGCTCGTGGACAAACCGGTCACTGCTACAAGCCAGGAGGCCCTTGAACTGGGAGAGTTAGCCCGAAGCAAGAACCTGGTTTTGTATGGGTTCCAGAACCGCCGCTGGGACTCGGACTTTCTAGCCTTGCGGAGCATTCTAGCCTTGCCTAAGGACTCGGAGCATTCGTTGGGTGAAATCTATGAATTCGAATCTCAGTGTGTCAATCTCGCGTTCGTGTTGCGTCCCTGCGGCTAACATGAGTGGTTAAGCTTCGACAGATTCCGGCGCGACTTGAAAGGGACTTGGAAGGATCTCAACCGACCAGCCTCTGGACAGACATACGACTTGGGTACACACCTGATTGATCAAGCCTTGGTATTATTTGGCCGACCTCAGAAGCTCACAGCCTTCATCCAGAATACGCGAGGCATTGGCGACCCCGATCTCGATGACACGGTAAGCCAGCATAAGCTGTCTTGGACTTACCGACCCCCAAGCTCAGTAAACCTAGTTTACTATCCACCTCCATTATCCTGCGGGGACAGTGTCCCTGCACCCTGTGACGGTGATCTTGCGGGCCCATATCCTTTCGGTCAAGGCAACACAGCTGCGGTATATCGTGCGAGGAACACAAGGAACGTTCACAAAATATGGGCTTGACGTACAAGAAGACCAACTCAAGGTCTTGTCAACTCCAGCGGGAATCTACGAGTCTGGGTTCGGCAAGGAGCCAGAGAATCTGTGGGCTGAGCTTGAGTTGTTCAAGGCAGATGGCGCAACTATATGGAAAACGATGTGGGTACTTTGGATCTGTTTTGACCTTTGCTCAATGCGCCTTTTCCGCAGTTGGCCATCCACACAGGCCGGCGCATATATTGAATTGTTCAAGAACCTTGGTGCTGCCATCCGCGACGGAGCCGAGCTGGCTGTGAAATGGAAAGAAGCCACGGCGGTGATTGAACTGGTTGAACTAGCAAAGGAATCGAGTAAGACGGGTAGAACTGTGGAAGTCCCAGCTCTTTAGAGTGTATATCACACCAACTTTGCATTGAATCCATTTCCGAGCTTCCTTCTTACACGCCTCCGAGTCACGTGCACCGTATAACTCCACGTATCTCTAAGCGAGTGCCGTCACTACCACCACCATGTCCTTCGTTGAGCTGCGTGTTGAGCTCCCAGCTTACGCACATTCTTTCCTTATTCACGTTCCTATTGCCTCTACCATCGCAGAGGTGAAGCAGGAGATCTTCAGAACATGCATTGGCGGTCCGCGCGCTGAAGGTCAGCGTATCATTTGGAGAGGGCGTTATCTAGTTGACCACGAGAAGGTCGAAGAACTGTGGAAGGTACGTTTACATTTTCTTTACTTGTTCAAAGTTTTGAGAGCGAACCTTTATTCAGTCCCGCGACGAGCCACGTATAATCCACTTGGCAGTTCATCCTTCTGCTTGGTCTTCAAAGCCCCCTGAGGTGTCTAAGCCTCCACCCGATCACTCATCTCCTCCCAATCCTTCAAGGAGTGTACATGCTTCTTTGTCTCCCGCAAATTCGCCCCCCTCGTTATTTAGTTCGCTTTCGCCTCAGCCACACACAGCCGCACAGCCATCTCCCTCCCCGCTAGATCCCGTGGTGTTCATTCGAGCGAAGCACAACCAGGCGGTCCATGCTTTGATGAATGGTAACCTAACCGGCCTGAGTGCAAACCCAGACACCGATGCTTTACGCCCGATTGCCAAAGAATTTGTCGAGAGAAGTGGATATACTTGGGCAACCATTTTAGATGAACCATTCCCTCCGCCCTCTATTGAATACTTAAAATACGAACAAGTCACTTTGGAGTAAGTACCATTTTATTATTCTTCACCTGATCTAATTTGAGCTTTTCCAACAGGGGACAATCATATCTAACGCTTAGAAATCCTCTAGACGAGCCATCCCCGATCCAACGGCATGCGCTTCAAGTTTTAACATACACATTCCCTCTACTATCACTTCCTCCCCAGCCGCTCATTTCTAATTATATTCAAACACCGACCTTCACTACGTTACCACCACCTCAAATCAACGAACTGCTTCAACGGCTAGGACAGCTGGGTGTTCCGCCTTTACGCGCGGCTGCCGACCGAAATCAAGGCGCCAATGCCCGATTGATCGAACTCCGAGAGATTCCACTTCGCCCGCTCATGGCTCCCTTCTTGTTACTCATCTTCCGCACCCTCCTCCTTCTTTACTTTGTCGCACCCGCTAGGAAACCCATTTTCGGTATTCTTGTCTTTGCGTGGATGTTGTGGGAGATCTGGGTGCCGATTCGCAATGGGCTGTTACGTGGGCTCAGACGAGCTGCAGCGGACGGTGAACAGCGTCAGAATGGCGATGCTGCACCACCAGTGAACCCAGTGGATGCGAACGGTGTTCAACCCCAACTGCCCCGTCAGCGCAATGGAGCTCTTGCGGGTGGGATAGATCAACAGGCAGCAGCAGTATTTGATAGTCTAGGGACAATGAATATCCAGGACGAAGAACGGCTTCTCAACCTAACCAACGCAGAGGAACCGGGAATTGGGCACAAGATCATGACATTCTTTAGCCTACTGATAACAACGACACACCCAGCCGTATGGGACAGACGCCGAGTTGCCTTGCGACAACGCGAGGGACGCATCCGGACGGAAGCAAATGGGAGAGCGCCACCACCCCCGAACGAAAATGGCGAAGCGCTTCAGGATGATAGACGGACGCAAACGCGAGACGAGCTCGTTGCGCAGCATGGACTTCGGGCAGGGTGGGTGAGACGGTACATAGAACGTGTTGTTACTTCGGACTGGATAGACGACGCCGACTAGATAAGTCTTCCGTCGCGTGTGACGGGTTTGCGTGACTACGCTTTGTATTACGAAAATGGAAATTTAATTGGAGAACAAGAACTTGACCCTCTTCTCAACAGCGCTCCCCACACGCAAGCCCCCCTTCTCCTCGTCTCGCCGCACACCGCTCTTGCAACGCTTTGACTCATTACAGCGCTTATCTGCTCGGGAATGGCGACATTTGATGCTCTAATCAGCGACTTGAGTCGCGACGTCCGGCGTGTGCAGCCCAAGGATGCTCTCCAGTTCTGCGCGAACTGGTTCCAGTCTAGGTTAGAAGAACAGAGAACTAGAACTCGGGACGTTCTTGTACACCACTCAGGATCGTTTGGACGCGATCTACCAGCAGACATTTATGTCGATACACCAATGGCAAGTCCTGCCAATCGGACAACCAGTCTTTCGTCCCATCCACGCTCTTCTATCCGGGATAGCATCGCACCCGGCCCTTTTGGGACGCTGAACGTCCCAGGCAACGCGTTACTTTCAGACGACCCATCCCCCCCGGTCTTTAGAATCGATCGTGAATTGCCTCCCACTTCACCACTCTCCCCGTCAAATCCTTTTGGTAGCTTCGAAAACGCGCCGACCCCAACTTCCACCAGTCCCGGAAATCCAGGAGATTTCCTTCACCCGTTGACTTCTGCTATCTTTGCTCGCCGTACATCCGTATCGGCAGAGTCTATCGCCGTCGATAGCACACCCGACGAACCACTACCCGTCTATCCCAAGACTCCCGATCAACTCAGACGCATAAAAGCCTCCATTAAAAACAATTTTATTTTCCGTGACTTGGATGAGGAGCAGGAGACAGGCGTTCTCAACGCAATGCGGGAATCGACCGTTCCCAGAAACGAAGTGGTCATTCGTCAAGGGGACGTTGGGGACTTCTTCTATGTCGTCGAGTCGGGTCTGTTGCACTGTTATATTCGTCCGGAACCTTTACCACCCACGTGGTTAACCCAAAAACCATCCTCGATGAACCTCAATATCGCTGATATGTTCGTTCAGCCCGGATACCATCCTGAGTTTGGGAAGAAGGTTGCAGAGTGTAAACCTGGAAACTCATTTGGCGAGTTGGCGTTGATGTATGGGCACCCAAGAGCAGCGACAGTGCTCTCTATCGAGCCTTCGACGCTTTGGTCGCTGGACCGTATCACGTTCCGGACTATCATTCTCAAGTCTGCTCATCGCAGAAGGACAATGTATGAACACTTCTTGTCAAGTGTGACTCTGTTGTCTTCTCTGGATGCGCAGGAGCGTAGCAAGATTGCAGACGCGTTGGTGAGCAGGGTGTACCAAGATGGGGAAGCTGTGGTGAGGCAAGGAGATATGGGGGATACGTTCTTCTTTGTAGAGGAGGGTGAAGCCACTGTCACCAAGGTCCAACAAGGTGATGACGGAGAGATGCGAGAGATCACTGTTGGCCATTTGAAGAAGGGCGAATACTTTGGTGGTACGTTTATTTTTACTTGCCTTGGTGATCCGTCGTTGATGCTCTATCTCAAATAGAATTGTCCTTGCTCCGTCTGGCGCCCCGGGCTGCGACTGTTAGCGCAGTGTATAGAGAATCACGCGTCTTACCCAAACTGAAAGTCGCAGCACTTGATGCCACCGCGTTTACTCGCCTTCTGGGGCCCCTACGAGAAATTATGGAACGAAGGGCGGGTGAACAATACGGACCCTCTGTACGGATTCGTTAGAAACTAGGGCCACCGTCCACTGTATAATCTTTTTCTCTTGGCTTTTTCTTGTAATGTGCTTTGCTGAACTTGTGCAATTGGTGGGTGTTACGCGAATTTCTTGGGATTGTGTTGTAGTATACACTGTTGTAGCGAGAACCTTTATAATTTCTACTTCATCTGACAGCCATGTAACTGTTTCGTCCGACGTACAATGTCTTCGACAGAAGGCGGGTATCGGCACGACCAAGGATCGGGTTGATCAACTTCTCCAGGTCGGAGGCCAAGCTGATACGCGGGTGAAGTCGTGGTTCCAGAGAATATCGGGCCCCCGAAGTCCAGTGCTCGAACCGTGACGCGAGTCGGCAAAAACGAAGTTTCGAGACTGGAATCGATTTATGAAGCGCGCGACGGTTTATCATGGGCTGTATGCCTCCATGATTGACACTAGGAAGCTGATCCTATTCCTTGCACCCGATGAATGCGAGGCTGTACCCGCCAGCCTTCCTCGGGAACCCAGAAGGCTGCTCTGAGTTTTGGAGAAGAGGAATCTTGATGGTCCGAAGATCGTATACGGCCAATTCTTGAAGCCGTGGATAAAGCGGATCTGTTTCTAGTTGCCAGTAGTTCCTCAACTTGCAGCACTTTGTATCCGTGTTTACCCGTAGTGTGTCGAAAGAGCACGGAAAATTTGTCAGTTCAGAGGTTGGATGAGCCGTACGGGGTGCACTCATGGGGCCACTAAAGGGAAAGAAAACAATCTGCCCATGTAGAAGCACTGTGGGAAAAAGAGTTTACAGAGGCACAACGTGGCTCACGGAGGCTTATTTTGCAGGGTCAGGAACGTAAGCGTTTCAAGCCCGCTCACCCTACCGTGACTTACCCGTTCTGCCCACTGTGAGTTCCACCCATTCTCAGCGGTCCGTGTACAAGCTCTGCACAAATTAGCAATGGTCATACTTTGAACACCAACTTACCTCTACGCAAGCAGGCTTGAAAGTGGTTTTTTTTGTTGGTCTCGAAATATAATGATAGTGAGATTGACAGGTTGCTGTAATGCACTATTCTTGGAGTGGGAAGCGAGTGTGAAGCGGTTCGTGCGTTGGCGCCAGTTGCCTCGCTTCGGTTTTCATTCTTTCTTCCACTCAACCTTCCTTTTCCCCTTTTCTTTCCCGGTCCATTTCTGAATATCTAGACCCCGTACAAATTCTCTTTGCGAGAACAACCACACTCCTTTCTAAACACAACCACCAACCATCATGAGCCCATCCCCGTTCGATATCGCAGTCCCCATTCTCAAGAGGCAGGCCCTTCGTAAGTTTGCCATCTTAGAACGCGCCGTATTGTCCCCACTGATAAACCCGGCAGCTGTGGGCGATACTGGGTGTGTAACCTACGTTTCCCCAACGTTCTTGATGCTAACAGCAACGGTTCAACCAGAGGGAAGTCATCATCAACTGAAGCAACGAAGGCACCAACGACAACTTCGTCCCCACCGTACGCCACCTCATTTAAGCCCGCGTCTTCATCTCCGTCTCACTTCTGTATAGGCCAGTTACTTCCCATTCTCCATCCACTTCGGAAGCTCCGTCCACAACGAGTTCTTCGACGACCATACCCTCGGAGTCCTCGTAAGTGGTAATCACCCAAAGAGCCCTCCGAACCACTGATGTAGACGCTCCTAGGTCAACCACTGCCGCCGCTGTGACTTCGCAAGCCCCCCCTCCACCTCCACCTCCGGCAGCAGCAACCACCCAGGCTGCCGCGCAGACCTCGTTGACACCTTCTGGCGGTTCCTCGTCTGCATCGAGCGTACTCACGGCGAGTACCACGCAAGATACTGCCGCTGCTGCTTCAAGCTCTTCCGCTGGTGGTCAAGTTTCTCCAGGCAATGCCATTCAAACCGTCATGTTCTCCTTCCTGGGTATCATAATCCTCATCATGATTGTCAGTGCTGCTACAATGGCACTTCGTCGTGCACGGAGGAATAGAGAAATCGACGAAGCCATTTCTTTTGACCCAGATGCCCCGAACGCTATACGCCCGGTGCGTGAGGCTGATGCACCTGCCTTCATCGAGAAGGGTGGTGCTGCACATCACGAGCATTACCGTCCTCCTTCCGCTGCGGGCTCGCATGATAACTTGCTTCGTGCAAGTGCGTACAATAATTACCCTGCTCAGGTTTCTGGTGGTGGCCCACCACCCTACTACCCCGACCAAGCCTATGGGCCATCCTATGGCAACCACCTGCAACCCCATCCTTATGGGAATCAATTCGCTTGGAATGACCAGCCACAACAACATCACCAGTAGATTTTAGACGTTTAAACATCATCTTTTATATGTGTGATGCCGATCCCACAACCCTTTGAGTTGAGCCGGTGTCGTCATCACTTCTTGTCTATTTGTTGGGTTCTTGGTTTGCTTTCTTGATGCTTTCTTCACGTACCTCATTGCATACATACAGTATATACATACATCCATACACGCGGACTATTTTAGCATTTTTAATGACAATCACTGGAAATGATACACGTTCGCATTCTTTTCATATTGGGCGTCGAATCACCATCTAAATAATCGTGTAGTTTGTGGAGAACTGCTCTCATAGCTATAGTCAGCCGCTGGTTTCCTTGTGGTTGTGATAGGTTGGCTCGATAGCTACTGGTGTGGTATCCGACTTCCCATATCCCTGGTGTTCGCGTCGTTCGAGATACCAAACCAACCATGTCACACCAAGAGTGGCAACAGAAACACATATCATCGCAATCATTCCCTTCTGGAACCGAGGTGCATCTGTCGCCGGGTAGAATACCAGTGGCCACCACGCATTCAGAACATTATTCCACATGCTAAGGATAACTTATTTTAATCCCTCCGGAGGCACAATGGCGAAATCAATACTCACTTCATGGAAGCAAGGACGACGCCTCGCTCTTGGTCATCATCCGCACAGATTTGATTTGCCCATCTACGATATCAAGAAAAGGGCGTCAGTCAAAAATAGGATGGAGGTGTATTACACTTCGCCCATAGGTACGTACGCAAACGTGGTAGCTTGACCTGCGTACGCAGCACCAGCCAAGTCTGTGTGGGTAGATGTATGAATAGACTATACGGTGATAGAGGAGCGCCGCTGACAATATGCAAAAAACTTCAGCCCGGTTGGACTTGACCAAACCAATATACAGATCGATGCGATGATACAAGACACCGACATGTAAACCAAGACAGGCCAACGCAGTTGCGTACGATCCGTCCAGATCGCACAGACAAGGGTTGAAACGATGGCCACAGCCGTCACACCGGATGGGTAGTAATCTGCAAAGTTGTTCAGTGTTAAGCCGAAGAATATGCGGACGAATGGAGCCTTTGATAACGAAGATATACCAACCAATTTGAGGAACAGTGTATCCTCCGATAGCCTTGAGCCATTGTCCCATGAGATTGTTGGACCCAAAGCTCTCTGTTTCTCCAGAAACAGCAAACTTTCGGATCAATCGATATGAGAAGGTGACGATGGTGAGTGGCAATACATCTCATTGGAACTTACCAGGAGGCTACACCCGTACCATCTCCAGCGACTTAGAATCCGCCTGGCCAGGCTCCAGGATAATGGAGATCGATCGACCTGAACCTCGCTCTGAAGTCGCCGAGAAGCGAGTTCGCGTTCCTTTGAAATTGAGTGTCAATTACAGGGGGTGCTGGAGGATATAATGCATTTATCTGCCTTACCTCTTTCGACAAATAGAAGGCCTTAGTGGTAGCTGGTACGTCTGGGAAAACAATGAACCCGTAGAGGGCGATAGGAAGTGTGATGACCCCGTCGATGATGAACCTAAGAATGAGACGAGTTTTCGCTGTATTGGAACGGAAGAATACGTACAACCAACGCCATCCACTTCGTCCAGAATGACCATTCAAATTACTATAGAATCAAATCAATGAGGAGAGGGGTTAAGAATCCAACCAGACTGGTACCTGTAAACTGCAGCCTGAAGTAACCCTGAGAAGCTGCGGAACGTCATGGGCTTGTGCGTCAGAAAGAAGATGGAAATGCTCACAGCGTCCCCACCAGACCTGAACTGGTGAAGATACCAGATCTTTTCCCCAGTTCGCTGTGTTTGTACCATCTTCAACGATGTTAGTCGAAAGCTACTTCATAACCGTGAGTTCGAACATACGCTCCGAGGACATAATGCGTGCCGACAAATGTGGACGATTCAGCAAGGCCTTGCAAGAATCTGATAGCATATAACTGAACTCATAACGTGTGAGAGGTTGGTTCAATTTCAGCAAGTGCGAGAACAAACGAACCTGTTGAACATTGCGAACTGCGCTACTGCTGCCGTCGTGGAGCGACGTCATTTTCGGGAGATTAGCTATGACGTTATCGCGAGAACTCGAATGGCTCACCCAAATGTCAGCACACCCCAGCAGATTTGCATACATGGAAACCATATCCGCGGGGATACGACTTGAAGCATTAAATTATCTGCAAAAAGGCTTCATCTGACGCCAATGCCAATATACTTCGAGATCTTACTTGGTATCATGCCGACAATGTAGCCGCATGTAAAGATCGTGTTGACTTTCTAATATGAACTTGCTTTGTAAATTAACACAAAAGGTGGTTGACCACTTACGTTGAAGTCATTTCCCTCCATATTTAATTCCTCTTTCATCCCAGAAACATAAGCGTTGAGGATGTTAGACCTGTCTAAATCTGCCTTTTTGTCAACCATTTCACGACATGACATGCGGAGGTTCGGATAAACCTCGTGTAGACGATCTCACAGTTCGTAAAATACTGGCATAAAAGTGAGCATATAGTCAGAAGAAGACATTCTGCTCACCATCAAGCAGCAATATGATAAAATATACCAGTCAAGTTTGACCAAGAGCTTCGTTTCTTGCGACGAAGATCGGCCAAACGGACATTGGAATGACCAGGGTCGCAGCATTACGGAGAGAGGATGACGAACATTCCATCTCACCTCCGACGCTGTTTCCTTTCTTCCCATCCACGTGAACCACTGCTCTCAAACTCCGCCCCTTTTCTTCATCGATCGGCTGCTCGGTTTCGGGCCACTGTCCTCGCTCGTTTCCTTGCGTAAAGAGGAAGGAAAAGACAGTTAAATTTTTAGCCTGCCATGCACCAGCCAACACCTCGTTCCCCTCACACTGATCCGTATCATCCGCCTGACGCGGGTACAGTAGGGTGATTGATGCGAAAATCGTGGAATCCAAGGCGAGCTGGTTAGACAAATTCACGAACTCCAGTTTTGGTTGACGCTGAAGTTGAGTGCAAGTGCCGCCGGACACACTGCGCTCGCTTAGGTACGTCTGCCAAGGTTTTATCGACTTCAATTTTTGAGACAAAATCGCCCATCTTGGTGTGTCTCGGACCACTATCTAAATATAGCAGAGGAATAGAGCAGCAGCGATATGCCCGATCACCGGCTGTCAGCCGATGACGACAGCTTCAAGGCGAACTCTGAAATTTCGAAAGGTACAAAGGAACAGCACCTCATTATTAATCTCGTGGCCGCACGTCTCTTGCACCGGCGCGCTCTGATGACTCAAATCAAGGATCAGGTTTGTAAGGTACTTCTAGTTTTGTGTACAGTATTACCGTCATCATGGGGCTGCGCTCCCAAAGCGAATGGACCAAAGTTTGACCCGGTCTCGAAAATTCTATGGTTGTCAGCCACACCCATATAATGCAGAGCCCTTCGGACTCGCTCGAATCTGGCTTCTCCACTCCACCCGCTTAGCGCGATGCGCATTCACTGGCTTTCCGCAGTCTCTTCTTTCTTGTTCCTCACCTCACCTCACCTCTCGAGCACCCTTGCCCACGCCCTGGGGGATGACGATGTTCTTGCATTGCAGTCTGTTGCAAACCGATTCATTACGCCCAATGACATCACATCTACGGTAAAGCGGGATGATCATGGCCATCACCACCATGGTGCACCGCTGACTGAGCTGAACGAGACCGAAATCCTTCTGCATCACGCCCCCACGCCGCCCTCGTATTATACCGTCGACTGGGAGGGTGATAGTTTGTCAGAACCCGCTCATCCAGGTTTAATAGTAACGCATGCAGTCCTCTTGGGTCTCGCCTTCTTTGTGGCTCTACCTGCTGGTATGTCGTTTCCCGCCTTATCTCTGCCAGCTATGGAACGTACACCTGTAGGAATTGCGCTACGCTCTGTGAGCCATGCTGCATACAGAGTCACAATGTTTGTCTTCTATGGCTTGTATATCTTGGGAATCTCGGCCAGTGCACTGTACAATAAAGTTATGCCTAATATGTGAGTATTTCTTATGCATGTGCACCGTTTCGAGTGACGCAAGTTTCCACTCAGGTATCAAGGTTTGCTGTGGTCTCAGTTCAACCATGCCGTTGGGTTTCTCATAATTCCACGCCTTGTCCAGGGTCTAAACACGCTTTGCATGGATATATTTTGCTATTCTTCGCCCTGGTGCTCTCGGCATTTGACTTGCTCGCTCTGCTTGGACGCCTCGTCACATTCATTCGGTGCGGGGAAAGGCTTTCTCCGAAGGCATTTTGGGTGAAAGTCGTCCTTGGACGAAAGGACAATCACAATTCCCAAAATCAAGCAGAAGTTGACGTACATGATGCGGATGATTACGAAGAGCAGAAACTCCTTACTGTTGAACACGATAATACGCCCACCAGCTCTTGGGTAAATCACCAGAGGACGTCCGACGAGTCGCCTGGGGAATGGTCCGACCATCCCCACAACCGTTCAGAAGGCACTCTATTCCTACCGCAGTCCCCTTCCTCAGAAGCGACTTTCCACGAACTCGAGCCCTGCCGTCAGTCTTCTAAACCGCATCTACTTCATCGTATTGGGCAGATCACTCTCTCTGTGCTGGAGCGGTCATTGGTTTTTGGCGGCTATGTACAATTCATAAGTGGGATTGTTATCTACACTGGTGAGTCCAGTCGAATTCAATTCACCTCTTGCCCTGACACATTCGTTCAGGCGGGTGCAGAGGCACTTACATCAACGGATGCTTGGCGCACCTGATCAGTGAGTAACTCCTTGATGCATCACGGCTCCGAAACTCATGACCTGTCTGTAATTTAGAGGGCTCTATATTTTGGACTTACGGCTTACTCACCTTTGCGAGATTCCTCGGTTCATTTGCGGAGTTCGGATGGGCTTGGAATAGGCCTCCTTCTCCGAACGGTCATACTGCAGAATGGGTTGAATCCTTTGTCATTTTCGTTTATGGCGCCACGAACATGTGGATGGAACGTTTCGGTGCACATCCGGGCGATCCTTTTACCACTAAGCAGATTCAACACATCAGTATCGCAGTAATGTTCTGTTTCGCGGGACTTTTAGGCGAGTATTTACACTTCTCATGCATCGTCCTAGGATCGTCTGACTTCCGTCCTAGGTATGGGTATCGAATCCCGCAGAATCCGGACTTGGTTGGCGTCCTCGACGTCCACCTCCCTCGGATCCTCTCGGACATCCCAGGAAGCTATTGCGGAGCCTCTCAGTTATATCGCAAGCTTCAATCCATTCCCAGCGTTGGTAATAGGAGTGACAGGCGCCGCTATGGCTGCACACGCCCAAACTTATCTGTTCCAGGTGAGCTATTCTCGTCGAGGCTTTGGGAATCCTCTAATGGGCATTAGGTACAAATTCACCAACTCTGGGGGAATTCTCTCGTCGCGTTTTCGGTTCTGCGATCCTTGACATACTTCTTTTTATGGCTGGGTCCTCCACGCTCCATCCTTCCTTCACGTCCTCCAACAGAAGCACTTGCCGGGTTTTTCCTCGCTTGTGGCGGTTTGGTATTCATGTTCTCGACGGAGGAGGTTACATTGGCTGCCATGCGGCGAGGTCGTGATGGTGAGTCCCTGGACTTACTTGAATACTGACCAGATCACCTACTAAAAACACCACAGATGTCATGATGTTCTTGAATGTAGCTGTTGCCATTACCTGCCTCGCACTCTGCTGGACGCTGCTCGTCGTTGGGTTCAAGGGGTGGCTCAAGTCCCGTAATCATCCCAAAATAACTTTTCACAGCTCTGATTGATATTAGTGTATTTTTGCCATCAACTCTTTATGACCTCTCCTCGAGTCGGTTCAGTCTTGACAATAAAGATAGATTCACCAGTTGTAAATCATTGGGCGACAGCGGGTAGTTGCAGCAACATCATGGTGTAATCCGCCATGGCACCCATCCAGATCAAAAAGCCAGCCCAACCAGAGTCCACAAAACCTTTCCAGCAGCTCGCGCGGTCATTGAAGTCCGTCCTCCGAAGGATCTGCGCTAGTTGGACAGCCGCTAATCCTGTACCAGTGTAGAAAGGCAACCCTTGAGCATTCAAATAGCCGGCGAGGGCAATGAGGGAGATTGATGACACAGAGAGACCTGCCAAAATCGGGCGTGTATTCTCCCCGAAGAGGAGAGCCGTGGACCGAATCCCAGCGCCTACATCGTCTAATTTATCCTGTAAAGACCATCAGTCAGGAAAGAAGGTGGCTGAACAGCAAACCCACCTGATGTGCGTAGATGCTGTCATAAACAAGCGTCCAACACACGCCACCAGCATATAGCGGTAGGCAAACAGTCCAATCAACCGTACCCGCTACAGCGGACCAACCTAGCATCGCGCCCCAGTTAAATGCTAAGCCTAAATCGAAGTTATGTCAGGGTGGATCACAAGGACACCAAAAATAGAGCGACGCACCAAGAACAGCTTGCGGCCAATGCGTTATGCGCTTCATAAATGGGTATATAGTTACTACGGAGAGCGAGCACGCCCCCAAAGCGATGCTAACAGGAAGTCAGTCTCATTCAGCCTCACAAGAGTGGTTCGAGACTACCCACCTATACCAATTAAGGTTTAGCAGGACACCCAGGCCCACTGTGAGTTGCGCCCCAAGGAAAACTAAGGCCTGCTTCTGGGTTATATCTCCTCGCGCTAGAGGCCGATTTCGGGTGCGTTCTGAGAGCAACATCAGATGGTCATTCAACTTAGTCGCGCAAGGAAACACGTACCAACAGCCTTGTCCAAATCTTTATCCCACATATCGTTGATTGTGCAACCAGCACCTCGCATAACTAGCGCTCCCAGTCCGAACAGTCCGATGTAAGTCAGCGGGGTGGTCAGAGGGAGTTCCAAGGCATAGGAAGCCATGGTGATCGACCATGCTAGTGCGCAGATGAACATTTGATACTGTGTCATATCCTGGCTAGACACGCACTACACGGATAAAACAGCAAGAGTGTTCCGATGGGTTTGTCAATGCGCGTCAAGTTCAGGTAGGGCTGCACTGTCGAGGGCATCTGATCGACCCATGACTTCTTGACAGGCGCAACAACTGCTGGTTTTGGATGAATAAAGCGGGTAGATGGAATACGTGCAAAGGAACGAAGAGGAAAGCATTGACGACCAATTCCAGCTCGTGTCCAAGAGGTCAGCATAATCTTGTTTGGCGTTGATTACGCGCAACACTTTTCGGAATTTGGCTCATGATCAAGTCCGAGTTAAAGACAATAAACCACCACAAGATGAAAACTACATACAAAGCCACTGTATCGAAAGGAGGATTGTACAGGCCGAGGGGAAGGTACCAGATCGTGATACATAAGCAGAAAATGTGAGTGGATTTAATTCCATTCTTTTGCGAGCTTGAAGGACCAATCCCAAGCTGTCCCGAAGAATGTAGTTTGCATAAGTGTGTATGACGTCCAAACGTACCTGCGTAAACTTCTCCGTCGTCATCCACGACACGACTTTTAACGCTATAAATTCCCGATCGTGCAATCATACCAGACGGGGACTCCTCTGAGTCAAAATTCTTGACATAGGCTTTACCCTCGGCATGAGGGCTATAAGAGCCGAGCATCTGCTCCAGTTTATCAACTAGCAGCGATGATCAATAGAGGATACGAAGGCTAGAGAACCTGAATGCACACCTTTCACGCCGGCCCGTCTAACAACGTGAATATATCGGACACCCTGTCAAATTTGTCCAGCCTCTCCTTCAATTATTCTGAAGATAAGTGGTCGTACCGAGATGATGGAGTGGTTGACTTTGAAACTAATCCCGACACTAGGAACCCGCATGAGAGAGACCTAATGGGCCACTGGATATACTCACCTGTATTCGACACCCTCCTTGATCACGATGGGTTGAGTCCTGATCTCCGCGAGTTGAGCAGGGTTATTTATATCGACAATGAGTGGGTTTTGGAGTGTCGGTGAGCGCAGTTCGAGGGTCAAGACTGTGACCTGGTAGTATATCAGATGGATAGTTCGCACGTTGAAGACAGAATGACCTTTGGTCCATCTGCAGCCCTCTCGATGCCAGGAACGATGCCCAGAGAAGCCTTCCAGCGAGCTAAACTCTCGTCTTCTGCATCAAGACTTGCGTATTCATCAGCAGACTTTGCGGCACCAGGCTTATAACCTAGGGCGTTTCAACGTATTGTATGGCGCGAAAGACCACAGATGCTTACCAGGTGTGATGGTGGGTTTGAGATCCTCGTGGTCCTCGTGCTATAGATGGATGAGGAGCGCGAATCTCGTGAAGCACGTATGGACGCACATTTGACATGATGGTTGAGTACTTTGGGTGGTAGAGCTGTCTGAGGGTGACTGTCCGAAGGACTATCAACGGGCCCACCAGAGAGATAATCGATTTTCACACGCCTGTACTCGCAAATTGCCGGGACCCCTTTCTGGTATGGAGAAGATTCGCGCTTGCAATCGGCTATGGGCGCTCTTGACCAGAAAACCAAGCGAAATGTTTGGCGTAGCAATCAGTATTACTGTAACATATGGATCCAGACCTATAAACCAGCACAATTCATATAATAGCTAAGATACTAACCACCATCCATCCACACCCACACCAGGACTAAATTTCCAAATAAACAGCTCCTGCAGTCCATATGGTGGCAACATGATATATACCTTTCATTTTACGGTTGCGGCGCGGGTGATGAGTTTCCAGACGAAGGCGGGTGCATCGCCTCTGGTGTCCGTAGTCAGCTTTCTTGCAACACGCTTCAAGGAATCCGGTACCCACCGCCTTTAAACCAACACTTCCCTTTGCTCAGGTGGAAGCACTTGGGTCCATTGGGGCAAACATGTCCCCAACAACATCGGTCACCATACGGACATTGAACGCCTATCTCCTGTGAGCCTATTATAACCCTTTCCCAAAGCGACTTACCGTTTTTCAACCAATTGCATGGCGCCTTTTTTGCATTACTCGCTAGCGCGACAAGTTGGTCCGCCGTAAGAATATAGTCATGGGAGTATTTACAAGCCCCAGGCTAGCCAAACCACGAGTCAATTTTATTTTTAAGAGGGACGTGCACGAACTTACTCCTTTTGAGCATGTCATCAAGTAATGTTCGTTGCATGGTGGTGGGTTCTCTGGAATGCGGCGTCAGTGTCGGCGAAGGAGATCCATGAAAGGTTTGGCCGTACGTTTATGAAGTGGCTGTTGACTCCCAGATAAAGCGATCTCGATACGGCGTGAAGGAGGGCTTACCAGAGATGGGTCAATGACACGGCCACCTAAGCGAGAAGGCGACTGAAGATAGATGAGACTCGACCTGGTGCACCATCACAAGGTTTGGGGGACATACCGCCATTGGCGATACCCTTCTGGGTAGATATGGAAGAGGCTGTGACATGAAGAGCCTCTCCACTGTTAGCCGGGGTATGACAGGAAGGGGAGACTCGGACTCCGCGTCGCTTGGGCTCTGTAAGAGAACAACTTTTCCAAGTAACTGTTCGCTCTCCAGTGAGCCGAATGTCGACAAGTACCCCGAGTCTATCCGCCCTGAAACGAAGTTGATCTAAATCTGGGGAGGTAGTTCGTGATGGTTCTGTCTTACCGCAGTAGAAGACTCGCAAGGTTTGGGGGAAGCTTGTGAAAGTTTGGACATATTCTTGTGAGAGATGTCAAAATTAGGCACGGTCCCACAGAATGCTTCTCTGCTAACCTTTGATCTTCGAGTCAACTCCGTCTCCATTGTACCCTACGTCGACGACGAGGAACCGTGGAGATGACTGACTAAAGCCCTTGAAATTGGAACTTTATTTAGATACGCGGCCACACGATAAGGATTCCGGGCGCACCGCCAGGAAGTCCTCGAACTGTTCTGGGCTGCAGAGACTATGACTTGATAGCCTGTCTGCCAGCTCTACTTTTGTAACATAAAAGGTGATCCAAAACGAAAGCCGCCCAAAAATCTGAACGTCCTCGTTGGAGAGATAACCTGCAATCAATTTTGTCAAAGTTTGAGCGGCAATACGGCCTCCTTGATGCCCTTGCATCAGTAATTCCGGCGAAAATATATTCTCGTCGCCGTTAAGCACGCAGAGAATTAAAGGGTGTTGATTCTTCGATGCGTAAATCGGAGAGTCTCAAGGAATCAGCAAGTACTCACTCCTCGAAAGCAATCCAGGCCTGATATCTGCTTGTTAAGGGCAGCTACCTGCACATTATGTGCCTTGGCCTCGCGCTCGGCAGCCTCGAGTGCGACGGAGTGTGCCTGCTTCCAAACGGAAAGTTCAACCTCTAACTCAGCCACACGTCCTTCAAGATCGGTATTGCGGCGTAATGTCGTTTTGGAAAGACCTGTAGGTTGCGTTCAACACGGATGCCACCTGGAGATAACGACGCTGGTTACTCAAGAGTCTTGTGAGGGTCTCGTCCCTGATGGCTATTGAATACGAGGTCACTGGGGGCTGGAAATGAAGGGGAACTTGCCAGAGTTGTTGATTTGGCTCCCCCGCAGGATGGGATGCCATAGGGCAAGGCGAGGAGAGTGGGACGTGGGGTTGAAGTGGAGAAAGTGACGCGGTTACTGAATGTGAAGGGCTTTAAACCATGGGCTTCCAAGCAAATGAACAAGCAAACAGATGCTTCCGTAATTCTTTGCCCGGCCAGGAAGGTACGGATCGAAGAAAAATGTCGAGGGGATTATATACACGGCGCTTCTAAAACTCACACGGACCGATGGTAATTTACGAGCATCGCAATCCAGAGCCGCTTGATACCTTGTATGAAGATTGGCCTGTGTCCGCTGTACGTTAATAGAAAGTTCTATCAGGACTGTTTGGCTCAGGGAAACAAACCGCACCTTCCTTTGGCTGTTTGTCAAAGTCCACCATCTGCGTTAATTGAAATGCCTCCGAATCTCCGCGGCAAATCTGACTTACTCCGACTTCGCGGAGCTTTAAACCCTGTTAGAGTATCGAGAAAGAGGCCGATCGGTTTCTCCAGGTAAATTACACTACTACCTGACCCCGGTCCTTGCGAAGGTAATGTTAGACTGCGTCTGATGACTCCTGGAACCAGAGAAGTAGACGTTACCTGGAATAGACTTGACCACAATGATCATCGGCGTTGCTTGTTTCAGGTGGTGATGGGCGTGCTTATGCATGTGATGAATGCTTGTCCTAGTACTTAGTCTTTCCAGAGCGAGTTTCTGAGTCTTACAGCAAGGTAATTATCTCCCGTCCCGGGCAGCGTGGTGAGGCCCCGAAATACTTTCGTTGATGTCACCCCACCGTCAGGAGTTGACGCCAGAAAATGTCGGGATGAGACGATCAAGGTTTGACTGACGAGGTACATACGTTGACCGTGAGAACGCCGGGAGAGAATAAGACACAGCGCAGATTGCGATGAGGGCATCACATAGCGTGAATGCATTGTTCTGGCGCGCAAGCGTTTCTCGAGAGAATCCCAAATATGTTATAAGTGTGATCGATCAACTGTCCGCTGTCCACAATGCACACATGAACATATGTAAGGGCTGAGCTCGGTGCCTGTCAGCGCTCTGTCCCAGGAGCACGGTAAAAAGGTTTCGAGGGGAGGGTGTGATTCTTGACTTAGCTCATCGCTGGATTCGGCGTTGATTGTTCCCAAGTTGGAAGGTGCAAAAGGGCGCAGATTTCTGAGAAGTGGCATAGGAGGTCCTCCGAGCACGAGGCGCTCCTGTCACTGATGTAGACACGACGTAAATCTAGAAAACGGCATCGCAGGACAGGCCTCGAATTTTGGAAGTTGGAATGGGCGTTTATGAAGACGGACGCGACAGCAAAATTCGCGTCAATGAATTCACAGAGTCACGTGCCCGTGAACCAACCAACCGCACCACTTGGCAGCATCCTCTTTCTCCAGCGAAACCTCTCCCAAAACCCACCCTCCTTCCCCTCGCATCTCTGCTTTGGTGCACGCGTCACGCGTAATTTGCTGCTTGAAATATGTCAGATTTATATGCAAATCTTGTTTCTCCAAGGAAGAAACGCCGTGCAGCAGATTTCGACTCTGATGATGACAACATCCTTACCCCCAAGAGACTCCGAATTGCGTTCGTAAAGCCCTGTTCTCATCAGTATATGTCTAATCCTCTCTGACAGGCCACCTACTCCACCTGCCACCGTTTCTCGGAAGCCGCTTAAGACGAGCAAGGCAACCACTTCATTACCCCAACATATATCGCGTCTCTGCACTATTCAGAACGCCATTCAACAGGCTCTATCTCATGCTCTTGCGACCTGTGCCGTGTCACCTACATCTGATACGGGCATTGTTCGCAATGTGCTAAATCACCTGTCCCTTTCGACTTATGCAGGATTAACGACACAATTTAATACAGACGACTTGAAACGACTTTGCTGGATCTGGGAATGGGATGGAAAGGCCTTGCCAAAGCAAGCCCGACCATCTACTTCGTCAGAGGACGAGAACCCTTTCCTTGACCTGCCAACTGCCCCCACCCCGAGTGATTGGAGTCGCAGGGGAATGGGTTTTGTGCTGAGTCCAACCACACACTATTCGAAGTCGGACAGAAAACGCGTACCGGCTTACGGTATTGGAATAGAAGTGGAAATGGACATCGACAAAGATATGAAAGACGGTATGGCTGCCGTGGCTCGCTGGACCGCGACTGGGGGCGATCGTAATGCTGAATTCCGGTCTAAAGTAGGCAAGTGGATCAAGGTAACGCTGAACCTTCTGTCTCGGTGGTCTCTACTTACGCACGCCTCCAGTTGCACGGTGAGGTCATCCCCGCGCCACAAATCCCCATCGCGGACCTCCCCCAATTAGCAGTACCAACAAAGATTTCTGACCTCACCCGAACCCTTGCTTCTGCTTCACCCAAGGCTTGTTTCCCGAAGAGTACCCCTGAGCCACCGAAATCACCCAGCAGGTCTCCTTCGAAGCTTCCAGTGAAACGTCTTGAGGAGCTCCGCCCGATCCCCTTCCCATCCCTCGGCGCGTCCCCTTCTAAGAGTCCTACGAAGGGCACGAAGATCTTTCCGCAAACTCCCTCACGACACGGGCGAACTGCAACTTCGGCGGTCACATTTCCTCACACACCATCTAGCCCCGCCAAACATGCAAGCCCTGCAGTTACTGCTCCGTCTACCCCAGTTCACCAACGGGGTTCTGGTGCCGTAACGGCTCCTCAGACCCCTACAACCTCCAGGCGACAGGCCCTCTACGAACGTGTCCGAATGAAATCTCTCACTTCCTCTCCCATGAAGGGTCTCGGTAAAGACGTGGGAGGAAAATTCACGAAGGACCAACTCTTGAAAGTTAGTCAAGAAGAAATGAGACGAAAGTGCTTGTTGGGCCGGCTCGACGGCGTTGCCGAAAGTGTTTGGATGTAAGTTTCGCTCCTGATAATTGCGCCATTTTTTCTCAAATTGTACCAGGCTATTTTCCAATCCTGCCACAGGGTCAATTGGGACACCCAGCACGCGCAAACGCCGTGCTATGCCTACTTCTGAAGTCGTGACGGCAGTTGTCAAATCGTCACCAGTGCCTATCTCGGCCGCAGAAGCTAGTGAATCTCTCGGAATGCTTACGAAATTATGCCCGTTCTTCCTGAAGCAGCTTAATGTTGGCAGCGAAGAATGGCTGGAAATGCCTGCGCCCACCCCCGCCAACGATGTAAGCCCAACTAAACCAGGCCCATCGGCTCCTCCAAGTCCCGGACCAAGTCGCACGAAAGATAGCGCACTACAACTCGTGACCAGAAGCCCCAAACATATCAGGCGTGAGGCTGGTGGTCTAAGGGAAGTGCGGGAAATCATCCGACGGGAAGTGGAATTGCAGGATTAACATTATGCTTCATCTATTAAATACGATCCCGATGCTGTTTAGGTACTAGTACTGTATGCGTGCTTGAGTGAAGGTTGGATTTATTTTGTACTCCTCGTTTTGTCAAATGATATACCGTTTTGTTCATTACTCCGTCCCCGAGTCGTTTTTGATGGTGTCCATTACCTTTAACCAGATGACCAATCGAACACCTCTTTCCAAATCTCATCCATGAGAAAGAAGGATGCCAGATGACCACCTTTGATGATTTTTAGTTTGGCTGCTGGGTAGTAGCTCGAAAGCCACTTGGCCATTGCTGCCGGCGCGAGATGGTCCTCGGTAGAAGAGACAATAAGCACTGGCGCCTTAAAGTCGCAAGGCTGACCAGCGGCTGTTCTTCCCCAACCGAAGTGATAGATACTTGGGATATCGAGGAAGCCTTGCCACGAATGTAGAACACTACGGCTCAAGGTTTTCCCAAGTTCCTTTTCGTACTGACCCTCGTCAACTCCGTAGTCTTCTTTCCATTGCGCGAATGCCTCCTTTTCCTCTTCCGCAAATATATCAAACACTGTATTGCGAACGAATGCCTCGGCGCTCTTGTCAGAACGAAAGCTTCCCGCAATTGCCACTTTTACGAGACGGCCGAGAAGGTTGAAGGGCATGTAGCGAGCTGGTGGCCCTGCCATAAAGTAACCCTGCCATGACATACATTTTGCGTAATCTGCGTGGCGATGGGGAGGCGACTGGGGAGCAAGGAGGATCATCGCGGCTATCTGCCGAGCGAAGGGAAAGACTTCGTCTGATACCTCGCACAACATCTGTGCATGGATCGTTCCAAATGAATGTGCACAGATATAAAGCTTGGCAATGTCGTGTTGAGGGTGTAGGTGGGTAAGGAGGGTGGCTATGTCGGCGGATAGAGTGATGGAATATGATGCAAGTTTGGATGCTGGTGAGGATCGGCCCCAGCCTGGAAGGGAGGGGGCGACATAGTGAACGCTTCGTTCAAGAAGAAAAGTTGGGGGGCGTGAAGCATCGCCCACGCCGAATGCACCATGAAGAAACAGTACCACTGTGGTGCTAGATGTGTTCCCATTATCGGCGTATGCAAGCGTCCGACCGTCTGGAAGACTGAGAGTCTTGTCTTCGACGCGCAACATGATGGTGGTGGTTTGAGTTCAACCCAGAAAATGGGGTATAAAATAGAGACACGTTACTTTAGCGCCTTTGAGGGACAAGCACCCGGATGAGGGTCGGTAACGCTTATTGAGCATAACCTACTGTCAGTCCAGTCACGTCAACAGATACCAATCTCGGCAAAAGGATCCAGGAATATCGAGAGAGTGGACTAAATTGACAACTTGGCCGCGGCAGGTCTTTGACTTTACCCTTTAAGTAATGGAAGCATCTTGAGATTTCACCAAAGAGTCCGGTGGAGACTTCCGAATCAGTGGAAATCTAGGATCAAAGAAAGATCGACGTCAGGGGAACTGCGCGGGTGATGAAGGGGCAGAAAAATGAACGTCTGAAGGACAACTGGAATGCGACCATTGCAGTGACACGGGAGACATTCCCATCTGGAGAAAGACCAGGTGGTGGAGGCGTTAATCAAGGTGAGCATGCGTATATCAGTCATCGTGAAACAATACGAACCTGTTCTCAAGCATCAAGAAGCACCAGACTGGGATTGGTAGCAAAAAGTTCGAGTCACAACCTTTCGCGTACAATAAACCGTGTGAACGCAGGGGTCGCAATCAAGGGGACAAAGGCTGGCCCCTCCGCGATTCAAGAATTCGACAAGTCACGATCCCATTGTTCGCCGACAACTACCTTCTTTCGTCAGGGAAACGATTAGCACATCAGCCTTCTTCGGCCACCGTCAGAAACCCCCATTTATTTTAAAGTATTTCCATGACGTGCTGTTGAGGAACCCCATTGTGCTCGAACTTTTGATTCGAACCGGGCACAAGCACAGTCGCGCACTATGGGGATTTCCTGTGACTAGGAGACCTACAGAGGCGGAGGCGAACGGTTCGAATGTATCCAGATCATCGCTACCAATGTGATATCTCGCCACATAACTTCCAGGATATGTAAGGAATGAATGCTGTGTCAGAGAACTCACGGCATAGCACTGTGCTATCGTGTGGCTTCATTCTTTGTTCGAGGCCAACCGCAGTCTGACCGATCGGTTGCTCGAATGTGAGGTGGTATGACATCGGAAATGATATCCTACATTCCGGCCGTCCAAAGCCCATGCAGGTCACCGGGGAGTGCTGCCACGGCCATGTGAATGACAAGGACAACTCAATGCGCTCCACTTCACCAAGCGGGATTCTGCCTGGTTGAGAGGGTACCAAATCGGGCCTATCGTAAGATGTAAACCGTTTAGATATCGTGACCCACAGAAATCTGGAGATAGTTTTTATTTGAACATAGGTATTGGACGCAGCACTACATGAAATGCAAACGAACCGAGGAACAGGACGCATGAGGTGCCCACGCACATCATGAATCAACTAGCTTTCTAGCATCTTCTTCGAACTTAACACAGTCAACCACCCGCCCTTCTTTGCGGCTTGATTCCGCTGCGAAGACGGTGAGGTGACTCTTCAAGACTTCTTCGATATTGGTCCCCAACACCTCCTGTCGGCCTGTCTTGACAGCTTCTACAAAGGCCCGACTTAGGCCAAGATCGCCGCCACCATGCCCGCCACCCTCATTTTTAGGGTAATGTGTCTTCGTCGTGCTCTTTCGGAAGTCGTTTACCACAAATTTTGACATGTCACCAATAATTTCGCCATGGCTGAAGTGTAACCTCGTCTGCCGCTCGCAGATGGCGGAAGTATAGGCTACCATTGTAAAGGAGGCCGTTGCGCCGTTAGAAAATTCGAGGTTGACCACTTGGTTGTCGCACACGTCGTTAGCGCTCTCGTATACGCATTTCCCATATGGTCCGGTTTCGAGGGCGGTTTGTACATTTTCGATGTCAGGGAAGCCATCAACGATGGTCTCAACGGGCCACCCCGAATCTCCGTGCGAGACAGGATCTAAGTAGACTGGAGTGGGAGTCAATTAACGCAGATTAAATAGTAGCATAATCGCCTTACTTCGTTTTGCACTATAAGGGCACTCCTTTTCAATGGGGCACTCTAAGCATCGTGTAGCATTGCCCGCGGCTGTAGGCTTGGCCGATTTCCGAAAGTGCTGTAAGGACCCAAAGGAGGATACACGGGCTGGGACGGCAGGGGAAAACCAATGGCAGAGTAGATCGATATCACTATTCGGTGCCCATCAAATTCATCCAATGTGGCGTTTGAATTTCATACGTACTGGCAACATTTGGTCATGAGAGAGAAAGAGCTGTCTCTTTCATTACGCCAATTACCACGAACATATGAATGTGCGAAGTGGAAATAGCCAACGGGTTCAATATGCACCACATTGATTAGATCTCCAAGGGCTTTGGATTGGACGATTGTTGATATCTCCTTATTATATGGAGAGTACCGCATGACTGCGCGGGGGGGGGGGGGGGGGGGGGGGGGGGCTGAGAAGGATGAATTAACACAGACTCCATTGGCTCATACCGTGTCCCATGCCGAAAACTATCCCAGCTTTCTTGATCGCTCTTTCTATTTTGATGCAGTCTTCTAGACTTGTCGCCATTGGCTTTTCACAGAGAATATGATACCCTTGTTCTGCGAATGCCAAGGCCACTTCAAGATGCAGATTATCTTGAATTGCTATAACGACAGCGTCTGCGAGGCGTTCGCCAACCGTCTTAATGGTCTCAGCAGATGCAGTAGCCAGAGCCTTCCAAGACGAAAATACAAGCGTCTTATCGATTCCATGGAGATCTGCGACATATTTCTGTGTCTTGGGCCTGGGCTCCGCAATTGCGACAACTTTGCAGATGGTCGGATTTCGCAGAGCGTAGCTAGCATATATCTAACCTTGTTTCAAGGCGAGAACCAACGAAGAACAAGGAGCTCACCTTGCCCCGCTGTCCACAACCAATAATCGCCAACGTGACGGGAGTGGTGGCATCACTGGCAACAACAGCTGGACTCGCTCCTATACATGCCTCGTCAGACTCGTCTGTATGTTAGGTCTCGAGGACTTACGCCATAAATTCTTCGTGTTGGACAAGAACGAAGACATAAAGCAAAGAGGATGGGATCATCTTCTGTGGTAGCCTGGACACTTTATAAACAGCGCCCAAGTGAGCTGGGCAAGATCAGGGTATGACGGTTTTTTTGGGCAAAAAATGGGAGTGTGTTGGCGCAGTTACGCGGGGAGTCGTGCCGATGCTGGTGCCATGCGGCACCGTGTCTGCACTCACCAATAGGTGGCATGAACCACAACCACAACACCGGCTAACGATATGTCACCCCTGCAACACCGGCTAATTGGGTGCCCACTTGCACTACACCGGCTAATTGGATGTCCACTTGCGTATACGGTAGACTTACTACAGCTTGCACTACGGTGACATTGATTCCAGACATACTGTAGCCGTCAACTAAGTTCACATATATTGAGAATTAATCAATTATATAATTTGGAAAATAATTCATTATAATCCCACATGCCTCAAATTTCAATGGCCAGGGAGGAAGAAAATAAACTACGATGAGATAGACAGGTCAGGTTACAACAGGTAGACAATCTCCATAAGTCAGATGCCGCCCTGCTATTGGACCCATTTTTGCAACCATACACTCAACTAAGAGCAAGAAAAGGAGAGAAAGAGCTGAAGAGGTGGCCGAGGACTAGGACAAATGAAGTGCCAAGGACAGGCGACAACGAAGGCAAAGATGACTCGGGCCTATGCAGAACCAAAAGACCGCATAGCAAGCAAAAAGAAAAGACCGTCAGGAGAAAAGAATCAGAGTCCCCTTCCACCGCATTCCAAATCCAGGACCAGTAAAAAACACCCATAGTTTGTTATGTTTGTTGAAGTTTCCACAAAAAGAGGAAGAGGCAAAAAAAACGCGTTTGAATACAAGAGCCAAGGAGCTGAGGGCATGGACAATGAAGACGCAGAGAGATTGGGGTAATAGACCAATTGATGAGAGTATGTTGTAGCGTAGAGTAGAAGAGGTGACCGGCGACCAGGATGGATGAGATAACGACGACTGACGACGACGACGAAGGGGGGCGACTCACATCCCAACACCAACCCGTTCCAATCACAGAGGAAGGGTGGTATATACAACACAACACCCAAAAGTCAAGTCAAGTGGCGTGTTCGGCTGGGTGCGGATGTGGAAAAGAAGATCGAGGTATCCCAGGTAACGCGATAGAACAACTAGAGGAGGGTCGGGTCGAGGGGGTTGCTTTTGCCCGCTTCGTCAGTTGGTCCAGATGAAGAAAAAAACGCTGTCGCTGTGGTCGTCGTCGCCCGGGGTCAATCAGACTCATACATCACATCCCCTTCTTCGCTGTTGCTTCTCCTTTGCATGTCGGTTCGTTTCCTGTACCCGACGAGCTGCCGAATCAGCTTCCTCTTCTCCTGTCCTTCTCGCATAATGCTAATCCCTAATCTCCGCGTTTATTCTGGGTAGTTCGGAGGTGAGGTTGACTCGGACGCCTTCTTGCCATCGGGTTAGTGCCCATTCTCGCATGTAGACGCTGGACTGTGGGAGGAAAAGGAGAATAAGAATGGGAATGAGGATAAGGAGAGAGAGAGGAGGACGTACCTTAAGGTACCGTTTTACCAGCATACTTCTTGAAGAACGATTTGTGTTGAACGGGCTTGAGGATATAATTAATCATCAAATTCGGCGTCGGGACAATCGAACTCTCCGCATACGACGAATAATGAGCCAAGTTCGGTGTCTAAAAAGTGGAAGAGAGAACATCAATCAACACGGTGAACTTAGAAGACGACAAAGCACACAAAAAAACACTTACCCAGTTCTCCACCCCCAGCGCCAACCTCGCAAGCCAAATAGCAGCAGCAGCCATCAACGACGGTGGCGCCGCCAACAACCTCCACTCCAAACACCCAATCTCCAACAAATACTTCGCAAGCATCCTAACCTTCACATTATAATCATCGGCTTTACTAACCCTCCTCAAACAATGAACTGGATTAGGACAACTCAAATTCCAATCCAACGTCTTCAGCACGTATCTCTCCGCTTGTAAAATTTCTGCTTCCGTATCGGAGGAATCCGCACAGTGAAGGAAATTGGTGACGGAGGGTGCAACGATTTCTTTGCATTTGGCAGCGATGAACATGCATGTGACACCGACGAGTTGGAGTTTGGCGAGGGAGACAACTCGAGTGGAAAGGAAACGGTCGATGATGTTGACGCAGAGGAAGAGGGTTTCAGGTAGGAGTCGGAATCGGACGTGGACCTGGATGAGCCAGTCTGTGAGGATGCCCCGCATCTTCCATGCAAGATCCCGCTGTGTTTCCATGTAATTTGGGTTGGGCATCGTTGTAAGCTAAATAAATGAAAGAATAGTCAGTGATTCGAATAAGAACGACGAACATGGGAAAACGAACCTCGATCTCCTTCAAATAATTGAAGATAGCTACTACATACTCACTAACTATCAACAGATCATCCGCGTCATCAACGTCTAAATCCTCCCGATTTGAATTGTCGGGATCTGCTTCCGATTCGTCAGCGAAAGCTTCAATCTCAGCTGTGATACGAGCTTCCAAAGCTCTCTCTTCCGCGGCGCGCAGAGTAGCTTCATCGTAAGCGTCTTGTGGGGGTTCCGACGATGTTTGGAGCTTCTTGAACACCCGAGCGGTCTCCGCGTCCTCTTCTTGTTGGCACTGGGCCATACGTGGCGCAGCACGACGATGAGGTGAACGATGGTTTACAAACTGTTGTGGAGGTTCCTTAGTCGCGTTTGACCGCCTTACAGCGATAGCAGGTAAGGAAGGCTGGGTAGGGACATCCACAGCCATAGCGTTATCCGATTTAACGTGTTGAGTTTCAGCAACTTCATCCTCCTCCTCTTGAATGACTTCTTCTTTGACTGCCACAGCCGTCGCCGTTGTTGTAGTCCGAGTTGTGGATTGACGTGTCCCAGCCACAGTCCGAAGGGGTTGACGTGCGGTCCCGTCGTGGTTTTTGATTTCAAAACGACCCCATCGAATTTTTCCTTCTTGCTAGCAGCAGCAGCTTCTTCCTTTTCTTTTCCTTTAAGCCTCTGGGTTTTTGGCTTATTACTCGCTGTAGCCAATTCACCTAGAGCATCGCGCTTCCGTTTACCAGCTGCAATAGTATCCAGCTTGGTATCCGCGGTGGCAGAGGTACCATTGGTAGAAGCAGCTGTGGCGGAAGTAGCTCGCGAGGTTCCGCCGCCATTGGTGGTGGAAGGGACTATAGAGGGAATGGTAGAACCGGTGGCAGTATTGGAGGAAAGAGGTTTCGCGCGTGTAGAGAGGGCGAGCATTGGCGTTTTCGATATCCTTACCGAGTGGATGGGTGGTCTGCGTCACTCGGCGTGTCTATAATTCATAACAAAAAAGGAGAAAAAAGGAGTTTTATTGTGGTCAGAAATCGAATCGCTTTGAAGAACAAGAAATGAGGGGGAAAGCTTAAATTGGGAAGTTGGTTGAGATTACCGATTGATAGTTTCAGAGCGGCGATGATGATGGTAAGAACGGCCAAAGCAAGAAGACAGCAAAGATCGAGAGACGCGAGTGGTGGCTTCGCGCATTGTGGACAATAACCTTGACGAGATGGACCCTTACCAAAAATCAGCCTTGATTTTTGGTAAGGGTCCATCCATCCTAATTGGGGTGTTCCCACGGGTGCTCGGAGGCAAAAGCGGCTGTGTTCAACATTTCCATCAGAAAGTCTTGTTCTTGCATGCAGGGGGATTTCCCGCTTTCGGAAATCCTTTTGCTCATTCGCTCTGTTGAGCGATATCGACCCCATGCAACGGCGCAAGATGAAGGACCAATGCAGTCAGCCCTTGCTCGATTGCTATCCCTGCGTGACGCAGGTGAGACCCCGCAGAATGTAAGTCTTAATTCTTGCTCATGCAGCTCTAATTTATGTTTTTAGTCTGGTTCAGTTCTGTTAAATGCAGCAGGTCTTCATTCACTGCAGGTAAGTTGTTATCAGTTTTTCTCAGCGTGAAACAAATGTCTAGCGGTCCTTTTTTTTAGAGTGAGCTACCTCGGTTATCGAATTTCGAAGGCGGTAGTTTGCAGGGTCTGGATGACACTCAGGATATTCATTCTGAGTCCCCCCCGATATTACCCTTTGGCGGTCAATCGCTGTCTCATCGCACTTTTTTATTCGACGCGTCGAGCTTGGAGACCCCCAATCAATTGCGCGTACCACCACTGCGAGCTTTGCCTTCTGACAGCCTTCTCTTTGCAAACTCGGCTACCCCCAGTTTATCTTCATCTCCCAGACGGACACCACTGCCATCTCCCACACTCCACACATCACCGACACTTTGTGCATCCTCGCCGAAACGTCCAGTCTGTTCATCATCACCATTACCGCCATCATCTCCACCTAGGGCATCGCCAACACCACCGTCTTCCTCACCCCGCACATTGACACCTGGACAGGGCCTGCATTCATTATCGCCATCATATCGACCTGCGCCACTTTCCAACAGGTCAAATCTCCCTGGTCTGTCCAATGGTCAATTGCAGATTGAGACACATACCGATGTGCAGCCCAAGTCCGCACAACCTGCACGACCTCCATCAGACAATGTATCAAGGAAGCGTTCAGCCACGCTATGTGATGATAGCCAAATCCGAAAAAGACTACGCACTAGTCAAGTGGTTCCGAACTCGAAATCCACTGCATCAAAACAGCAGGCGAAACAATCTGTGGTGAAACAACCGAACACAAAACAACTACAAGTGAAACTTACAACCTCGAAGTCAAGTACTAAGAGTGTTGGTGGTCCAAGTCGTGGTAATGCTGTTCGCGGTGGTGGTCGTGGTCGAGGGCGTGGTCGAGGGCGTGGTCGAGGAGGTGGTCGCGGTGGCAGTCGTGGTCAAGAAAAAGGCCATGGTGGTGGGCAGGGAGGACATGGCGGTGGTGGTGGAGATGGTGGAGGCTTTGCACAGAACTTCTTTCTCCCCATCAAGAGTCCACGGCTTGGGGCCAATCGCCGCGGACCTGGTCTCTTTGACCGTATTGTTCAAGACGAATACATGGACCTTCAAGATTACATTCGTCGCTCAGGGAGACCGATTCAACTTGGACCTGAAGAACTAAGTGGGGAGGAGGCTGGGCAGGATGTGGAACATGTGGAGGGATCTGGCGAAGATGAAGAAGATGTGGGGGGACCTGACCAAGATGAAGAAGACGTGGGGGGGCCTGACCAAGATGAAGACCGGATGACTGCCAACAGACAGGTTTCCTCAGGGAAAGCCCAACCATTGAAGTCTGTTCCTTTCCAGTCGACCATCCCTCAAACCGTCTCTCACATCCTGCTGAAATGCATTATATATTGTACACGGGATGCCTTTCCCAAAAGTGACGAAGAGTTGGGTGGCACACCTATTTTCGAGTTCATGGATGCCATCCTCCACCAGGGCCATAGTCAGGACATCCAGAAAATGTTTGTGGATAATTCCTTGGAGAACTTGATTGGGCGGTGTGAGGAGGCAGAGAAGCAGGTTCGGGTTGCTGATTTCATGTACATCATGAACACCATCCAGTTCAGTGCCAAAATACACAGGTGAGTTCACTTCCATCCATTCTCATGTAGCATTTTCTGACGGATTTGCGGGATTTTCAGTATAATGCTCAAGGATAGAAAATTCCGAAAGGATGTCATTAATAAGTACCGAGTGGGAAGCCGTTGGGGTTTTAGCACCTGGAACCGGCATGCCGGGCATGGTACAACATTTGCTGCCCTCGCTGGTGCTGGTAAGACTTCCTTTTCTGGTTCAATAAGAGTTGCTCAATTACGCCCTTGTACAACAGGGACTTTGTATCTTTTGGTCATCCTCGCTGCGTCAGATGCTCTCAGTTTGGCTAAGAAACTATCGGTCAACGAAACACTGTCTATGGCCCACTTCCTCCGCCAACCACCTTGTGCGTTTTTTGTGTTCTTTAGCCTTCCTTTTACCCTCATATAATTTCCTGTATCCTGATTTCTCTTGTAGCAAAACACCTTTTGGGCAGTCTTGTAATCGACTACCTTATCCCAACCATCAATCTCATCCGACACCGCTATCCTCTCACCTTTTCAACTATGTTTAGCCACAAGCTCCTGGTTGAAACGCACCTTCCCGAGGACTTTTTGACGTCTAGCACGGCTCAATCAGATGCTTTTTTTCGAAAATTATCTGTAAAGTATGTTTCAATGGCTTGGATATATATCTACGACTGACATGATCTTTACCAGTGCCTTTGTGAATGACCGTGACGAGGACTTGTGGGGTGCAGATGCGGAAATCAGGTCTGACCCAGCTGACCCAAATGCTCGCCCTACGCCCATTTGTTTTTCCTCCCTCAATAATCGCTATTTCAATTGGATGCAACGACGCCCAGAACACCAATCTGAGGACCCTCCCTCGCCTTGTTCCGACCTTCCAGATATAGAAAGCACCACCACACCAACGGCGTTATTGAACACAACATCAGTCACTTTAAATCCAACAAATACGAGTACTCCTTCACCTGATCCTCCACGACCCTCACCTAAATTACCGGAGGATATAATAATAATTCAAACCAACTACGATCCAGCTATGAACAAGAATGTTAAGATTGATCCCCATGATCATGCACGTCGCTATCAAATGACCGAAGAGGAAAGGAAATTGGCTTCCAATGCAGTTGAACCCTCCTCATTAGAGGAACTGGAGTCCATGGTAAGCCTTTGAGTTTCATATACTTTAACCGTTCCTGAGGTTTTTTTGATGCAGATCCAAGCTCGTTTCAAGGATGGGAAGCGTCCAGAAAAGTGTGGCTACATGCGTGTTGCTTCGAAACTATTTGGCGGGTATGTTGCTTTGTCGTCATGCTGCCAAGATTTGTGTTGTAACCTATTTAATTCCGACAGAAAAACACTTCTGGCTGTGGACAAGTACGGTAACCCGATCATGGTGATATGTCCCTCCATGACCCAAGAGAACCGCGCTATCCTTCTTCCAGTGGTGGAAGGCACTTATCCAGGAGAGCTCAAAGTAGTCAATTCAGCTGAACATGAGATCGTACCTGATGCAGCTGCTCATCACTTTGCCGTGTATAACCGGTACTCAGCAAGGGTGAGTTTGTGTTCAAAGGCCTATATATGTTGAAGTTAATATCTGCATCCTGCATCTTAGGGAGATGGTGTACCTCCTGACGTTGACCCAGAGACTGTTGGTCTGGGGTCGCGACGCCGCGTCAGTCCTTCACAGATGCTACCTCGACAATCAGTAGAACTTCGTGACCATCGTGAAGAATTCAATCTCCTTACGCTTGGTTATGCCCCAGTGTTTGAATGGCTACAGCATGAGGTACGTCCTAGTTTGAATTTCAATAACTTGAAGTCTTGCTTATATCTCACTCAAATAGATTAAACGCATTCTACCATCATCTTATGAGCACCTCCGCCACTGGCCGGACAGTTTCCCCCTTCACGCTTCTGCTCCTGTTCATCCATTTGGAGGATTTGTACTCAATCTCAATGCTGCGACTCGACTCCACCGAGATAACAGTGACGATGACATTTGCGCCGTAATCCCCATTGCTGATGCTACTGGTGGTGAGCTTTGCTTGATGGAACCTGGTCTAGTCCTCGAAGTGTCTACGGGAGATCTGGTTATCTTCAAATCTGCAGAGATTAGCCATTTCAATCTCCACTACGTTGGACGACGTGGGTCTCTTGTCTTTCACAGTGACCGACATTCTAAAGGGTGGGTTCACGGTGACAACAACGGCTGGGGAGAGAATACCTTCTTTGAGAAGTTAGCAATACCATAGTTAGCAATACCATAATACAAATAGTCTAGCACACTTTAGAAGTAATCTTTATACTATAAATACATATACATTGGGCACAGGCGTTGTGGTGATGCTAAGGTTAGAATCTCGGCAGATGCCGGTGTGGACCCTTACCAAAAATCCGCGTTGATTTTTGGTAAGGGTCCACCTCAATGGTGGGAATTGTCCCTCCTGGTTCGAATTTTCTAGGTTCCTGCCTTGCATCCGTTGATATAACTCTGACGATCTTATCAAAGGCACAGGTTGCTCCGAAATCGTGTTTTTGGACAGCAGGATGCTCCTCTTAGTCACCTGTTGTTGATGCTGCTGAGCTCAACTCAACAACACATCTTTAACTCGGTAGGTGTTCTGCGCGTAATTTAACCTTCCTCCCTCTCGATGGCGCCCTTCTCAAGGGTGAACCAGCATCTTCAGCCACTTCCCTGACAGGCTTGATTCTGTTTCCTTTTCAAGTTTGTCGGAGAACTCTCAATAGCCTGGACGCGCCGGTGCCCGAGACATGTTTCCAGGGAAGCCTTCAAGTTCACTACGTACTGGAGGTCATGCTACCTCCATTTCATACTATGAGCCTCTTCTCTCCTTTGCCTACTCTTTCTGTAGAGAGAAGACATCATAATATGGAGACTTTTTCCTTCTTGGATCAGCTGAATGTCCCTCTTTTTTTCCTTGTTGAGCTTTCTTCCTGTTGACAGTCAGTCGCAGGATGCTAACCAAACTGTAGTGTTCACCTCATGTCCACGAGATCCTCTTGGCGTTCTTCGTACGCGCTTCATTTTCTTTGCAAGGCGGCTACTTAACTTAACCCTTAGCGCTCCTGATCGGTGCCAGCTGCCTAACCTAGCTCGATGGTCTGCACTGAAAAGAAACGGACCCTCCTCATTATACACACCATGAGATGAGTTTCGAACTTTATTTGGACCAGATTCTGAGCTGTGGACACCAGTGCCGGGTCTGAAAAGTTCTTTTTGCCATCTTCAAATGAGGGTGCGTTCCGTTTCTGTTCTATTTCTGGGTTTTCGCTTGCCATTGACAAAGCAAAATTACCTGCTTCTACCGAGCAGGAACAAGTTTGGCATTTCTGAGACTAGCCTCCCTGCCTCATATGCACGATGTAAGAACCAAGTCACAGGCATTTATCCTAGCCCTCTGGTTTTTCTCCCGCCATTTGTGTTTATGTTAAATACTTCTATTACAGTTCTTTGAAAGGTGCGTCAATTATTTCTGAAGCAGAAAAGAATAATGTTAACAGCGGGATAGCCAGACAGGCATTTCTGAACATCTAAATTCGTAAAGCACGTTAGCGAAGGCAGTAGGATCCGGCCATTCAATTCCAACCCTATGCCTGCAGCCGCGGTTTCATCTTGATCTCCAAGTTGGGCGACGGGCGGGGACCTGGATTATTTCTTCCAATATCCAATGCGCGATATTCCATTGACCCTCCAATGGTATAAAAGCCCAGCAAACTCTTACTTTCACTACCCCTCCCACTTTCACTTCTCTACCAACTGCGATTACTGCAACCTCAGCCATGGATAACCTCTCTGCAGAGCACCGTGCAATTCTCAATGGCCTAGCGGCACATGGGCGATTGAACGAGTTCCTTTCATTCTTTGACCCCCAGAACTCTCCTCCATTGTCTCAGATACGCGCATCACAAGCCTCTAACACCACCTCTGTGGGCGGAGGTTCTTCGGGTGGCCATGAAACTCTGGGTCCAGCCTTTCAACCATCTGTGGCTACGTCCCAGGTTGTAGGTGGCCTGTTGGCTACGTCCCAGGTTGTAGGTGGCCCGTTGGCTGGGTCCTCATCCGTAGCCAGTGGCCCGTTGACAGCTACAAACCAGCCCATCCAAGATCGATACCGGCCATTTACTCCAGCACCACGTCCACTCCCGCCTCTACTGGGTCTAGCTGCACGTGCCCCTCCAGTATCCACTACAGCCGCTAATAGGTCAAGAAATGCATCGCTCGCATCTCTCTCAGCTCGTAACAATCTCTCAGCTGTCCCAACTCGAGGTCGAGGTCGGGTTCATTCAGGTGAAGGACACAGAGTTGGTGGCAGCGCTACACCAACTACTCCGGCATACATCTTGAATGGCACTATTAGACTTCGCATTGAGTGTCACTTACCTCTTACCGTAAGTTTTTACACTTCTTCGTTGTCTTTCAAGTGTCTAATTTATTCACTTTATTTTTCTAGCCTTTCGGTGGCTCTCCGCGTGGAATCTATGGTACCCATTCTATCTGGGGTTCTGGCCTTCTATATCGCCACATGGTTGTGGGATTCCAAGCGTTTCAGCACAGAAACGGCTTGACAGTTGATCTGGAGCTTCCGTTAACCGCTCTTGTTACAGAACTTCTCCAAGCTGTGGAGAACGTCTTGCTCAATGGACCTCAGCAGTACAACTTCCATGACGGCGATGGAACCCCTGACGCTCCACTCCTTCTTATGGCTTTAGGAAGCCGGGGAAGGGAGATGCATGGTTTGATTCGACTGAAGGGAGTGCCAACCGCTAGCCTGACCACCATGCAAAACTTGGTTAACAATCCGGATTTTGTTAATCCCCTCTTGTTTGTTCCTGGTGGTGATTATCCCGCTGATAGGCTTCCCGTTCACCTTGGTAATCTCATCTGTTCATCTTCGTATTTTGTGATCTAACGCACTCTATAGCAATTCTTTCTTGGGGTTTCTCTTCGCTTATGTCTGATGCAGGCGGCACTATCGAGCGTCATAGCTGCATTTGCCGCATGTTTCAGCATTTCTTTCATACAGATAGCCTGAATGGCTCCTTTCCCATTCTTAATCCTGTCGATCTTGACAACTCAGGTTGTGATATATGTGATGAAAGGATCGCAGCGGCCTTAGCCACAGATGATGACGACCACATCAGTATCTCCGATTCAGATGAGGATGGTGATGTTCAAATGGATGCTCCCCTTCCAATTCCTGTCGTAGTGGCTGCAGCTGCACTCCGCCGTGCTAGACCTGCACCAAGAAGAATGATTGCTTCTCACACAGTTCCAGAGGTGCGACTTTTTTTATCTTGTTCCTCTTTTAACATATTCTGATGCGTCAAACTTAGAGCCTTCAAACCTATCCCCCCCTGTCACCACCCTCTACCTTTGTGCCAGCTAGCGTTGATCCGCCAACAAGGCCAGCTAGTGTTGACCCACTTCAGCCTGCTTTTGCGACAACCGGCGTAACTACAGAGGCGCCAACTAGTTCCACCCTTCCAGATACTATATGGGAGACAGCGTGGCAAGGCCCAGCAGTTGTGCAAGACATTGACCGTAATAACAAGTTCCTCCATGAAGTACTTCGTTTGAACGCGGTACCATTTCACACTGAAATTTCAATTCGCGGAGAAAGTATCGCAGAGCTAGCAGATGGTCTGAAGGACCTTCTCATTCGATGTGCCAAAGATAGAGATTTTTCGCCTCTTCTTTCACCAGCATCTCGACGATCTTTCGTAATACAGTAAGTTCATTGCTTGCTTTATTTATTCGCAACACCTGCTAACACTTCCAATACAGGGATTCTTATGGACGCAATGTGTCATCTGGTCAAGGTTTGGGGAAAGAAACCATTGGACTTTTATTCAAACGCTACTTGGAAAACCCGGGACTTTTTCTACTGGAGATGGACAATGGGCTCTCCACCATCCAGACCCTCTGTTCTCCGGCAGTTTACCGAACTGGAAGAGAACGCCGGCTCGATGAAATGAGGGCTTTTGGGGGCCTACTTGGTTTTATGGTGGCAGAAGAGCTTGTGCCCCATCCTGTCGATCCTTGCCTCCTTCTCTATCTAATCTTTGATGGTGACATTTCTGCGCTCTCCTCAGATTTTGTTATGAAGTGGCATCCGAAGATCCACAACACAGTGACAAACTGGAAAGCGGTCAATCTAACACTTGGCGGTACTCTTGCGCAATTCAATGAGCACTTTTCAATCTATCACAACCAAATCGTATGTACTTTTCTCACTCCATATTTTTTTAACCTCTGCTTATTGTGACCCAAGGTTGCACCACTGACCCATCTAGACGAAGAAATGAAGCAAGTCATGGCTGCAGAGATGCTTTCCAAAGCGGTCATTGGGCCTGAATCTAGCAATCATCCAGAAATGGTAGCGTTCGCCGAGGGCTTCAATCTCATCACTCCGAGTGGTTTCAAATTATCATCTGTATGTTTTCTCCCTCGTCTAGAATCATTTTGACTTGTTCACAAACTTCTTGTATCCTAGATTATCCAGCGTGTGCAGGGTGGCACTGAAGCGTTCTTGAATAGAATCTGGGCAGCTAGAATCTCTGATCCAGTTCAGTTTATGTCTCAAATCCGTATTCCGCAAACACCACATGCACTTGCCTCTGCACTAGTTATTGTGACCGGAAGCTTGGACATGTCCAGTTTGGAAACACTATTCGAGGGCTATTTTAGTCGCACTGGTGTTCCGGTCTGGGCGGAAGTGCAGGCAAGGCTGCCTGCCTTCAGCGTCGTTAATCACATCACTCGAGATATGTTTGATGACCCATCCTACCGTGCTAAACTACTTTCATGGTCAGCATGTGGTTCCTCCACTGGCGCGTATGCTTTCGGTGGTGGAATCAAGGTTAGCGCGCTTCCCTTCTCACCTTCTTTGTACTTATACCTTTCTACTAGCTCACGCTGGCAATGACACCACCTTCAAACTATGCTCCTAGTGGCACTGGTACCAGTCATATTTTCTTCAATCAAGGCATGATATCCTGGCATACCTGCTATTCCGAGCTTCAGGTTCCTGGACCATTCATCATTGAGATGGCCTCCCACACGTACCCACACAATGGATATGCCTCTTTCTATGATAGCTTTGACATGTGGTTGATTATTCAATGCCTTATTGGTGTTGGCGAGTACAATATGTCTTAAGTAGACGCTGGCTGGGATGTCATGCCGGATCACAAGCAGTTATCATTACTTACTTCCATCACACTCTCTTCTCTTCTCATTGCTACCTTTTAGCCTTCTCAGCAACCCCATTAAGTTCTGGTATTCTAAGTACTTTAATTAGTTACGAAGCATCTTATAATCAAGTGACTTTAGTCCTCATCGTGTTCACAAATACCTTGGAACTAAGCGTGTGAAAACTCAACATACTTTCCTGTTTCACACGCAACTTGGTTTACCTATCTCAACGGACTGCCACCATCTCATAAACAGACTCAGGCTTGCATGGACAATTCTGAGCTGCTTCCAGAGTTTCGACACAGGTATCACAACTATGTGAACACTGTACACCTCCACTCTCAGAATGGGACAGACTCTGTTGTCCTGGAGCGTCTTTTTGATGACATCTGCTTTTTCACTCAACTAGTTGAGGAGGTAAGTCCCATCTTTCCAGTTTCCTCTTTTTTCATTGCTCACACAAGAAAACTTGAATGTTAGTTCTCTATGATCTTTTCACCAGAAGAGTCCACGTGCATCTCAAGTAATCTGCAGGCCATACTCCAAGATGTACGTGCTTTGCATGCACAAACCCTGGAATCCTCGCACCGTGGAAGGCCAGTTGTTATAGAATATGTCCCAACCGGAGGACGTGGAAGACCTTCAATTCAAATTGATCGTGACTTTCTAGCTTGGGCTATAACACTGCGGCCAAGCTCAAAGATAGCGCGTTTCCTTGGAATCAGCCGGAGGACTCTGAGAAAGGTCCTACTTCGTCATGGTCTGGTGGAGCCACAGGCAGACCCTTTTGCTGTTGAGCAGGTGAGTCGACTAAACGTTCATTTCTTGAATACTGATGACACTTAACATATCTCACTCGTAGCCAGGTGAGCCACCCAGACGGCATCCGAGGACAACTACACAATCAGACATGACGGAAGAGGAGCTTGATTCACTTGTTATCGCCCTGAGGAATGATTACCGAAATGCTGGTGTTAGTATGTTGTATGGCATGCTTCGCTCAATGGGTTACCGCATCTCAAGAGAAAAAGTACGGCTAAGCCTCCGTCGAATAGATCCTGTTGGTCGGGTCTTTGAGAGGATCCGGATACAACGTCGGGTTTATAGTGTTGCGGGTCCAAATGCCCTTTGGCATCATGATGGGCAGCACAGTATGCACTCCACAATATGACTATATAAACGCGCAATACTGACCTCAAGTTTCTAGGCCTTATCCGATATGGCCTGGTAGTTCACGGTTTTATTGATGGGTATTCACGGATGATTACAGGTCTCAGGGCGAGCAACAATAACAAGGGTGCCACAGTCTTGGATCTCTTCATGGCTGCTGCTAGTGAATATGGTGTGCCCTCAAGGCTGCGTGGAGATCATGGTGTTGAGAATATATTGGTTGCAGCATGGATGGAACAGAATATGGGACATCAGTCATATATCTGGGGCAGGTCAGCTTTTTCCGGCCTTTTAATTTCATGATCCGCTCACATACTATGCTGGTGTACTACAAAGGAGCGTTCATAACATTCGAATTGAACGCCTCTGGGTTGACGTTAAGACCCAGGTTCTCTCCACATGGGTCATACTCTTTGGACTTCTGGAAGCACGTCATGGGCTAAACATCAACAACACCGCACACATCTGGTTATTGCATATCCTATTCCTGCCACAGATCAACAGTCACCTGGAGTTCTTTGTCAATAGCTGGAACCACCATACGCTCAATATACGACACAGCTCAAACCGATCACCTGCAGATCTGTTTATTTTCGACATGATATCACTTGGAGTTCGTGGAAATCCACTCCCAGAAGTGAATGAAGAGGGTACCCAAACTGGTGGAAACAGACCCAGTAATGCCATCACAGTCCCAGAGAACATGAACGAGGTTCCTCTCAGCCCGCCTCAATCACCTCTCAATCTTCCCGACCTAATATCTGAATTTGATCATAGGCTTGAGCAAATTTGGTCCCAGCTTCCCCCCGAAGACTATGTTTCTCATTGGTTGCATGGACTCACTACTTTAGAATCGCTATAATCATCCTTCTGACTTGACACTCTTTTTACCAACCCCATCTAATCGTAACCGTGCAATGCCCAAAACCAACTTGGGGTTGAAATGCCTTTTTTGCCTTTTTTGGATGCGTGTGAATTCATTTTAATATCATAATATCTAAGCGGTGTTGATTTAAGCGGTCAAGTAGATATGCTACCGTCTCTATTTACGCCAGCCAGCGGCCATGCCTGTGCACCTGTGGTGTATCGCAGTTGCTATCAACGTGGGTATGAGAGCCTTGTGTGCAACACCGGCTAGTTTATGTGTGGCTGCGGGCTTGTCTGTGTGACACCAATGACTGCAGGTGTTTGCACGCGCTTTTATTTTTTTCCCAAAAACATCGTCATATCAGGGACCTGAACAGCTGAGCACACCCGCGTGCATCGCCAAATAGGCCGAGTTGTTGTGACCACTTGTAGCCGGTTGTTTGGGTCACAACCTTGGCGGATGTCACGACCGGCTGCGTGCCAGGTCGCAAACCCATGGGGTGGTTGGCTGGGTTGGTGGCCGGCTGGGATGTGCTCGTAGCCTCTGCAGTCGTTTGCGTAGGTCACGATCGACTTTGTACGCTTCCGTTTCGATCGAATCCATATCACGTCATCACACAATCTACGCGATTTCGAGTAAGCAACCCGACGCTGACTGACAAGGTGGGCGACTCTACCTTTCATTTCCGACAGGCTACCGGCTGCATATGCGGCCCACATAATATATTTCTATACCCCAATCGTGAGTCCCGCTCAATGTTGCAATCTTTCATTTGTTTACTCACCCTTACTTGTAGACTTTTTCTTCCCTCGCTATCAACTATATGCCGCCCTCCCGATGTGACGCGTGTCGAAGAACATTCAAGAACGAACATGGGCTGAAGACCCACCAGGCCAGCTGCGGTCCGCTCAAGGACCAAAGTAAAAGGGCGGTTCAAAGCTTTGTGTCCAACGCCCTTCCAGGGAGCTTAAAGCGACCTTTGGGTCTGTTGATCAGACCACTTGGGATGCGGTCTCTTTATTCTCGGAAGCGGCAAAGAACGGAGGTGGGAGGTGGTGAAAACGCGGCGCAGGAGGTACGTCTCGAAGTTCTAATGACATCTTACACGCGAACCCACTACGTATATGTGCTGTTTCCCTCTCATAGGCTGGTCCATCAGAGCCTCGAACTAGACTGCCGTCCTTGTCTAATGAAACCAACAACATATACGAGGTGGACCCTCCTATAATTCCCGTTCCAGAGCCAGCTCAAGCCCTCCCCGAAAAGCGAACAAGGAAACTTACCTCCAAGCTTCGTGAAATGCTTGGTCTACCTGAAGATGCATTACCTGAAGGTTCCGGGCCTCTTTTTGCCTATATCGACGCACCAGAGCCACTGCCACCAGCAGAGCCAGAACCCCCCTTGGCACCCCCCCCACCTCCACCTCGTTGCGATCTCCGGGGGCTGTTCAAGACGTTCCCAAACCCGTTTCGCACCACTCGATCCTACAAAGGGCGTCCCACAGGCGTTCCTGACCGGGATACGCGTTTTGAACGGTTCTTGTCAGACACAATACACCTCTGTCGGGATCGGAGGAAGAAGGCCAATCCAAAACCTCAGCCTCCTCGTGAGGTCAACGAGATCATCCATCCCTACCCCAACCTATCAACTCTCCTCTTCAGCAATTGGTCGATGTCGTCTGGAAAGAAGACAAAGCAGGACAGGAATGTACTGATGAACGACGTCCTTTTTCACAAGGACTTTCGGCTGGAAGATATCAGAGGGGTGAACCTCGACGCATTGGATAAGGAGACGGTGGGGTACTACAACAAAGAGGTGCAGGACGAGTGCCGTCAGCGGGGGTGGAAGAAGAGCACCGTATACATCAAGATACCCACAGGAGTGAAAGAGACGAAGGCGACGAAGAGGAAGGCGGCGGACGATCGGCGACGGCTGAAGTTGGACGCTGAGGAAAATCCCAGTCCCGAGGGGGGTGATCAGGATACGGATTCCAGCAGTCAAGGGCAGATACACCGCTTCCCTGTTCCAGACTTCTGTCACCGAAGCCTGGTCAGCGTTATCAAGGAGGCCTGCTCGGGTTCCAACTCAAAGGATTTCCATTGGCACCCTTACGAAGAACACTGGTCCCCGCCATGGGACAGTGCTACAACCGAGCGTGTACACGGGGAGCTGTATTCATCGTCGGCTTTCTTGGAGGCCGACCGAGAGCTGCACACATCTCCACTCGAACCGGGCTGTGATTTACCTCGGTGTGTTGCAGCTTTAATGATCTACTCAGACGCAACGCAGGTGGCCCAATTCGGTCAAGCGTCTGTCTGGCCAGTATATGCCTACTTTGGGAACCAGTCCAAGTACGAACGTGGGCGGCCCAGCACTAGAATGGCTTACAACGTTGCCTTTCTTCCGTCTGTAAGCTCATCTTTCTCGTTTATTCTTAATGCTTATCTGATGCCTCTCAATCACAGCTGCCTGACGGAGTGGCCGACTTCATCTACAATGCCACCGGGAAACACGCCACGGCGTCCCTTCTGACCCATTGTAGGAGAGAGCTATATCACGCTTGCTTCAGAGCGCTGTACGGCGGCGACTTCCTGCATGCGTATGAACATGGAATACCCATGGATTGCAGCGATGGGATTCGGCGGAGGATGTTCCCAAGGATATTTATCCATTCTGCTGATTATAAGGAGAAGTATGTGGACACTATTGGGTTCTTCTGGTACATGCTAAGCTTTTACAGGGTTTTGATTGTGACGATCAAGGATTTTGGGAGCTGTGCCTGTCCCCGTTGCAAGGTGCCCACAAAGGATTTTTGGAAAGCTGGAATGGCGTCCGACATGAAAGCGAGAATGGAGCTTGCCAGGCGGGATGACGAGGAGCGGAGACAGAAGGTCAAGGATGCGCTGGAGCTCATATACGAAAAGGGTTACGTCGTCAACGGCGATCGGGTGGACAAGCACCTCAAGGACGAATCGCTCATACCTATCAAGGTAAGAGCCTATATTAACTTCTTTTCAATCGCTCTATGCTGATCACAATTGTGCCATAGAACGCTTATTCAAATAGAGTGTTCCTCGACCGCGGCTTGGACGTATTCAACATCGCGGCCATAGACCTCATGCATGAGGTTGAGCTTGGGGTTTGGAAGATGCTTCTCCAGCACCTTGTCCGGGTCCTGTATTGCCAGGGCACCAAGACGGTTCAGCTCTTCAATGCACGGTAGGTCTGGGAAATGCAGACATTCTTGCACGCACTCACTGCAAACAGGTTCAGGAAAATCACGCCTTTTGGAGTCGATGGGATTCGGAGGTTTAAGGCCAACGTGTCGGATCTCAAGAAGTTGGCTGCAAGAGATTACGAAGACATCCTTCAGGTAAGGCAGATACACATTCTGTCTTTCAAAGAGACACTAATTTCGATTTCAGTGCATTATTCCGTGTATTGAAGGATTGCTCCCCCAGCCCTTCAACGAAACAGTCCTCGATCTGCTCTACACCATGGCTTATTTCCACTCCCTTGCGAAGCTTCGTATGCACACCGATTCCTCTCTTCGCGTCCTGAGGCAGGTCATCACTAGCCTATGCAACGCACTCCGCTACTTCGCCTATGAAACGTGCAAAAACTTCAAAACCGTTGAAACAGACAAGGAGTACCAGGCAAGGCAGCGACAAACAGCAACCTACAATGTCAAGAACGGGAAGTCCGTGGCTGTCAATGGAAAAAGGGCGAAGAACTTCAGTCTGTTAACCGTCAAGTTCCACGTCCTACCAGACTATACGGACCACATCATCCGGTTTGGGACCACAGACTGTTATACCACAAGACGGGTGAGCTTGAACACCTACGGTCTTGTATCTATTTCTCAATAAACTTGTTTAGGGAGAGACTCGCCACCGCCTCATCAAGGGCTACTATCAGAGGACGAACAAGAACAATCCCATCCCCCAAATTGTTAGACTCGACAATCTCTCAGCCATTCACGCGCATATGAAAAACGAGCTTGAAGCCAGAGAACGCATACTTGAAGCAGGCCAACCCAGCCTCCCACCAATCAAGGAGGACGAGGAAACAAATCAAGAGACCAGCATCGATTGTCTAAAGCAACGCTACGTGATGGCCAGCTCAAGAAAAAACGGGGCGATCCTCCCCTTATGGCTCCAACAGCGTCGTGGTGATCCTGCTGTCAAGGTGGTTGCATCAATCTCAACCGGATGTGCTAGCTGATTGAAAACGTCTAGGACTTCATTCCCCACCTCAAAGCCTACCTCCTTGCCCAGCATAAGGCAACACTTTCCCCCCAATATGCTGCCGTACCTGATGCGGCCCACCTTGCATCAATGCGGATCAAGGACCATACGATTTACGCGCATGCTACTGCGTCCTTTCACTACACGGCCTATGACCTTCGAAGGGAGCAGGACCGCATCAATACAAACAAGGATGTAGAAGGAGAGGCGCTTCGATGCGATGTTATCCTTCCCTCCATTGACGATGCCGACCACCCTTATTCCTATGCCCGTGTCCTTGGAATCTACCACGCCGACATCTACTTCAAGGACTTAGTCCAGCCCAAGAGAATGGACTTTCTTTGGGTGCGACGGTTCCAGCGAGAGCAAGCACATCCCTCTGGCCCATCCCACCTCCGACTTGACAGACTTGCATTTGTACCTGAAAGCGACCCCGCCGCGTTCGATTTTCTCCACCCATCTGCCGTCATCCGAGCCTGTCATTTGATTCCTGTGTTCGAAGAGAGCAGAACCATTGAGCTTTTGGGGCCATCGCTTGCAAGACATACTCAAGGCGATTGGGCAAGCTACTACATCAATCGTTTTGCAGACCGCGATATGATGATGCGGTACCTTGGACTTGGTGTGGGCCACTGTCACCCAGCCAGCTTCCCGAGAGAAGACGGGAAGCTTCTCATGCTCCCAACCGACGGCCCAAACTATCCTGTCACAAACGAACAAGATGTTGTTTCTGAAATCGAGCTACCTCCTGATGAAGTTACCGAATGGTTTATGGCGCAAGTGGATGGAGCTGAATCCGATTGTGATAGTGAGGACGAAGACCATCATTCAGAAGAAGAATTTATCCCGTAACTACGTTACATTCACGTATCCATACATCTGGGGACAGGACAATATACATCTTTGAAATAACGAGATCAGCTTGAATGCAATAATTCCTCAAGAGTGCCAAACAACTCCAGCCCTTCCTTCCATTGATCTTTTCGCTGCTCAATAATTTGGTCATATAGCGCAGGATCCTGAGCCTTCAGCTCCACATCCGTTCGGAGGCCGTTATCGACAAAACGGAATAAGCCTCCGGCACAGTATTGGGTAAAAGAGAGGCGGGTTTCATGGGGCTGGCAGGGGGTGTTTGAATGAGTGATGGTTGCAGAGGGGATAAGGACGACGGAGTTTGCAGGAAACTCGATGAAGATTTTTGGCTCCCAAAGCACCAAATGGCCGCCTTTCTTGGGGTCAAATTCACCCAAGGCCTGGACGGAGCAAAGGCCGAACGGGCAGTTGAGGTAGTCGCGATGCTTGAACGTGCAGACTCTAGGGCCGAAATTGAATGCCGCTGATGGAAAGATGCTTCGAGGGAAGTTCTTCTTCAGCAGCCGGCCCTCTTCGCGCTTGGTAAATTCGGTCCAGAGAACGTCGAGGCGTTGCTTGTAGTAGGCGTACGTCCTGGGGAACCAGTGCTGAAAGGACGCTGGAAAAGAATTAGGCGGCAGGCTGGACAGAAGCTGCAACGACTCACCACTGGCAAAGAAGGCTAGGCGCTGCATATCGGCATCTTCCAGCAAACGCCGCATCATCGCAGAGTGGGTCCCAGCAGATAGCTGGATGGGATGCGGCGTTCCCTTTCCATGCGTGACGCCGATGTTGATGGCGGGGAATACCCCCCGCCGGTGGTCCTTCTCCTTTTTGTGGAAGTCGGCAGCCTCTCCCTCACGCAGCATAAGGGAGAGAACGTTCGCGCAGGAATTTGCAAACGTGGGGTTGTCCGGCTGTCCGGCGAGGACGGCGAGCACCCGCCCATCGGCGTCTAGAATGGGGCGGGGCGAGCTGGCCATTGCAGCCGTGAGCCGTGGCACAGACAAAGACTTAGAAGCAAGAACTTACTGTCCATTCCAACGGATGCGTGTGAAGCCCTTCCCCTCCAGCTCTTCTGGTGTGCATTTCTTCTTTGCAGCAGCCGGCGTATCCATAACAGCTACATAACCCCCCCTAGCACCCTTCAACTGCTCCACCTTGAACGACGAGGGGATGGGTGCAGCCGGCTGCATGTGTTTCGTCTTGATAGAAGGCCGTGTTTCGTGGCCATGAACCTCCTTGTATCTCAGGCGCTTTGATGCACGTTTCCGATGAGAGCGAGAGATAGGTCTCAACGCACTCGGGCCTGAGTCTACAGGTGCGGGGGCGGTCGAGTTTGGTGGAGGGGTTGTCGAGTTCGATGAACTCGGGCCCCCAGCGTCTTCGTTGCCCAAGGTGAACTCCTCTTCGGAGTCTGACAGGCTTTCGTCATAGATGGCCTCTTGAAGGAGCTTCCCAAATTGAAAACTCGGAGGGCACTGTATAGCCAGGATCTGAAAATGGTGAGCGCACTCAAAACGTTTCAAAGAAACGCGACTAACTGGTGATGATTTAGCCGATGATTTAGCCGAGTATACGTCCATGGGAATGCTTGGTTGAAAAATGGGCGCTTGGGGGTGGGATTCAGATGAGGAAGTACGCTCCATGGTCCCAGAGTTGAGTCCAGAGGGAGGTTTGAAAAGTAAGAAAGCGAACGGGAAGAAATTCAAAGAAGGTTGAAAAAAAAAGTGACATAGTCACTATTGTCACACGACTGACCACATGAGCGTGTCCCGGATTCCGAATCCGAGGCCTCGATTTTCGATGAAGGCCATCGGCGAAATCCATCCCCTCCAGTTCCCGGTCACTGCCCATCGACGTTTACAAACGAAGCAGCACTTCTGGCTGCCATGCCTCAAGAACCTGCACCTAGCTCCCCTACACAGGAAGATTCCCAAGACCCTGGGATTGGACTTCGCGGCGTTGTTCCCTCACGCTGGACCCCCAACGCCGAGCCGTTCGTGGAAGATTCTCAAGCTGAAGAGGATGTCCTAGCACCGCCCTCGCCTACCCCTGCTCAGCGACGTCTCAGCCCAATTGCCCCAACTAGTGTCTTGAATAGCTGGCACAGAGCAAGCTCAGCGTCCACTTTTTCGCTGGGTCCTGATCACATAGCAGAGTACGAGCGGAGGATCGCTCATCTTGAAGGCGAGGTGCACGCCCTACGGCAAGTCCTTTCCTTTCCCTCAAGTGGTCACATCACGACTTACGCCCTTGCTAGGCGGTCTTTACTGGACGTCACTGAGAGGCTTCTCCAAGCCCATACGTATCCTCTACCAGCTGCTATGCAAACCCGTTCCGGTCCACGAACAAACGGAAGGCATGCAGCCTACATGCCCTCAGAACGGTTCAATTGATTCAGGAATTCCATGCTCGAAGCTCGAACAGGTATGACGCACATCCGCCTCCTGATGTCATATTCTCAACTGACGTCACCACGTTTTATAGGTTCTATATAAACCCCCCATTCTTTCGAAATAGCCCTCATCCTTTTCTTTCCACAACCTATACCATCGCCTCTTTCTAAACTATCATATGACCACTAGTATCACGCCTAAGCTTGAATCTATGGATGAACACCTCACTCGGCGCTCTGCCTCTCCCGTTGCCACCACCGCTATGGTCACCCGTTCGAAGACGGGCAAGGCTGCAAACAGACCGCGTCGCTATGATCCAAGCCCCACCCCTGGCCCATCCACCCTGTCATCTGCCAGGTCCACTCGTACTCGATCCCACCACACCACAACTTCGGAGGAGCTTGATGCACCTCTCCCCAACGTCTTCTATAACAACTCTACCTGTAAGTCAATTATATGCTCTATTTTGAGCGCATATACTCACTCCCAGCAGCCAAACGCAGGTCCACCACCAAGGAGCTCAAGAAGGATGTCGAGACATTAACTAAGGAGAACTGCCGTCTTCAAGGCTTAAACGACCGCCTCCAAGGCCAATACCAATCCCTTCAGTAAGTTGCCGTCCAGTGCCCACAGCTCCCTCTAATTCTTGCCTTGGTAGATGGGCCTTCGAAATGCACGTTGAGAAGCTCTGACCGTCAATGTCGGACAATACCCAGCATACAGTACAGTACTATACCTCCCTAGCCATTTCGTAGAGTATATGCATTGTTAATTAAGGGATATACCTATCGCATTCATGAGATGATGTTGGCTGATTACGTCTGTTCAACGAGGAGTGCCGACCCAACTAAATTGAATGGAATGACCGAGAATGAAGCGCACGTCTTCTATCAAAGACGACGAGAGAGAACTTCAATAAGGGTCATCTGAGCGTGAGAATAAAGACTTGACGAGTTTCAAGCACGAGCGTCTTCCACCAACACGCCTTTCTTGTTCACCGCACACATCCACCTTCCCCTCCCTTCTCTTCTTCACTTCAATTATTTATCATAAACCATCCCGCCTAGTATTCTTTCCTCACTTATTCCTTATTCTACCTCGACAATGTCTGGATCTACTCAAAAACGCCAATCTCGTTCTACCACTACTAGCCTCAAGGTCACCACCCAGCCAAGAAAAGCAGCACGTAAATCGCAGTCTGGTACTGCAGCACCATCAACGCCTACTACTAGAGACAGAAGCGCCTCACCCCAGCTCCGAGGCTCCCAATCTTCCACGCGTTCAAGGCGGGCGCATGAGCCTAGTCCCGAGCTCCGTGCCCCCTCGCCTGATGCATCATCCGACATCCCTGAATACGACGATGAGGAGGAGGAGGAAATGAGGGGACTTGCAGACCCCAGGAAGATGTAAGTTGATGCACATATATCCAGCGTTACTGACCGACTTGGCACACAGGACCAGCACCCAATATGCCGTCGCCAAAGGGCGATTTATTGGACGATACCGCTTCATGTATCGTGATTTTCGAGTGCTGTTGGAAATGGGAACGCGCCTACTCGACAGCGAGGTCGTTCAGGACCCGGACGATGAGTGAGGCCCCACTTTTTCTTTCAACTGCATACTCATGCACCCTTTCAGAGAGTACGAGTTAGCAGGTGCAGCTCGTGAGCTGTTCAACCTTGCGCCGCTCCTTCAAGATCACTTCATGGTCAACCCAAACTCGATCAACAAGATTGTGAAAAATGTAAGCTTCTTTCTAGTATAGGCACCCATGCTCATCATCACCACCATAGCTTGACGAGGGTAGGAGAAAGGCCCGTGGCTCCGACATCAACTCCCTGAAAACACACATGAAGCGCTGGAAAGACTTCGTCGACGATCCCACCTTTGACCCCTTTGAGCGAGCCTCACTCGGCTTCAACCACCCTCTCACCGCACCGTTGCTATGCCCGCAGACTCTTAACTGGAGTAATGAAGAGTAAGTCTTACCAGCACCCCTCTACATGCATTGATATATCTTCCTCAGGACCCAGAACGGCCTTCGCGACGGCACAATCATACCTGGACCAGACGACTTCCCTCGTCTTCTATGGGAAAACCCAGAGGCCGCAACACCCGGGTCCTTTACGACAGGCTTCCTTCGTAGTCCATGGGTCGTGCTTGTATGTTCAAGCCATTCACCGTGTTCATCAGCTGACCTCGCTCTTTCCCTCAGACGTGCAAACACTTGTATATTGGCCCAAGAGCTGCATACAAGAAGTCAAGCCATAAGAGCAACCGACCCGGCAACGCAGCAGCCCATGGCGTTAGGGAGATGACGAAGTACGCCGTTGCATATGCAGCAACCCTCGTGAGTGCAAATTAAACCTGCTCTTCTCCTTTGCACTGATCAGTTGCATGCCCTTTCTCTTAGTTCCGCTTCGTTTTATCGGATCAGAGCTCTTTCTCTGCCCAAGACGACCATGAGGGCAAGCTCTTCCTATACCGCTCTTTCTATCACAACGTTGTTTCCATCTTTGATGAGATGCCCGAGAAGATGGGCGAAGAGCTACTGCGGTGGTATGACAAGTGCGTTACCTTTTCTTCCAGTGCGCCTTGAACGTCTCTAATTTCCCAACAGACAAGTCTTTGGTTCCATCTATGAAGGGGAAGATGGCGCTGGCGCTGGTAGTAAACGAGTTAAAGAAAACTCCGTCATGTTCGCACTGCGGGAGGAGATGAGGGCACTAGCAGCAGCACAGGTCCAGGCAGCAGCAGATTGAGGCCGCGCTGTTTTATCCTACATTCTTTTCTGTTCACCCTATCCTGTATCGCTATGCCCATGTATGAACGAGTACGAGAAATTACAATTATATTTTGAGCAGATAATACAACGATTTGAGCTCGGTATTGGACTGGAAGCACAAAGGATGATACCACTATACACCTTGCATACAACAACATTGCGAGTGCTCCAGAACCCCGCTCTGGTTCTATCATATCCAGGCCACAATGGGGCCACCACTCTGTCGTACCGCGAGTGGGACGCTACCCCAACTGCCTCATCTCCACTTTCTAACCCCCATCCGACCCGATCATCATCAAGACCTTGACCGATTCGTATGCAGCTCGAGATCCAACTGCGACGTGTTCTTGGTCTGCTTACCATCCTTTTCTAGACCCCGTCATAGCCCCATCACCACCCAGACACGGCCAGAAAGCAGTTGAGTGGTGACCAAGATGCGGCGCCGAACCGACCAGGTCACAAAATCCCATAACCACCGCAATTATTACGGTGGTTGCCAACCTCCCGCAATATTGCAAGGGTTTTTGCCGTGGTTGACAACCCTCAAGGGCAGGTTATTACCGGTCGAGTGGGTCGCGGCTGGCTACCATGGTCGTGGCCGGCTGGCGTGGTTCTGAGCGGCTGGGGCCAAGTCGCGATAATCCGGCGTCTTTGGCGATGTGCGCAGCCACTGTCATTCGCGGCCGCACTATATGCCACGCCTCCTTCCACGTCTCCTCAAGAGACTTTCCAACGAGACCAACGATGCACACCTCCAGTTCGACATACGGAAAATT